>JAAGVU020000001.1:12352852-12366166 GCA_011763525.2 Mormyrus iriodes
CCCCTCCCCCTCTTCGTCCTGGCTTCCCCCTTTTGGCGGGAAACCCAACACCCCTTTGTCGGGTGCACCCGTAACCACCCTCTACCCCCCCCCCCCCCCCCCCCCAACGTTCTGTTTAAATACCTCATTTTGGTTTTGTTGTATGCCAAGATCAGTTTGTCCTAAGCGAACCCTTTTTCCCTTTCTTTCCTGCCTCTGTCTGTGTCTGCAAAGAAAGTGTATTGTCTAGAAGGAAATGGCTTTCTGGTGAGACAGGTTTGATAGTTAATTGGCTTATTTTGTGCTTCAGAAAAAACAAATTGTTTCCCAGAATCTTGGATGGTTCAGGGGGACGTGAAACTTCATTGCAACAATTAGTTTGATTTCTTTATTTCATTGGTGCCAAAGAAAAAGGGTTATCGTGGCAAATTGCGTGCTTCTGCCTGGGGGCTGTTGCTGGGGAAAGCACATTGACACCCCTCCCCAAAACCGGAGCCTGTGCCTGGGGGTGGGGCATAACAGGACTCCGAGATGTCACTCGTTCCTGTCATTTCCTGTCATCCTTGCTAGCACCATTTCTTAGGCCTTATTCTCCTTCTTTAATCATTTAAAAAAAATTAATAGCTGGTAAAGGATCTTCTGTAACGATAAAAAAAATCTTCCCTGAAGGTTAATTTATTGTACTTTTCTTCTCTCTCTTCTTCTCTCTTCGATTTTGCTTCATTTTTTCCACCGTCTGCTGCTTTGATGATAGGACTTTTAAAGCCTAAATCATTTCACTTACAAGTGTAATTAATCTGTGTTCAGGATTTGTTTTTCTCCCCCCTGCTTTAGGAATGTCTTTGTCCGTCTTTACTAATTGCTAAATCTCTCAGTAATTGAATTTTAGAGGTGGCCCCCTGCTCAAGTACCGTGCTGGTGCCCCTGAGTGGATTCGGTGGCTCTTCCTTGACCAGTGCATGTGGTCCAAATTGAACAGCTTCTCATCTTTATCTAGTCTGGTCACAATTAAACTGGCACTTTGCCCTTGTCTTTGGGAGGCCCTTGTAATTGGAGGGGGCAGCTGATTCAAGTCTTAAGTGTTACCCTTCGCGATGATGGCATGTGGATGATGGCGTTAGCTGACTGGTGAAAGTTACATTTTTCAGCAGATGAGACCTGAATTTCTCTGCTGTACCTGAATTAACCATCCCCCTCATTTGTCTCTTCTGCGGTTTGATAGCTTAAGGGGGCAAATGTGTGAGAAGAGTGTAAACTCCTCTCTATGTACACTCTGGCCAGATACAGCAACATATCAGATTTCCCCAGCTTCAGGGATGGGACTCTGCTGCTTGCTGACACCCCCCCCCCTTTATTTTGAGCCACTCGATAAGTATTTCAGTGAATTTGCACGAATTGTTTACACCAGTTTTTCAAAATGTCCTCCACCAAAGGCTAAAGACAGAATGTGCCAGATTTGTGTTTATGCTGCCTGGCTCAAGCTCACTGTCTGTAGCCGGATGGAATGTTCCGGAAAGGATGTATAAGGGTTGTTATAGCCAGGGACCAGAATCGGCCGATTTTCAGCGTGCTTGGCCCGGATCGGAGACCGGCAGGTCAATTTCATGTATTTCTGGTACCGAACTAGTCTGTTTCATACATGTGCCTCACGTCACACGCACAGCGACACAGGCAATAGCTTCACAGTGGCACACACACTCACATGTCGTTCGTGTGGAAGTTCTTCACTGTGCGTGAAGACGACACAATGACTGCAATTTGTACATACATGTAAAGCCAAAGTAAACCGTGGGGGAAGCAACACAAAAACGTGGAGAAACGTTAAACTGATTGTTAAACATATAATAGATAATCTTGAAAAGGAATAATCATTAAAATTGCAAAGCTAGCTAAGGTTTATTTCCTGTGAAAGAGTAAAGATGTTTTAGCGAAACTTTAACCCCCTGCACTATAATTTCTGTACAGTATGAAGGTACGAAAAGCCTTTGATCTTAATCTACCGGACCAGCGATGTAAGAATCGTATGTGCATAACATGCAAAGTTGGTATTGATAATATTACCCTGCACCTATTATTATTTGACAGAGAATAGTACGCTTCAGTTTAATATGGAGGTTCGTAACCTATGGACTTTTTTTTTTTTTACATTTTAAGACGAGTAATGTCATGTTATCTGGTGAATTTAAACATACTGGAAAATGATATAAGTAACTGACATTTGCTACTTAAATCTGTCACACCTGCTCTTGTTTGGTAAAGTAAAATATGTCAGATAAAGTTGGGTGTACAGCAGCTCATTTTCAGCTAATTGTTATTTGTACCTCTTTCCAGTCACAGAGCACTTTATTCTGAGACTTAAGTGAGAGAAGGTCCTGTAACTTAGTGCAGTTTGGGGGAAATGCTTAAGTTTAACATTTTTCTTTTTATTATGAAAATAAAGCTTGCATTGAAGGATGGCTGACTCTTGTTTGTATTTGCTGTCAGTTATAGTTCTTGGAAAGAAAATCAGAATCGGTAAAAATCGGCATTGGTAGGTCACACTTGGAAAAAAAATCGGAATCTGCCAAGAAAATTTGCAATCGGTCCATCTCTAGTTCTTATATGTCTTTAAGAGTGTACAGCTGATGTGGGAGGTGCATCTTTGGACAACAGTGCAACAGTGGGCAAACATCCTTCATAAGCCACATTAATCTTATTAAAACACACACTGGCATGGAACAAGTCGTGTAACAGGTAGAATGTAACCAGAGATGGCTGGGTGGTGCTTATTACTCTATTTCTTAGTCCATCCATTTGTTTATTCATCCATGTATCGGTTTTCTAACTGCTCGTCCAGTGTAGGGTACTAGGGGGACAGGGACCATTCTCGCCACAAATGAACCCGTGAGAAGCAGCAGTCTCGTTCATTGTGATTGTGAAGCTGCATTGTTTGACCACCATTGACCTGCAAAGTGTTGAGGGGAGCTTTCACTGAGGCTTGTCTTTTGATGGCGGTGTGCGTCACATTGGGAAAAGCCCAAAGCTGATTTAGCAGTCAGTGGACTGCAGATTATGCCCGCGTTGTGACCTTTGTAGGAATGAGTTCCTGTGTGCAGTATGGGCATTTCCACTTCTTCAGGAGAGTTAAGAGCAGGAGCTTGCTGGCGCACGGTACTTCCTATATAGCAGACATCTGAGCAAAGGAAGTGCTTAAAAACAGTTTGGAAGTGCGTTTAGACTCAGTGCCTTTTATTCGAAGAGGAAAGTGGCCCGTCATAGATTGGCAGCAACGTGTCTGTCTGTCCTGTGTTGAGGTTCGCTAGGGGTTCAGTTAGGCCTGGTCCAGCCAGCAGTTTGGAGGCTCACATGAAGGACCTCGGAGACTGGAATCATCTGCGAACAGGAGTAGCAGCGGTGTGCAGAGCTGCTTATTTACCCAAGGTTTTGTTTGGCCACCATTTGGCCTGTGATATGCTCAGTTCAGCTTTCGGCAGGTTCTGGTTCGCTGTGATAGATTGGCCATTTAACAGATCACTGCTTCCAGTCCCAGAGGAAAGCCTGTAAATACTGGCTTTCAGAATAAACTTTGAGACTGGAATGTAAGGGCTTCATGCTAACTCCTTCCTTTTGAACTTGCCTGTTTGAATGATAAAAAGCCAATCCCACTCAAACCAAGTGTTTGGCTTTGTTTTGCACAAAATTAACTTTAGTACTGGACTCTGCTTTACAAAATGATGAGATGATTTTTGAAGTGCCAAGACTTGCACTACTAGGCTAGGATTCAAATCTCATGAATAAAATCTGGCACAATTAAGTTTCATTAAGTTGTTGGAGTTCGACTGGTAATAAACTGCATTTGCATGAGGTGTTTATTAGTTAATTTTAAATTTTGTATGTATTTTTTTTGCCACTCACAGCAGGTACTATTGAGCATAGTCCCCAGTGCATGTTGGGTAATTATACATCCTGAAGTTCATATTTGCATTATATTTTCCTTTAATCATGGAGGTGCAGGTAGAAAGCAGAGAGGAGTCAACGTGGAGTTTTGAATGCAACTGTGTTACGCGTTTCTGTATGCAAAATTTGCTTTCAGTCCCTTGTTTTAAGGCAACGAGAGACTTGCTCAGAGTGAGACCAGTATGAAGTGCTGTAGGATTCTGTGAAAATCAAACTCCTTAGTTCACACTGCTCTTTTCCTTAGCTACGAATTCCCGGAGGAGACCTGTCTTGGTACTCTTGGTTCCCTCTTGATATGTCTTTGGTGTTTTCTTCATCAGTTGAGGAAGCCCTATATGAAGAGGCCCTTTGCGACTGGGTAGCCTGGCCAAAGCGAGCCCTGTCACACTCTACTGCCTCCTGCGGGGCTGCAGACAGTCGCGTTACCTTCCTGATATGCGTCTGTCATTGCAAGTTCAGTCATGCATCTCTCTCACCTGAATAATGACATCATAAGATCCATACCTACCATTTATTTTGTGTATTTAGGTTGAAATTGGCTGTGCTTTTATGCCATTTTTCATGGTTAAGAGGTAGTTTAAATGGTGTCTAAGTTTTTCACACGGAATAACAGAATCGCTGTTCAAGGCGTGTGGCTGTGCTCCCATCAGGCTGCGCAAGGGCCCTTGACATCATGGTCAGCTGATGGACTTGATTTTTTGGAAGCTCAGACCATCCGTCACCCTGCCACCCCACAGCGCTGGGTGCCTTGAAGGACATCAGAGTTTCAGCTCTGCGTTGGATGCCTGTGATCAGGCGCTGAGGTACATGTGACATCTTGGTCCGAGTCTTGAGGCTGCGGTTTTAACACTACGTGGGATGTGATCTCACCCCCCCTCCGGTACCTACACATGGTAGGGAGCATGTCCATCACTGTGATGTGTTGGACCTATAGGAGTGCAAACTTCTGTTTCTGGAATTTGTCAGCGATTAATTTCTGGGAAGTACTTGGCAGTGACACTTTTATTGTTACGATTCCAAATGTTTCTGTTTTTTATGGCCGTATAAAGAAACAAGCACAAAATAAAGATTGATATATTTCTGGGACTTGTGGTTATTTGATCTCTCTGGGTTTACCGCCCCCCCCCCCCTAAAAAAAGAAAAAAAATTGCCATTATGTCCTGAACTCAACCTTGGAATTGGTTGTGTTGTTCATGTAACCTACTCAGTGTTTGACACATGAACCATGAAATTAACTGTAAGTCTGGGGAAATGTCGACAATTGCTTTTCCTCACATTTTTTTTTTTGCATTTTATTGTATTTATTTAAAGCTTGTAGTATTTTTCTCGTAGTATTTTTCCCATGGTTGACTGACTATTTTGGAGTGTTTGTGTTTGTGTGTGTGTGTGTGTGTGTGTGTGTGTGTATTCATTCATGTTTGTCATCATGCTCTTATTCCTAATCTTTAAAAAAAGTGCAGCATGTTTGCGTAAGCTTGGATAGTGACGCTTTCATGCCGGTGTGTTCCCCGCGCCTCTCCTTGGGGAAATACAGCATGTCATGCGTTTGCTCACGTTTTAGCAGCTTGGTAAATAAGCGCAATGACTTGCCATAAATCTGCACATATGAGCCGCGGATGCGTCTTAAGTGCTGAGGCGTTTCTGAGCCTGTGGCGGTCAGCAGATGTCATTGATTATTTGCTGCGTTTCCTTGTGCTGTACCCAAACGTTATTTCCCCCCACATCTATGGGATCCAAAGCACGGAGTTCTGCAGATTCACTCCTGGACACACACCCCATGTGACGTTGGTTGGGGATGTTTTTTTTTCGGTGAACCTCGAAGATATCTAAAACGTATCATAAATCCCACACTCAATAAAAATAGTGTGTAAACATGCTCTTTTTATCTCGCTGCTCAGTTGGACTGTTTCAGAGATTTTACAAATGTGGAGAGAGGACTAAAGCGGCACGCGGCTGCAGTGGCAGCTCTGGGAGGGGCAGGGCCGGCAGTGACCCCATGACAACATGCAATGCTCCCCCCCCCCGTGGCCCCCCTAAATATGTATACTACTTTGGTCTGAAATAAGTCTTATTATTATTACTGTTACTATTATTTACATTTATATATGTGGGCTAATATTTTGTGCGCTGGGAACAGACTGGAAAGTTAACGACAGAAAAGAATGATCGATTGTGGAACCAAGACTAAACAAGAAATCCGAGTGAGATACATATTTGTAAAAACTGTAAAATGTGACTGCAAAGCATTGCATGACAACGGTTTTCAAAACACTTTTGCTTCTTAATGCCGGCAGTCTAGTGTAAGTATTACTTGGAGGACATTAAGGTCAAATGCATCTGGCCCCCGTAACAGAACTGGCCCCAGTCTGGCTCCCCCCGATGGAAATGGTCTAGAACCACCACTGTGCAGCTGGTTTAACATCCGTGCCATTTAGATGGATATGTTGGACTTTCACCTCACTTTCACAACTGTCACTCACATTACATGTCTGCCCTGGGTCATGGCTATATGAAGAACGGGTTGACCGCTTATGTATGCACAGTGACGTGTTGGAGGCCTCCGAAAACTACCATATTTATGACATACGGTGTTAAGGGACTTATTTAGTACCATCTACAAAGTTATGGGCCGAAGTGGGGACATTACTCAGCCTTTCACCCCAGAATAGCTCTCCATTTGGTCTTACGGAAGGTGAAGATGTTTAATGCTCCGTGTGCCAAATATAACCCAGCGAACAGGATAATCCGGCAGCTGCCCTGATAACAGGCCTTTCTGTCTGCTGATATTACACTTCTGCTCACATGAACCGGTGCCAAGAGCCATGAGCCTGAAATTCAGGTCCGGTTCTTTCCGTGTGACTAAGGTGGGAGGTGTGGCTAGGTGCTCGCTGGCAGCCGTTGCGGTTTAAAAACTGAGCCTTTCTTTTTATTATTAGCTTGAAAGCTGATTGGCTAATTTATGCCGAGGAGCAGCTGATTGGTTAATTTATGCAGCACAGGGTTACTGTTTGTATGGAGAGCATGAGCTCTCGTTTTGAATTGACAGGTATGAGTGTATATTGCCATATGAAATTATTTTTTCCCCTCAATTGTGGAATACAAAAGAGTGACATGTTTGACTGGCTTAATGACAGAAGTGATTTTTTTTTCTATTCTGTATCTGGATGGTTCTGATGTGACGTGTAATACCTTAGCTGTCGTATTGATATAGTTCCTTCCCTTGACGCATGGTGTGGTGAGCGAAATGCGATGGCCTGCTGAGTAAGTCAAGTGGCAGGATGGGGGCAGGGCCTCACGTCATATAACCTATACACGTCGAGAGGGCAGCTAAAACAGGTATTGGCTGGTTCATGCCTGAAGCAGCTCGCAGCTCTGTGCTGAAGGTCAGATGCATCCCTGTGCTTCCTCTGTCAGCTCTGTGAAGCTGGAATAGCCCCCACCTCGTTGTTTCAGGGAGACTGTGCAGCCAAGGACCTGGGAGGCAGCAGTGAAAACCGCAAGGCCAGCACAAAGGGCGCTGGGCAAAGTACCGCTAGCACCCAGCTGCCAAATCTCTGCGTTTTGTTGCGCTCAGTCAGAGATGGGGAACAACAGCTGGCTTTCTCTCCCCTGGCATCAGACAGCTTACGTGCCTCTACTTTCCTGCCAGGGGGTGTCATCTCATTATTGGCCTGTGTCGTATAAATCATGGCCTGGTGCGGTAACTCGCGCTGCGATTCCATCACATTTTAAGTGTTTGTATGGGTTACAAGGCCATAGGTGTTTGGGACTTTAAATGCATGGGCCAGTTTACGTTTATTATGGGATGCCCGGCAGTGCAAATTTTCACGCCCCCAAATAACGATCCTTCCAAAGATTTTTGGCTTATGTTGAGTGTAATTGAGTACAATTGGGGGTCCTTGAGATCTTTGAGAAAGGAAGCATTCTGAAAGCCCCTGTTCAAGCATCGGTTAGTCGCTGGACGTGGAGTGAACTCCCACGGATGCCGGAGATTCCAAGGATGCAGAGATGGCTGCTGGGAGCAGCATTCCGGAGCCTGGAGCTGGAGGTCACACCTCGACGTGCTGATAGGGATGGGGGGGGGTGTCTATGGAGAAGCAGCTGTAAAATGTAAAAGACGAATGTTTGCTTCTTTTGGGTTGCTGGACAGCTTGGGGCTTCATGGGGACTGCCGGCTTCTTAAAAAGGATAAGGGCCTTTGAAGGCCGTGGTGCATATGTGGGCGTGTGCTTCTGTGGGGGGAAGAGTTGTTTTATCCCTGCGGTTGTGGATTCCCCTTTTAGTGTCATTGTTGTGCTAAGACCTCCTGGGTCTCCGGAAACTAGCCATGCGCAGTTGGCTGAATATGGCAAACTAACAGTCTTGAGATGGTGTCATAGGAGGAGGTTTGATGGACCCCTGGAGCTCAGTCTCACTGCTTTTTCTGTAGGAGGTGTCTCCACCTTTGGACTATTTTAGGGTGCAAAATGGTGCAATTCAGCTTCCCTTCAGCCCCTGTGGGAGTAGCCAAGCAGGTTTCTGGGTGGAAGGTCGTCTTCCCAAATGTGCCGACTGGAAGCTCCATGTTGGACTTTCAGAAGGATGGATCTGCAGGGATGGTGTATTAAATGTGTGGGGTTAGTGTGGGTGGGCTTTCATCCTCCATCAAACACAGCTGGCTGCCCACTTTCCAGCAGCAGTCATTGCTCTTGTTGTTGGAAGGTGTCTCGTCATTCCCAGACCTCAGCTCTCTTGAGGTCCCCGCTAATGCTGTCTTAGGTGATTGGCTGACAGAATGTGTTCTCCTTCTGAAAGGTGTTGGTGTCTGAAGTGGCTGGTCTGCCAAATCCTTTACTGAATTTTGCTCATGTGTGTGTTATGTTCAGTAATGTTTGGTGGTGTAACTGTTCTGAAACCAAGACTGAAACCGCGATACAAATATTCATGATCCCTTGATTACCCCCCCAACCCCAGCTCGCTGCCGTGGGTGCCGCCTGAGCTCTCATCACGTTTTTGATGATACAAAATTCATTTTTCATTTCACAGTTAACTCTATAACACAAAATTATTATGCTGTTTAAAGTTAGGGCAAGCTGTATATTTTGTAAATATTACACATTAAACCTTCCAACTGTGTGTGTCATGTGGCTGTTTTGGTCCAGTCAAGATCGAGTGATCACACCTGTGGTAAAAGCTAGGCCAGCTTCATCAGCTCAAGATGGATAGTAACCCTGAGGCTGCAGAGCGCCCAGGCACAATCAAATCGGCAGTCTCGCTGTGGGAACATTTTGGTTATCCAGTGGAGTATAGTATTTTATTTTTTACTTTGTTTTTGTTAACATGGTTATTTTATCTGGCATTAAGGAAATCAAACATGTTTAGTTTTCTTCTGTTAAGCTGGTGATTAATAAATCCCAGATTCCCCCCCCCCCCACCTCGCCAAACAAAACGACTGAACCATGACTAAAATACCGAGGTCTGAACCAAATCATGGATTTGCAGAATCATTACACCCCTAGTAAAATTTTTAATGATCCTGTCCATTGTCTCTGTTCCTCATTAGTATCATATTAATATTAGGTTCATTTTTAAGGATCTTGGCAATCATTTTTTTTAAACCTTCCTGCTATCCTGAGCAGGGGTTAGTTGTTTTTTGGAGGTGTATGAAATGGTCAGCCAACATCCTGAGGCCGTGTGTGTGTGTGTGTGTGTGTGTGTGTGTGTGTGTGTGTGCGTGTGCGTGCGGGCTGAAATCCTCTGAGGAATGCTGGGGGCGTCTACCAGAGAGTTCACTGTGTATTAGATCAAACTTACATGGCACTGTTGATGACGGTTTTAATTATCTTCCCCGTAGCTCTTGTTGACGTGTCCTGTGGGAGACGCTGCCCCTAAATACTGATCTTGTTTTAGTATCTGCCACAAAATCTTAAAAAAGACTGGAACTGCTGGCTAGGGTTGTCACAATACTACAATTTCAAACTCGATACTGATACCCAGGAAGATACTTGATACTGTTTTCAATGCCATGGGGGGGGGGATGACAAATTATGGGGTGTATATTTTTTGTATAGATTACAAACAATAACATCAATGACAGCACTATTTTTAAGTCGTGTGACTTAGTGCTAAAAAACTACATTGACATAACTGTAAGGTGTGTATATATGACAAATAGTTTAAGATTCTCTTAGGCAGTGCAAAAAACAAATAGAAGAAAACAATATTTTTAGGTTGTCTGAGATAGTGCCCAAAAAAACATAAAATGACAACACTTATGTGAGGTTGCCTGCGGGAGTGCAAAGATAATTAAATAAAAATACAAACCAATATCAATGACAACAATGTTTTTAGCTTGTCTATCGTTTAATTATTAGCCGTAGTCGCTACCTTGATGATGACTTGACAGACGGTTAATGTGGCTATCAGCCAAGTTGGTCATAGTTAAACAACTAACGTTAACCTGTGTGCCGGCCACTTTAACATTTATGGTAATTGTTTAATACTTTGTTGTTGAAACAGATGCTTTACCTCCCGAAATTCCCCATAATGACCGGAGGGGCTTCGCCAATTTTGCTACTCGACTTTGTCGACACCACGTCAATTATTGTTTACGTCTTCTGTTGCTAGAGAGGGTAGGGGCTGCGTGCCTGGTTGTCTGCAGCAGTGCTGTGTGAAGTTGTGTGTCAACTGGAGGAGGCGAAGATGGCACTCTTGGTATTGATACTATTGCAAATGAGTATCTCATCCAATACTAAATCGATACTAAGAATTACTATCTTGAGTATCGATTTCTTTGACAACCTTACTGCCGGCACTTGTTTTCACAGCTGAGGTATCAGATGACTAAAATGAGAGCCTGAAAGGGTGTTAAGGTTGGTTAATTAGGTTTATATGCTCAACTGAAATGTATCTTATGCAAAAATTGAGTCTAATACTGAAAGCCGTTACTCCACATGCATTTTCACAAAACATGCTAGTTACTCTGCATGCATTTTCACCCACATGCATGTTGCTCCATATGTATCCCTTGTCTAAAAAGAACAGAAGCAGAGGAATTCTCTTGAGGATGATTTGTGGATGACTGTCTGCACAAACCACCTCGGGCGGCTTCGGTGAGCATATGAGCTCTCGGTGTTCTTAAGGGGGTCACATGACGTTTTTCTTTCAAATAGATGTGTTTGGGGCCCTTGTAAGAATGCAAGCCTCCTGGAGCCAAGCTCTTTTGGCTTTGGGATAATTCTCACTATCAGACCTCCAAATCACAAGCTTTTCAGTGGAACATGGCAGCCAAGAAAATGAACAAGCCATCCAGTAGGACATTCTGTTCTCACCCTGTCCTCAAATCTGTGATTGTTTTTATGTCTTGATCATTTGTCAAAAGTCTAGCAGTTACCATGTTATGAGAACTTTCTGTGGTTGTCCTGTACGTGCTGGTTACTTCAAATGGTTGTGAAAATATCCTCCTGTTAACGATTTCATTAATGGCAACGAATACAAGCTGGGAGTGACGACCAATAAAGGCCTCCCCAGCTGAAATGCTGGTAGTGTCGTGGCACAGGGGGGAGAGATGACAACTGTCCCCAATAGGCACTGAAAGCCACTCGCCGCAGAGCCCAACCTAGCTCCCCTGTGGAAATGAGCAGCTGGGGAATTATGGGTAAATGGGTTCATTCTTGCTGGTTCTATGGACTCGGAGGAGTTACAATAACCAAGGATGTTTAGCAAAGAATGCAGGTTTTTGAATGACTCTTTAGTCCAGCAACATCGATCCATATGTAATGAGACCGGTTTCAGATCCGCAGTTTCGCTGTGCTGCTTTTAGCGTCGTATAACTGTCGGTCGGGCTTTTTGTTATTGCGGCTTTTTAGAGTAATGCAAGTAAATGCAGAAATCTGACCCATATTGCAGGTCCCAAAGGTTAACGAGAAATGCACAGGAAATGTCGCCGAGGCCTGTAACCCGAGAACATAATGAGCCGAGCTCTGCTTGTGGTATGTGGCCTTCTCTCCAGCAAATGTGATGGAACCTCGATTAAGGTTACCATAGCTGATTTTGCAGTTTCATGTTACACAAGTAATAGTGTTGAAAATGGTAGTTTTAACACAATACAGTAATGACGGAGCTGAGCTTCTGCATCTCTTCTGAAGATATATTAAGTTTGAAGTTAAATTACAAACTCACTTGCTCCTCTATGTATGGTCTGGACTCTTGGGTAAATTTCCGGTGTTAAACAATGGCCAGTGGAATGATTATTTTCTGAGCTGTGGTCTACGAGTGGGGGCGTTTGGTCACCCAGTAAAAACAAAGCTCATTTTACGATGGTCATTTGTTACGCAAACGTGCACTTAGTTCATTTCTTGTTCTGGTGAATTGCGGTGACTCCTTTGCACTACGGTGTTCAGCTGCCCTCTGCCAATAATGAATCACAGCGACTGAAATGCGTTCTGCACACCAGCGGTATTATGGGTCGATACATACGATCCTTAGTAAGGCTGGAGAGCATATCTAGACGGGAATGAATAATCCGATGGAACCTCTCTTAATTTTATCATGGATCTGATAATTGACCAGGCCTTTCAAACTGTATGCTGTCAATGTAAACACTATCCTATAATCCAGTGTACTCTTTATGGTGAGATGTCCTTCGTGTTGTAATAACATCAGTTATTTTGTGTAGACAAACCACATGCTGCAGTGGAGCTATGGCTCGAAATGGATGCTTGCGTAACATCAGTTTCTTTGTCGAGAGAGGTGGCCGTTTTTACCTTGCTTAAGGAGCTGAAACGAAGGGTGAGCTGCTTTACTCTTGCGAGCTAATAATAACTCTGAATAAAGTTCTAAATTAAGTAATTGTTTTCATAAATTAATAATTTTATTAGCTTGATAATAGGTTGTGCAACAATGCCTCTGTTATTTTATGCCTATATGGTTGTCAGCGAGGCTTTATGCTTCCTGTTGCCATTTTGCAGGGTGTTTTATTTATTATTTTTTGATACATTCTGTTTTCTACCTGCTGGGTTGAATTACCTGTAGTGTTTTTGAATTAGCAGTTTCCCCTGATGATGAATCTCGGGTTTCGCAACGTTCAGGCGGCGTAAACACAGTGTAAACCGCGGTGGGTGATGCTGACGCAGCCATACTAGTGTAAGCAGGAAGGAGCTGAGAACTCAAGTCAGCTGCTTGTCTTTGAACCCTCCACCCCCGGATTTGTGTAATTACTGCTTCATTACCAGGGTTACTGTATAGTTTGTGTCCTGGGTTGACTCCTACTGCTATTATAGTTCTGTTTCTTCGGCAGGCTGGGCTGCTGCTGTAAAATATGATCTTAATCACCTTCTGCTGGGGTCTGTTCAGGAGAGATGCTGTCTGTGGATTGGGTACACAGTGACATGCATGAACCAGACTATCAAAATAGCACTG
>JAAGVU020000001.1:12366266-12379947 GCA_011763525.2 Mormyrus iriodes
TGGTGTCATTTTCCTTGCCCTAAAAACTCATAGTAAAGACATCCAGAGTGACTAATGACATTTTCACCTGTAAGAAGTGCGTGTGTTGCTGAGAACTTAATCCTGCAGGCGTTCTCTTCAGAGTCTTCAGACTAAGTCTGTTTCTTCACCTGATCCAGACGGACAAGTGTCTGCCCGTCAAATACTGCGTCTTGCAGTGGCGCAAGGATGAGGCCCACGTGTCGTCAGCCTTGAACATGGTTTTAAACTCCATGTGAGAATGTGGGAGGAGCATTCCTGACCACCGAAGAAGAATGTTGGCCTTTACTGGGGTGTGGTAATAAGCTGCTGGCTGGAAGGGCCTTGCACACGGCCTCATGCTTATTTTGCCCTTATAAGGTCACCTGTGCCATTTCAGTACCTGATCATCTTGACCTTTTTTGGAGGCCTTAGCAGGTAAAGCATTCGCTTTTTTTTGGTCGATTTTCAGAGTTCAGCTGTCAGCGGATTTATTAAACTCAAGCCACTTCACTGTTCCTCGTTTATAATATAGTTTCTGTAGTGACTGACTGATGCCTGTTTGATTCTCATTTTAAAATCATTTTCAAAAGTGTGAATATTCCAATTATAAATGCCACAATAGAAGCATATTGAAACATATTGTAAGCATTGCCCTTAAGAAACGTCAGAGAAGCGAGGTTTTTGTTATGATTTGATGACATTTATGTCAGAATTCATGGAACTGAATAATGACACTACAGAACATGTTTGACAACAGTAACGTATTCATCAATCTGTCTTCCATAACCACGTTTCCAGTTCATTGTCATAGTGAGCCTGGTGTCTGTCGGAAGCACTGGGCACGAAGCAGGGGGCCACCCTGGATCTGATGCCAGTCTGTCACAGGGCATACACACTCCACAAACACACTCAAAGGGTGTTTTATAGACACCAGTTTATCTAACCATGTTTTTCACCATGGGAGACGACCTGTGCAAGCATGGGGGGAACTCCATACATACCAAGTTTGGTGCCGGGGAGTGGATAATGCCCCCTGTTGCCAGCCACTGATCCACTGTGCACCAAGTAATGTATCTTTGATTGAGAATATTGATGTCCAGTGGCTGGTTTGCTGTTCTCCTCTCCCTCAATGCAATACTGAGTATGGCCACAATGAAGAGGGTTGATGATCTATAGCTGGATCTTTTTAGAAGCCGCCTTCAGGTAAAATCCTCTCTTGTCTCCTTTTAGAGTCTGGACGAGCTGGATGACGACGACGGCAGCAACAAGGAACGGGAGACCGAGGAGGCTCTGACGCAGCATAACACGTTCCAGAACGAGTCCATGAGCGCAGATCCCGAGGTAGGGAGGCAGGCTTGTCCTGTCAGCAGTCACATTCCGCAAGGCCATATCTAACAGGGCACTCTCTCATTTCGAGATGCCCACTGTGGGTACTCTCTGGTGGACTGTGTACAGTTACACCAGTGCCCTTTTGGCCGGGTAATGGACGAATGATATTGTAGAGGAGTTGGGACAGGATGCCAGTGCTGCGTTCAGCCATGTTACGCTGGAAAATACATGAATATCTTGAATGCCGTGGTGGTGGGGGCTTGCCAGGCGTGATGTCATCAGTAGTCACGTCCGTGATGTATTATCTTCCTCTGTATGTTGCTTTGGGCAAAAGTTGCTGCTAAATAAATAACTGTAAGCATAAATGCTGTTGGCAGACCTGCAGGATGTGGTGTGAGAGGCTTGTTATAAACTACATAAATTGGGAGAGTACCCTAGAATGGAAATGCTGGGGACAGAACCTGTATATGTACATGTAATGACAGTGTAGCCTAAGAGTGTTTGTGGACTGGATCATATTGTAGTTTTACATACCTAAGAGGTCCGACGCCATCAAGTCAGTTCTTCATGTTGTGCGTTCTTCCTATTTCATCTGCTGCTCCACGTGGCCGATGTTAGGAGGTCTAATTGTCTGCTTTCCCTGACACAGCACCGTAATCGAGTGAAAATGGCCAGCTGGGTGTTCAGCCTCTCCATCTTCCCACTCCGCTAGAGAGGCATCCTGTGGTGAATGGTTTAAGGTGGCCGTACACTCCAAACGATCTTTATTGGTTTAATACTATCAGCGGTACAGACAGGGAAGCCATGGGACCAACCCTGCGGCATTGCATTGCATTGTCAGCCAATTGTGCAAAGTTCACCTTGGCGACCCTCCTCAGGTAATGTGCCAAAGCATTGATCACCATGGTGATTTTTGGCTCAAACGATATCATATTGCCAAGACGACGTCGATTCCGTTAATTTTCATTTGCAGTTACGGCCACCTTTACCGCCACTTCAAGCCTAGGTCTGGATTCACTCCGCAGGGTAATGGATATCAACAGTGAAGGGCTTAACATATACACTCCCTGCCTCGGAAGGTGGGGGGCCCGGGCCGCGTCACGCTGAAAACGCTTAGCCGCTACTAATGGAGCACAGAGCATTCGTGTGAGAATTTACTTCACGGTCATCCAGGGAAACTGCGCTCTTTAGAAAGACATTTGGACTCCCCTCGTGGCTTGGATGAGCTGGCTTTCATTAGCATTACAGAGAAGCAGATAGCAGAAGCAGCTTTTATCTGTTGTCCCTCCAGAGTGGTTTTAATTTTTGTTTTTTGTTGACCTTTATTATGCTTCCCAGGGACTTGGGCTTGGACGTGTTACCACTGCAGATGTGGTGCTGTCACGTATCCCACCTCACTTAAAATGTAGCAGGAGCCGAAGATTAACGAGGAACATGGAATCGGAGTATATGTCATTACTCTGGGTGCTTGAGTGGCGCTCTCAGCATATCCGAGATGATCCCGGCTCTTGTGTTGTGTTTGCTCCTTGGAGATTCCTCCCATGTGCAGTGAAGCAGTGCTGTGCTTCCGGCCTATCAGGTCTGCACTAACAATGCACATTTTTAACGTGAGCATTCATCTATTAAAAATGCTATTTATATAGCACTGACACGGCTAGACTATGTGCGTCAGCTAAATATGCCATAAAATAGTAATGAGTTTCTTTGTAAGACTAAATATGCTGATGGCTCGCTCCAGAAAAGCATCCTGGCTTTGACCTCATGCCAAAAGGATGTATCTGTGAAATATCACAGGCAGGCGTTTGTTTGACGTTAAACTCTCTCCCCCAGCAAACTTAACTGGAGCTTGAACCTAGTGATTTCCCCATACTTTAATTGCGTTATTAATTACAGTAACTTGACATATTGATCCAGGCCAGCTTTCGTGTAGCATGCTTGCGATGTCCGCGGCCTGTTAGAACCTCGCTCCGCTGACAGCAGCCTTTAGACGAGGCAAGCTGGAGAACAGGGCAGGAATGTCAGTATAAATGGGACTTTGAACTTCTTTCTAAAACGTGTTCTGAATATCCTCTGGACTTCACGATTTAAAATTCTTTACTGAGCTGGGCTTTGAACCGTGCAGTCCTTGTTCAGTCCAGCGGTTCGTCGTCTGCAACCTGCTGACCTCCTCGCTGACTCTGGGAAATTGCAGACAAGCCACTTCCGATCTCACTGCCCACCAATACCTGGACCATTTACTCAGGCAGCATCAATTGCTGGAAATCCCTGGCTCATGATCCCAAAGTCAGTGTGATGTTCTTCTGTTATCTTCTCGCGCTTGTTTCCTCATTCGTGGGTCACCTGTTTCATTCACCATCTCCGTTGTCACAAGTCGAGGCAGGTGAAGTGAAATGTCGTGTTTTCACCTTCAGATGTTTGCCAAAATGTGACTGGTACAAATCCCACCAAATCTGAGCCTTTGCTCTGCAGAGGGCGTATGAACCAACTCGTCACTTGCCCCTGAATGCTTTTGGGTTGCCTGCCGTACTAAATCGAGACCATCATAAATATGGAAAACAACTGAGATGTCTGAAAAGAAAGATTTGCATTTTGTCCAAATAAACAGTTGATCAGACCATATGCAACGTAGCAGGGTCAACAGTCCGTTTCCAACACAGAGAACACAGGGTTTCATATTCTTACTTTGGTTTTGGGTTTTGTTTTTCTTTGTGGCGTTTCTGTCACAATATGTTGTGTTGTGTTGAAGGTGTGGCAGTTGTACGGTGTAATCTCTTAGTGTCTGCTTTCCTTTCTCAGCTGAGACGTCAGTATCTCTGCATACACTTATGTGTGACCCCATCTCTGTCTCGGGGGTTTTTAGCTGCAATAGCAACATCCATCCAGTCAACCAAGCCGTCGCTTCTATGTTCATCATCTTCCGTTGTCTCGCTTTATCATCTCACTTATTATGAAAGCAATGCTGTGCCTCCTTGACAAGCCATCTTCCATTTCTCCTTTCACTAGAAGGAGATGCTTTCTTGGTCTTCCTCCCCATGTGTTACCAGTTAGCTGGCTTTACATCTCTAAAGTATGTGCACTGTACACTAAAACCAGCTTCCCTAAACCTGGAGCCGTTTTAATAACGGAATCACGTGGAACATTCCAGAGCCCGAATGCGTTTTTTGATGAAGCACCTTGGCAAAACATTCATCGCTCCTTGAATCCTGACCCCCCCCATCTCGATCTCCAGTTCGATTTCTGTGCAGCTAAAATTCCTGCCTTCCTTTAAAGCCCTGCTTGTATCTAATGTTTTTTTCCCTGTACTGTTCCCAGAAAGCCAAAGGCACCTGTTCTCAGTATTGTGTGGGTTATTCTGGACTTTATTATGTAAATGTGTATGAGAAAAAATGGTCGACTTCTTGCATTGTTGGCTATTTTGGAATGTTTGGTTATTAAAAAAAGGTCTTTGCCCGTTAGGAGAGGTCCATGAAAGGTAGTTCATAGTTTCTGTTGTTCCGTTTTTTTCGATCAACAAAGTATGTGTTGGCACTTGGACTGTTTGCACTCATGTTTAAAGAGCCCACCTTGTCTGTGGCCATGTGTTTGCAATTATTATTTCTCTGTTGGGCGTGCAGAAGGATGTAATGTTAGGTGTAGGTCAGGAGTGAGAAGGGACCATGCAAAGCATTCTCCGAGTGGCTTTTTGGATTCAGCCACTTTGGTCTGTGAAGTGGCCGCCCTTCTGCCTGTCTGCTGTTGCTTACCGAACTGTGAACTCTCCCATTTGCTCTGAACAGATAAAGTATCTGAAAATCTTGTTCCATAGAAAGCATAAACACTCGAAGTCTTTAAAAACGCCTAGAATCCTGCCTCAAACCCTAATGCCTTTGCGCCCTCTCCCCCTACTGGAGAGTGCATTCTATTGCAACTCAAAGTTTTTGGTCTTTAGAATTAGCCGTGCCTGGAATTTTCTTCCCACACAGGAGATGTGAAGGAGCCCCCCTGTTCCCCCTAAATAAGCTGGCCTTCTTTGTCTTGCTTCAGCTCCCCCGTTAGCCTGCTGTTTGCTTGCATGTCCTTCATGGGGGGGGGGGGGTGGTTTCTGAAGCAGTCAGATTACATTTTCCACTTTGCTTGGAGCTACACACAAAAAGACCCCCGTGCTGCATGCATTTTAATTATATTGTAATCTAAGCTCTTTGAATGAGGTCAGTCATGGGAAATATCCTTGTGGATGGGACTCTCCATGGGGACCTCGATGCCAGTTTAGCGAGTTTGTTTTCAATCATTTCTTTGAAGCGTTCTTGGTGCTGCTGGGTTGGACCACTTCGCTCCGGAATGCGTCTGCTTTGTGCTATGGTGTTAAGTCTAAATCTAGCAAGATCAACCACCCCCACCCACTCACCCACCACCTACCCTCGGACAGTGACTTAGTGTAGTTGTAGTGTATTGAACTGTATACGGCACAGGCCTGGCGCCGCACCTGATCTTCGAAACCTTAGCTTCACCGCCTTCTTCCAGGGGTGCTTACCATCTCTGAGATCTGGAGGGGCCCCCTAGTGGCTGGCGGTCATGAATGTGCTGATGAGTCTGCTGGTGGTAGGAGCATGACAGTCGAAAGACCATCTCAGTGACCTATTCAGTTTCTGATCCTCTGTCACATTGGAAGAGATGAGCACTTATGTACAGACAATGCAGTGCTGTTGTCTTTCTGGAGCAGTACAGGAGCATGGTGGACGTATGGGCTAGAAGAGCTAAATATTATGAGGTAAAGCCTGCTCTGAGGGTTGTCTTGTTATATTTGATCAGCTGTATTTATACACCAGTGATAACCTGGAGGACGTACCAGCCCATCCCAAGTCATGTGCCCTGTGCTTTCTGGCACAGACTCCAGGACACACTCACTCTGTACTGGACAAGCGATTAAAAGGAAGATGGATGGACTTATAGAGTTAGGTAAATTTAGACATTCTCCATATGGAAATATATACGCAATGTAGTGCTCTGTGACCATGAGGGTCAGCGTGCAGCCACTGTACTTTGCATATTGGCATCTGAACCAGTCTGGCTGTACAGTAAGCATTCTGATAGGCAGGCGGTGCTCCCCAGGAGTCAAGCTACCCCCTTGTGCCCCAGCAGACCATGCAGCCTCCGCCCCTCCTCCTCCTTCGTATTGTGTGCCCTCCCATCTATCTGTCGCTGAAATACATTTATAATATTTGTCGGTGTTTATAATTCTGCTGCTACTTGTGTTATTTTTCATGTCATTTTTATCTGCACTGTTGCCGACTGTAATACTTGATTTGATTACTTTTGCAACATGGAGTTTGGCGTCCCCTATAGGCGAAGCTCGCGGCATGACTGCCGCATGAGTGCCATTATCTATGCAGTCTAGATGAACACCCAGATGGTATCGTTGGTGATATCAGTGCCAGCTGATAAGCTTTTAGCAGTGTAATGCCGGTGGAGACTGGAGACTAGACCTTTCTAGAAGGACCTGGGTGATTTGTTTCGTTTTGATCTCGCCTCCCGTATCAATGTTTTGCTTGCTAACGCAGTACTCACTGCTGGGAAGGGGGGGTCATGTGATCAGTGTAGCTTAATTTATGGTGCCATCAGTTCTAAAGCAAGAATGACGAGCTGCAGAGGAGGACCGGTTGGTTCAGGTAATGCAGGTAGTTCAGACGATGTGAGGATGGGATTAGCGACGAGGGAGTTGAATAGCAGAGCTAGTTTTCATTCCTTGACATACTGGTGGAATGTAATGTATTGACATAACTGGATATAGCTTTGGTGTTTATGTTTCCATAACAATAAACACTGTTTTTCTAAGCATTCTGTTGTGTGTTTTTAATATTTTAACCATCTGTTCATCTTCCAAACACTTCTCCAGTGCTGGATTGTGGTAGAGTCTGGAGCCTGTCCCAGGCAGCATGGGTTGTGAGCCAGGGGTACACCCTGGATGGGATACCAGTCTATCATTGGGCACGTACACTATGGGGCAATTTAGAAGTGTCAGTTGATGTCATTGCATGATTTTGGATTCTAGGGGGAAACCGGAGTACCCAGATGAATCCCAGCCAGCACAGAACATGAGAGATTGGTATGAGGCTACTCACCGTGTTGCATCTCTGACCAGTATTAACCATGACCCGATATATTCAGTGAACAAATAGGTTAAACTGTTAGAATCATCTTGTGATTTGGAATTGAAGTTTCGTTTTGTTTAAACCATAAAGTTCTTCTCGAAGTTGTAAATGACACGTGGGAGAGTCTGCTGACTATCTTGAGTAGATTAGTTTTATGTAAAAGTAATTAATTGAGGAAATCATGACTTGGCATAAACAGGAGAAGTCTAAGTATAGCAGCCGGACAAACAGCCTTTCCCTTTCTCATTTGTTTCTCATCACCTCATTGTCCTTGAGCAATTCTGTCAAGTTACATGGTTTAAGAGATTGACTTCAGTGCATTAGGGTCTGAACACCTTCCAGCCATATTCTGCAGCAGTGGCACAGGCTGTGTGAGCTGCCTTCACTTTAGCTACCCGGGTTGCGGGGCAGGGACAGCACAATGCTTACCTCTAATATACCGGTAATGTTTCCAGCAGAGGTTAAAGCTGCTTTCCTTGGAAATTTGTGGCACTAGCAGCTGTTTGACATGGTTGGCTTTGACAGTAATTTAATGTGTAATTTATTTTATGTGGATAGTAAACAAAATACAGTTGTACCCAGATTAAATCTGACATGCTAACTGGCAGGTTTTAATGTGCGTCCTCGCCTGTGTCATGTGATCCTCCCTCTCCATTTGTGTTTCCTCGAGATATTACATCTCTGACGTGTCCTGCTTCCGTATCCTTCCTACCACCACCCTATCGCCCTCCCAAACACCTCCCCCCCCCCTCGCACTACTGTTCATCTTATCGAATTGTTTTCGTTCTTGTTTTGCAGGAGACGCCGAGAGGTGTGACGGCCCGTTACAAAAGGTAAACGCTCCGTGCTGGAGGGGTCTGGGGGGGGCGCTCCCATACGAGAGGCTCCGGGCGCATGCTATCCATGCCGAGGTGGGGGACCGTCAGTTTAGGCCTGTAATCACTGCAGCAGATGACACTTGAATTTTGCAATGAATTTTTTACCAAAGTAAAAGCAACTTTTTTCACAATGCAAAGAACTTCTTTGCAGTTTCATGCAGTAATTACCCCCCCCCCCCCAGTCTTGAGTATTGCTGTAATTTTAACACACATCTCGTTTTTATTTATTTGTTTTTTTTGTGTGTAATTTCCTCCAGTTTGTTGCCAGGGCAGCAGGCGAAGCAGCTGCCATAACAGTATCTACGAAAGTTATAATTTTGAGACAACAGCGAATTTCTCTGAAATAATGTATTCTGTCTCGTCTGGTTTAGCGTCACAGTGCCAAATGAAAATTAACATTGTCTGCCTTGTGCAGTTCCAAAAAACAAAGCTGCAGTTATCATTTTGCAAATGATTATGATTATCTAATGATTTTGAAAATGATTAAAAAAAACACACACACAGGCAGCAGACAACAAATACAATGGCAAGCTGTGTTAAACCAATAGAAAAAAAACAATAGAAAAGTTTCATGCGTCATCTGCAGAAAAGAAGTTTGAATAAAGTACAGATGGGGTTTTATCTCCTAATTTGATGGGGGGGGGGTACATCCCATCAATTTATGTAGATGCGGTTAGTTGGCTTCCCCGTATTTCTGCTTGGCCTTCATCCACTCAGGCACTTAGCCTCCTGCTGATGTACTGTGGCACCCCGTGTTTCCATTCATCCAGATGATTCTAAATGCCCAATATGGCCCAATACTATGGCACCTGAGGGACAGGCAATGGGGTGTGGTGCTTGGACACAATTCTATAACTCAGAGTTGATCAGTGATAAAGTTAAATTTGAGTCTCATTGTTTATGTTGGTAGGGGAGGAGGCCTTTATTGCACTGGTGCCCCTGCTGCGAGCTGGCAGACACTGGCTGTTGTAGCCGGGACGGCCTCTACAGCTCAGCTGAAGGTTCAGGAGGAAATGTTCCTTCTGACTCACATGTGAAGGCTCTTTAACTGAAGCAGGACTTCCCTACCTCATTTAAAATTGCGACACTAAAACGCCGTTAAAGACCAAAGGCGTCTCATGCCTATATGATAAGTGATACGTGCTGTCAGGCGAGCTCTCGATATATTTATCTATTTTCTTAGCGATTAAAGGCTTTTTCTTGGAAAATACATTCCATGGAAAATATATCAGTAGGATTTTAGGAGCCAGGTTGAAAGCTTCTTTCTTAATTTTATTTTTCCACTCTCCGTTCAGAATGGGCTGTTTTTTCTCTAACTCGTGAATGTTTCATAACTTCATTATGTCGTTTTCATCATAAAAATGTTGGGTCAGGCCAGGTCCCTGGCTGGCGTTAGCACCAGTGTTCCTGCTCGAAACACACTATCTCAATAACTGTGCCACAGGCCAGGCGAGTTACATACTCTGTTTATATAATATTTTGTGCTATATTACGGTGTTGCTAATTTCCTCTTTTCTTAGAATGTGCCAGTAAGCCTTTTAAAGAATAGGAGGGACGTGATTTAAAAAAAATCTCATTGGGAATCAGGCAGTCTGTTCGCCTAATAGTTTGGTTCGCAGAGAGGGCAGTTATCTGTGAGCTCATTGCACGTACTTATCTGAGGTAAAATCGTAAGTAAGTGAGGTCGACATTGATCTGCTCTGGTCTGTTCCTGGTCAGCTCCGGGGTGTTCCCTCCAGTTCTGTGTTAGGGTAACTTTGCACCCTGGTTCATGGCTGGAACATTCCATTATTTTGGTCATTCTTAACAATTAATAAGCATGGAAATCGGTGTCAATGCTGCAGTAATTATATCGTGAAAAATAAAATCGTGAAGGTAATGTTTGGGGTTTTTGAATTATTTTTTTAGGATACTTTTTTGTAGGGGGTTGAAGATTGAAGGCCCTTTTTTGTGTGTGTACGTTCATCGTGATTAAAATACTAGCTTGCTGAAAGGGGTTTCCGTTTGACTACATAGTTAATCTTCTTTAAAAAAGATTCTTACTCATTAACAATGCATCCTACTGAACACCCTATCACTCTTCATACTGAACACCCAGTCGTACTTCATAATGAACACTACCCTACATCATTCTGAACACTCTACCGTGTGTCATACTGAACACCCAGTCATATATCACACATGCTGTGAGCGATGTTCAGTTCAGGCCGGTGGTCTCAAGGCTGCTGTTTCCCCTGACTCAGCGCGGCTGGACCAGCTGCTGACGAGGAGCCCGGGGGGAACGGCACGATCCGGCAGGGGAACAGCCGTCACCGCAGCTTAGAGAGGAGAGTAGAGGAGCTGGAGAAGGTACGGTGCGGACCAGGAGCACTCTGTGTCCACATGCTGCTCTTCGTAACCGTAAGAGGTTAATAAGCCTGAGCAAAATGAGATGTTTTTATTACTCATTAATTTTATCTTTTAATGATGTGTGTAT
Organism: Mormyrus iriodes; assembly: GCA_011763525.2. Lineage (NCBI taxonomy): Eukaryota > Metazoa > Chordata > Actinopteri > Osteoglossiformes > Mormyridae > Mormyrus > Mormyrus iriodes. The sequence continues at coordinate 12,377,078 of JAAGVU020000001.1, forward strand.
GGTTTCTAGTAGTATTTTTGGTATTTTTACCCTAGAAGTGTAATACCTGGGCCAAAGATATGAGTGCAGGGACCCCTGACCCTTTTGTGGTCCTCCCTAGTCAGGTTCAGTTCCCAGGCTGCTTTTCTTCATCCATGATTCATAAGTGTCCATGATCTCTTGCCACGGATTTATTGTGCGTGAAACAAAATAAACTCTCTTTGGTCGCCTGGGGACCATAAAAAAGCACTGCGGCCTTCGTTGGCGGAGGGCTTGGCATTGATAGGCTAGCTGTCCTTGGGAAAATGCTATGAAAAGGCTAACCAGCAACTCGTATGTGTCTGGGATGATGTGAAAAATTAAATTCATCTCCATTTTTTTTTAAAGGCTTTGGTGTTTTTATGATAGTAGGCTCTTCTTTCACACTGCAGTAACTTTTCAGCCAGAGATGACCTTTTGAGCAACTGTAAATATCTGAAATTCTCTTGCCATCTATCAATTCCCTTGTGACTTTCAAAGGTCAACCTGATTGGTTGTTAAAATAAGTGCTTTATAGACGCGCTGGTTTGTGTCTCAGGTATGAACTGTGCATATGAAAAATAGGTAATTAGTTAGGTAGTCCCTCTAGGGTACATAATATCATCTACTAAGAAATTTAGGTTGCGGTTTTATAACCATCCATCTTCCCACTGCTGATTCTGGTCAGGGTTGTGGGGGGGCTTGGAGCCCATCTCGGGCATCACGGGACTGGGCTGTGGTACATCCTGGATGGGATGTCAGTCTGTCACAGGACACATGCTCTAACATACTACCGGCAGTTTGATTTGTGTGGAAAAATTCTGGAATAAACCGGCATACCAGGAGAACATGCAGACCGTGCATCTTCCTGCGATTGTACATTAAAGAAGCTTAGGCCAGCTTTATTATGCCAGTGAATGACGCAGTAAAAGCAGGTATGGGGGTAACTCTGATACAGAATACTCACTCCTCTGGCTCTCTCACGTGGTGGGTGTCTGTCTGTCTCCAGGAGCTTGCCAGGGAGCGACAGGAAAACGCCCGGCTGCTGGCAACCCACCAGGAAAAGGACGATCTGATCGAGAAGCTCAGGGAGGGAGCGGAGCTGCTGAATCGGGTAGGTGGGGTTCCAGTGAGGACGGGCACGCCGGCAGAGTGGCCGTCAGCCTCTTCCTAAGGGGCGTGGCGCTTCCTTCCGAACCTGACTTGCGTTACTCCTGTCCTTTTTCGTATTATTATTTATCTTCCCGTGCTATGAACACGCCGCAACTGGCGGTGGCTAACACCAGCTGGCTCCCCTCACAATCATTTCCTTTTGTAATGTCATCGGTCGGGCTGGCTTCAGATGAGCCGTGAAGGTCCAGCTTTTATTTAAATCCGCACTTCAGTTATCGCTCCCCCAGCTTAATTTTTTACTGTGCTGTACTGTATGATTTTACCCCTTGTTTGTGGTTATAGACACAGGAAAAATATATATTTATATCTTGTCCTTTCATATTCTAGCAGAGACACGGGTGTTTTTGTTTGCTTTTTAATATGTGCAGGTGTTTTATGGTCAAATAAGTTTTATCTTCAGCCATGAAGCTCTAATAAAACTGATTAAGAAATAAAACCCCGTGTAAAAAAAAAACTGGGTTGCTGTGCAAAATGTAAATAAAAACAGAATGGTTTTCAAATCATATAAACCCATATTTAATTGTGAATAGGACAAAGACAGTTATCAAATATTGAAACTTCAAATTTGATTGATTTATAACAAATGTATGCTCAGTTTGAATTTGATGCCAGCAGCATGTTTAAAAAAAAAAAAAAAATTTGGGAGGGGCCAACAAAAGACTGAAAAAGTTGTATAATGCTAAAACAAAACACCTGGTTGAATATCTCATAATTAATTAGGTTAATTGGCAGCAGGTCAGTAAGATGATTGGGTATAAAAGCCTCCCAGAGAGGCAGTGTTTCTGTGCAGTGCCGATAGGGAGAGGGTCACCCCTCTGTGATAGACTGTGTGGGCAAATAATACAACAATTTAGAATAATGTTCCTTAACGTAATATTGCAAAGAATTTGGGAATTTCGTCATTTACGGTATTTATTATTATTAAGAAATTCAAAGAATACTGAGAAATGTCTGTATGCAAGGGACAAGGCCGAAAACCAGTATTGGATTGCCATGATCTTTGGGTCCTCAGGCGGCATGGTTCCGTAGTAGAAGAGTCCAGGCGCTAGACTGACCTGCCTGCAGCCCAGACCTGTCACCCACTGCAAACATTTGGTGCATCATGAAATGAAAAATATGATGAAGGAGACCCCGACCTGTTTAGCAGCTGAAATCCTATATCAGGCATGAATGGGGCAACATTTCACTTTCAGAACTCCAGCAACAGGTCTTTTCAGTTCCCAAATGTTTACAATGTTGTTAAAAGAAGAGGTGATGCAACACAGTGGTAAACGGGCCTCTGTCCCAACTTCTTTGACACATGTTGCTGGCAACAAATTCAAATTGAGCTTATATTTGTCATAAAACAATAACATTTCTCAGTTTCAGCGTCTGATATGTTGTTTTTGATCTTTTTCAAATTAAATATGGGTGTATATGATTTGTAAATTATTGCATTGTGCTTTTATTTACATTTTGCCCAGCGTCCTAACTTTTTTGGAAATGGGGTTGTAAACAGTGCAGCGTGAACCAAACATGCACCAACCAAGTGCCAGTGTTTGTCCAAATACCGACGGAAGGAATCACCTGATTCTCCCTGCACAGACAAGATTTGTGGAGCTTAAGGGAGCTGTAAGGGTTACTGAATTTGTGTGTGTGTGTGTGTGTGTGTGTGTGTGTGTGTGTGTGTGTGTGTGTGTGTGTGTGTGTGTGTGTGTGTG
>JAAGVU020000001.1:12380215-12403486 GCA_011763525.2 Mormyrus iriodes
AGCACCCGGTTCTCTCTGCACAGACAAGATTTGTGGAGCTTAAGGGAGGTGTAAGGGGGTCTGAATTTGTGTGTGTGTGTGTGTGTGTGTGTGTGTGTGTGTGTGTGTGTGTGTGTGTGTGTGAGAGAAGTGAGGAAAATGGCCTCCCTCAGCCCAGGCACCCAGTGGGCATGATGGGGGATGGAGGGAGGCTCTGATCTTCTGGGAGTGGTTGCTGCCTTTTAGGCGACTGCAAAATGTTTCGGTTTCATCTGGGAGAATGACAGGTGCATTGGTGAGGTGGTAAATGTTTTTCTTTGTACATTTCTTCTGTCTTTACACTCAATGTTTCATTAATGGCTACAGATTTTTGCAGATATTTTTTCATCTGTTGCATAATTCACGTATTTTTTTCCTCTGAATAATAAATGTTAAGTCTGACTTTTATTTAGGTTATATGTAATTGTATTAACAATCTGTTTATTTGACTGTCCATCTAATGGCCTCATTGTGTTCCCACCAGTTTCTGACTAATCTCTCTAATTATCCAGGAATATGGAAATTAGATATGCCAGTTTTTAATTGCAGCCTTTTAAGGGTTCAGTGACGGCGTACTTGAGCGGTCAGCTCTTTGCATTTAGGTTACATTTATTTATTAAGCAGGCATGACATATATTTTTTGAGTCAGCAGGTTCTGCTAGTGTCTAGAGCAGATGTGGTTAAGGGCCCTGCTTAGGGGCCCACCGGTGAATCCACTCTGCTGCGTTCTTCAGTTCCACCTTTACAAGGATGATTTTTGGATTGCCGTTCTGACCCTCTGATCATTCTGCTCAACTATCCTTTATTCCACTAATTGCTTAATTTAACAAGTGACAGGATTTTCTCTGCCTGTAGAAATGATAAATCCTTATCATGCTAGTGTGCTGACACTATGGTGATTTTATAAGGTGAAACTTGTTTGCATGTTTCCAAGGGAAATTTCATTGTCAAATTGTACATCGAACACTTATTCACCTTGTGTGTGGGGGGTTGGGGAACCTGATGCATGGAGGGTGTGGGTTTTTTGGGATGGCCTTCTTAATTGGTACAGGACTGAAGTTGAGAATGACTGCTTTATTATTGGCTGATTGACAAGTCATCTCAAAAATCGACACTCACACCGGCCCTCCATGGATCCAGTTCCCTACCCCTACCTTACATGGTTTGATTGTATTTACAGCTGGAGGAAGGCGGACCACAAAATGTCTTCTCTTTTTAATTTTGAATTTTCAAAATTTCTTTTTATCTCTCTCTGCAGGACCTGGATGACCTTGAGGATGAAAATGAACAGCTCAAGCAAGAGAACAAGACCCTCCTGAAGGTGGTTGGTCAGCTGACCCGGTAGACGACGTGCAAAAGTCCCTGGAAGATGGACCCTTGTGTAAATGCCGGTGTCTTACATCGCACACGCTCTTTTTCTGCTTCTGGTGTCTCTCTGCCTATCGGAGGAGGACCTGTCTAGCCAGGGAGACCTTTAAGCTTTTAAAGCACCTTGCGATCTGTAAAATAAGGAATGTTTTTGATGGTGTATTTTGTAGGTGTCATACAAAGAAGCATACGGTGTAATGGGATATCCACCTGAATTTGTTGGGTAATATTTAATGTAAATGTGTTGTACAGTGAATAGGCCTTTGAGATGGTCTGTAGACAAAAGGAAGGTAGTTTGAAGCCCCACAATCAGCTCGGTAATTGTTAAACTTGCGGCTGTTGCCTGTTCCAATAGAACTGGGTTACCACGTTAGTCACTGCACAGCTAAATTAAACTTTCCAGATGTTAATGTGTTAACGTGCCACAACTGGTGACTTCTGTGGGTCTTTCCTGGTGTTTTCCCACTGTTGTTGTCCTATGTTATCTAAATATGAAGGAGCAGTTTGACTGAGCGCTTTTCCCTCTATACCAAAACTCTAAAACAGCAAAGTATCACTTCTACAAGCCAAAGTGCTGTGAGTCGCAGTGAAACCTGGTGATTCTGGTTCACCCACATGGAAGATCATGGTGCTTTTTGTAGTCATGGCGTAACAATCTTTGGCCGCTGCACTCTCTGTTAAAACCTGCAGTCATTCAGTACTAAATTAAGAAGACCTTAGTAAATGCATTAAATGTGTTATAAAAGTGTTTTTTTTTTTATTTCTCTCATGTTCCTGATGGAATGCAGAGATTTTTTGTGTTTGATATCCAAGGGCTATGATTTTCAGAAATATCGATGGATTTAAGCGAAGCTTTGCATACAGTCCAAGTGTTTACAAGTGCGTATGTTTTTTTTTTTTTTTTTGTTCTGTTCCATTGTTGATAAATCTAGCCGTTCGTAGTTTAATCGAGCAGGATAGCGGACGCTGCTATGGAGCATTTTGTAACCACATCAATCACAGGAAGTCACTCTGTTGGAAATGCCTCTTGTGTATTTTACCCTTAATTACATGGAGAACAGGTGAATTATTTTATGGCTGCAGTAACTGCATTAGATTTCGGTTTTCATGAGACAGATTAGACTTATTTTATGTTTTTATTAAGTCCGCTCCTTTAAATCCAGTTATATTCACAAGTGTACATTTTCCCTACTTTGATGTGTCAGGTCTTGTAGAATATTTTCCGTGAACATTCCTCTCTAGGCTATGCATGGACAGCCTTAGACATCCAATAAAAGTTCAGTTATATCTTTTTATTGTTTGTCTTTGTTTTTTTTTGATTCCTCTAAAACAGTACTATGCCCCGTCTTGGCTCCTCTGTTGAATCAGTGCATGCTGATCTGTTTAAGGAATAACAGAATGAGCACTTTCTGCAAAGAGGTTTTTAGTCTATGAACATGCCAGCTGCCATAGTGCTTAGGTAATTTATGTATTAGGGGCCTTTGTACAATGTAACATAGAGTAACATGAACCTTCCTGTAGGAGGCCAGGCCTGGTTGGACCTTGTGCTGATTTGGTTTGCAGATGGACTCATTTCTCCTCTATTTATTACCCTGAATTCTCTTCATTTATTCCCTACACAGATTTTCTTCTCGTTTCTGCTCTTTGTCTATATTATCTCTCTGTGATAAAAACCTGTTTTTTTTTTTTACCTTGTTCGGACATTTTTTCGCCCCCCACAAGGGGAAACTCAATATAATAAAAATCTGTGAATGAAATCACAAAACTCCAATTTAAAATTTTAATAAAATTACAAAAGTCTAGTATTTTGTTTGGTTACTTATGGTTAAGGTAAGGGCTGGGGGGGGTTACGGTTGTCAGTTGGGATTCGGGTTATGCCCATAGAAATGAATAGAGTCCCCATAAAGACATGAATATATAGACTGTGTGTGTGCGCATGCGTGCCTGTGTGATAATAAGTACGGTGACATTTTCATTCCTGTACATTGGCCGTGTAGGAAGGGCTGGATTTAGCCCATGTGGACTCCACTGGTATTAAAGGGACTCGAATGACTGGGAATCCATCAGAGATAAGCCCCGCAGAGTAATGGTTACAAATGAAGAGGTCCCTATATACAAATACGTTAGATGCATGGTGGCTGATAAACCCATAATCCTTTAAGACCCACCCTTATCTTGTCCTTTAGGCCTCTGGGCTTTGCACTCAGGTCTTGTGCAGGATTCTGAGCAGTACATCGCATGGCTGGGTCCATGTATCACGAGGAAGCCTTTCAGAGATCAGGTGACTTCTGGTATAATAGGTAACATCACTTATAATAGTTTCTCACCTTTGTTCGATGGAAAACATTTCCAGTCATTCAGAATGTTAAACTGTATTATTCCTCTCCAGAGATTCTTTTTCCTACCTTCTGTATAGTGGGAATTATATTGAGGATTTTTTCATTTTTTTTCATTTCCTGAATTGATAACCATATAATGCTTTGTCTGTTTTTACAACTGGAGATTTTACTGGACCGGTTCAGTGTAATTACCTTTTCAAGGGTGATTAGTAGTCTGTTCACCATGCTACATACCTCCAGATGGTAATTCATTCTATCTTCTTGTAACCATTCTTGTTAATACGCAAATGCGCTGTGATATTGACGTGGATGGATACGTGCCTCTGCATTGAATCATTTCTTTTTATAATCACCATCCATATTGGTTTCTCAAAGGAACAGAGATAATGTGCATGTTTCCAATGCATAAATAACTTCCTCTCCACACGTTGTCATGACAGAGGAGAGAAGAGCCGTCAATAGACATTTCAATTTCTCAATACTGACTTCTACCCTGATTAGTTTCTCAATTTTCTGCTTGGTGTTTCTGCTTACGAACCTGAAATAAACAGGCAGTTTGGTAGCTATTCTGGGTCTTTTACATGTATGATGGCGTGGCCCCAGGTGTTAATTTGCATGACCCTCACACTGTGAAAGATTCTTGCTGATATTGCAATGCTGCCTATGGCACAGATGTGAATGTAAAGGTCTCTTTTCCCAAAAACTGTAACGGTTTGCCAAATGGGAATATGGTGCTGAGTGTGGGCGAGTTCCCTAGAGGTACAGCGGTGCTAGAAGGGTAGCAGCTTTGGGCACAGGAACATCCTTGTTATTCTGAAATCTGCCCTCTTGTCTGAGATTGATAAGCTACATCTCCTAGGAGAAGCTGCTTCATCTGTATTGTATCACGCTGTGCCTTGGAGCAGCTAGATCTTTACTTTCAAACCTACAATTTTTTGCTGCCCACACAGTAACACCAGCCACCCATTCCTGACTGCTGTTCCCGCAAACCGTAAGGCTGCCTCAACCTGCCTTTTATTTTTCTCCGAGAATCATAGATTTACTCAGATTGAGAATCTAATCTATATAAGTAATGGTTTCACTGAGTGGGAGGTTTATGAAAATGACAGCAGAAGTGTGAGGTTTGAGGAAAACACCAGGACACTCCGCTCGGGCAAATCAGTGTTTCGGGCACGTTTTAATAGGCCTGGATAAAAATGCCTCTTCGTCTATGAGGCTGTTGCCTCATTGGGTTGTACTTCAGTTATTGCACAAACATACACAAACGGGTGATGTTTGCCAGATGTGTGCTTAGTGATTTTTTTTTTTCACCCTGAAGAGCGCTTTCTCATTCAAATCGACGTTTTGAATAAAAAATCAGGATGTTTGAATGTTTTCCTTCAGTGATGCCAGATATAAAGGTTAATCTCTCTCCACTAGGAATTTCTGAGGTTATAGTACAATATAGTTTGATGCAAATGACGGTTTCCTGTGTTTCAGAATACTACAGAAATGCTCTGTGATCAGAAAACTAAACACGACACACCAGTCTCACACGATTTTCTATCTCGGTTTTCTGTTGAACGTTTCCTTTCCCCTGCTTCCTCCATTGATTGTATGTACTATGTTTACGTCATGATAGGTCTTCACTCTCCGGGCTCTACAATGTCTGGGTTGCATTTGTTCACTTCTAAGCTCCGGAAGGCCGTTTTCTGTCTTCCTTCTCGATGTCTTCATTCAACAACCGTGTCTGAAGTGTGAGTATGTCTGTTCCAAGATGGACTGGATTTATTTTGCTGTCAGTAACAGGAAAGTAGGCCATTTGTCTAGAAAGCTGGTTGTATCTGTCAATACAGTGTTTGCAGGTGCTGGATATGGAAGAACATGACACTAACTTTCATAGCTTTATTTAATTCTGAAGCTGTGAGCAGTTCCCGTGAGTCGCATACTTGAGTGGTTCGTATAATCAATTTTTTGTGTTAAATTCCCCCTCCAAAACTTTGCAGACCAACTGATAAAACAGCCAGACTTTTCCAACACTAGGTATTGTGGCCAATATTTAATCTCTTTTAGGAAGATTAGATGAAGGGTTGTTAAATACTTTTCCTACTGTGTCACCCTTAAATTATTAATCAGTCACTGCAGACAGTAGTTTGCCTTATTTCATTTCATGAGCACATTTTTGCAAGCTTACCCCTTGATATAATTTCTCTACTGCTTTCCAGAATGTTCTTACATGGCTCTGCATGCTGAGAGAATTGATAAGGTGTTAAAAGGCAGCATAATATAACCTAGACAAAAAATCCAAGAAGTGATGTGAACCATATCAAATTTAGTGATGTATTATTGGGTTTGGATAGTTGCTTTCAAAATAACAATGGCCACGATGCAAGAGGAATATTTTGCAATCATATCTTTACAATTTTGATTTTACGTACTTTTCAACTAGTGCATTAAAATGCAGGACCTGTTCAGTACTGATCATATTCAACAATTTTCCATCCATTTGCTTTTGAAACCATTTATATACAGGCGGGGTCGCAATCAATTTCTTTCATCTCCAGGTCTTAATAGTGTTGAACAAAGCACTAATAAACCATAAACGGTATTGTTCTGTCTTGAATGGCTATTCATCAGAATGCCACTAAAGATCTATCTGCAATGAAGCAATCAAGTCTGTTCTTGTTGACCTCCCTGCTGTAACTGCTTTCAGAGTTTCTTCCAGAACACGTTCAGCACCCATAGATACGAGCAGAAATAAGATTATTGCTCACTGAGGAGTTCTTGCAATGAGGATTGTCTACAATGTGAATCAGGCCTATATCCCAGTAGATCTCCCCTTGCAGATGTTATGTGTTCTGCCAGTGCTCCTAATGCAGTTGGGGCACTCTCATTCCTGTAAGTGTGATGTTTGTTATCTGTGAAAACACACACCCATAAGTGGAAAAGTCAGCTTGACTGTCTATGGTTTGAGGAGAGAAAAAGTCTCCTCCTCACTTCAGACTGATAAGGCCGCCTCGTATCATCCATTAAACCATTAGCCTGATTCTGTGCTCGAAACCATGCCTGAGAGCCAATTTATCAGCTGTCTGTGTTCAGGAGGACAGTGTGGAACTTTACCGCAAGCTGAGGGTTGAAGTCCCATTGCTGGTCATCAGGAACATGTCACAATGGTATACAAGGAATCCACTCCCATGCATTCTGTGATCTATTTTGTCTTGAATGAATGAATGTTACATTTATATAGCGCTTTCCTAGACACCCAAAGCGCTTTACAGAGCCATTTTGAAGCCACTTCAACCACCACCGCTGTGTAGCACCCACCTGGATGATGCGACGGCAGCCATTTTGCGCCAGAACGCTCACCACACAGTAGCTAAGGTGGTGAAGGGGTACGAGAGAATCCACCAATTTATGATGTAGGGGATGATTAGGAGGCCAGATTTGAAAGGGCCACAGTGGGCAATGTTAGCCTGAACATCAGGGTACCACCCCTACTCTTTCGAAAGATGCCCAGGGATCTTTTATGACCTTAAAGAGTCAAGACCTCGGTTTTACGTCTCATCTGAAGGACGGCAACATTTTTACAGCACAGTGTCCCCGTCACTGCACTGGGGCATTGAGATCCACACGGACCATAGGATGAGCTAACCTGCTGGCCACACCAACACCTCCTCCAGCAGCAACCCAGCTTTCCTAGATGGTCTCCCATCCAAGTACTGGCCAGGCCCCAACCTGCTTAGGTTCAGGTGGATTACCCAGTCTGAACTGCAGGTGGTATGGCTGGAGGTTGGTGCTTGTACCTCTCATAAGTCTACGCCAGTGGTCTCCAACTGGTGTATTCCGGACCACATGCCCCCCCCCCGGCCTTGTGTTACTGATGGAATTTGGCCCTCGAGGAAAAACAGTTGAGGTCCTCTAGTCTTTGCTATTTTCTCCCAAACAGATCAGGGTAGAGTTCATGTCTGCGTATGTCTTGCGTTCAATTCTACATTTATAAAGTTACTGCTGTACACTGCTGTGCCTATTCATAAAATAAACTCGGATTAAATAGTATCTCTGTGCACAATGAAACTTTCTGTCGTGGAATGGGGAAACTCAGGGGAAAATCCAGCAGCTTACGAAAGCTTACCTTACCGGCGAGACATCAAGAGTGTTAGAAATGGCATTACTCATCACAAATGATGGAACACAAAGCTTCTTTTTTTAACGCATTAATTTATTTAGCATCATTTCTTTTTCTTTGCTGATGAAGGTTTCAACATTTTGGAAAGTCGGTGTCACTCTGAATAAATGATTATGAGCATCACAACAGCAAAACAGGAGGGTGGGAGAAAGGAACGGAGCACTTGGAAGGTCCCATATCAACAGGAAATCAAACATGTTTATTGAACATTGTGTATATGAAGTCAGTTATATAAGCACGATCAGAAAACCTCACAGAGTGAATCACGCTACGCACAGTGAAACGAAATCGTAAAACACCATCAAAAATGAAGGTATACACAGCAATCTAACTGCTGGCTCGCTGGCAGCGCGAGGCAGTGTGGCAGGAAAGAACATGCCGGTTATTTTTCTACACGGTTACAGAGAAAATTTTCACACACAAAAATAGTCAAGCAGGCAGTTAATGTACACAAAGGCAACTAGGATCTTCCTACAGCATTAGATTCTAATACTTTACACAGCTTCGTCTGATAGCTAGATGTGGCTTGTTGTCGTTTGCGGAATGGTTCCTTATGGTCACACAGCAAGTTCTGCTATTTTGCGTCATTTTTTTTTTTTAGCTACTTTGAGTCTCTTGCACGCTTTGGCGGGGGTCTGTAAAACGTCACTTCGCACTAGAGTGCGGGTAATGGCTTTTGCGTTTGTGAGTTTACACACATGGTAGTCGGGCCGCAGTGGTGGTAAACGTGTCCCCTGTTACGGCCTGGCCCTGATACGTCATTTTGTTTGACGCATCATTGTGAAATGTTTCGTTTTTGTTTACTTTCATTCCCCACCAATTTAAGTTTTTTTTTTTACGAGCAAAAATATTTGATATAAATCTATTAAATAAGAAAAGAGGTCCCACAAAGTGAATACACTTTGTAAAGGCAATGTCGCTCATTGGGCCATATATATTTTACAGTATTTAACAAGTTTGGAATAATTAAATGATCTATATAATTCAACACACAATTACTAAAGTCAAACAAAGACCTAATATTTATTGCAACAATTTAAAAAGTTCCCACTACATCTCAACACTCTGGAGAGAGAGAGAGAGAAAGAAAGAGAGAGAGAGAGGGAAAAATGAAACTCAAAACACAAGGTCTACTACATTCAGGCACACAATTTAAAACTATAAAACAGTTCAATAATTTAAAAATAAAATATAATAGGGCCCTAAAACAGGAATGGAATGATCTGATGAGTATTAAACTAGACTCAAGCTATAACAGAAGTGATGTAATTGATACTTTTCATTTTAATTCCAATATTAATTATATCAGGAAAAATATAAAAGTATATACAATTTTTGGTGCCATGTCTTAGTGTTAACCAGTGATATTTTCCTGAAACATTTTAATCTGGATCTGTGTGTAAGGAAATGATGGAAATGACAAAAAAAGTTAGTTGACTCTTTCATGGCAGCGATATGTGATGCGGTGCATTGAGCTCTAATATAATCTACCCTGATTCAGTATGTGCTGTGTCCTAACCAGGTCTTGGAAAGTAGTGTATCCAAACATAAGTCTGCCTTGGGGCACGCCACCAAGGCGACACTATGGGATGGACGTACAATATTGCACAGTGCTCTACAAGATGCTGTGTGAACGGACCTGCTCTGGTGACCACCACCTGCGCTCCTACTTACAGCTGGGTGGTTTCTGATTGGCTTGTGGCTAATGGATCAGCTGATCCCATACGGCCAATCAGCAATACAGTAGAAGAGGGATTGGCAGTATTTATACAACGTCACTACAGAAGAAACTGATCGCTATCTGTTAAGAAATCTACACTTCTAAGCACGCACAGCGGTCACAGTGATACACAAAGCAGTCCTCACAGACTTATGGAATGACAAGTAGCTTTATAATAGTGCTATTCACTACATAATTACATTGAAAACATAAAAAACTCCTCCTGAAGCTAGCGTCTAGTACAAATAGAAGGTTCCTCAAAGATAAGACAAACGGTTTTAGTTCAGTGTTTCTTTTTTGCCCCATTTGTTTCTATTGTTGATATAGCTTTACTTAAAGACAAATGGGGAATCCTGCTCATTATCGCTGCAGACCATTAACTCCTACGGTTTCTATTGTTTGTTTTCTTCCCTGTAGCTTATATTTGAACGCCAAAGCGGCACAAGGAAATATATTTCATATTAACCAAGTAAAATGAAACTCCGTGGTCTCTGTTGTCTTTTTTTTGGTTGTATGTTCAACAGGGTCGGCGTGCGGTTTCAGTGTTTAGGACGCACGCCTTGACCTGCCGCGGTACTTGCGCATCACGCATCACAAGCAGCGAAGGCGGCAGCCATTACTAGCCAGTGCAAAGACGGCAGCCACGGGAGAAATCAAATTCGGCAGTGAGGCATGGCTAACTCTATTTGTCACTGTGAGAAGGCAACAGAAGTAACGTGTGCTATTAACATAATGTTTTTCACCCCAGTCCTCGGGGACCGCCAGACCCCAACATGGGAGGGGGCAAAAACATGGACTATCTGGGGGTCCCCAAGGGCCGAATTGAGAAACACTATATTAAAGACTATCAAAACCGAGGGCTGTTCTCAAGAAAGTAAGCCGGCGGACATCGCCTACAACGCGTGTGCACGGAGAAGCAAAGTGGCTTCCCTGAAAATGGCAGTGCTTAAACTCAAGTCAGCTTCACCCCCATGCCAGCTATGGCATGGATGAACTCCTCAACCCAATAAGCTACAGATTTTTTAAACTCGGCAGTACCTAAGAATTTCTCTTGATTTGTAGCGATTGAAGGCAAGGGGGGGGGGTCCAACAAAGACCCCAGAGGAGGCTCCACCTTCCCCCAACCTGGTATTTAGCAAAGGTTATTTCTAAAAAAAAAAATCATGCAATTCCCAAAAAATATTTAGAAGTAACAATTCTAAAAATTGAAAGCAGGAGCCATAACCCTTTTCCCTAATCGGAACCCAGACTAGAAAATACACCACAGCAAACAACAAGGCTATCGAGCAATTAAGAAAAGGTGGTTAATTAAGCTCCGAAGACACGATGGTAACAGCTTGGTTCTGCTTTGTGTGGGGATAGGACATCAGGGAGTCAGAGAAACAGACAGACAAGTTCAAGAGGACTAGTTGTTAAAAAAAAAACAAATTCAAGGAAAGAAGTGTCTAAAAAAAGACCTGCAACTGTGTCACACTGCAAAGACTTACTGAAGAAAAGGCGAATTGGCTTGCATCGACTTTGAAATTCTCGGAATATCAGCTCTCAAGCTAAATCTCACAGGTCCTCTGCTTGAGAACCAGCTATAAAAAGTCATAAGAAACCATGTGCTTATATTGAGCAGCATATAAATACAATATATCATTAATGGAACCATATTAGTTAATGGCCTTCTAAGCTTTTTTTTCCACTTTTTGATGGTTTGTAAGTAAACAAACAGACTGACACCGTCCTTTACAATTTGAGTTTTACCTCCACTAGCGTTTTGCAACTTGGTGTTTTTCATCTTTTTCTGGAATGCAATAAGATAGATTCTGAAACCTGTACTATATATATATATATATATATCAGCTCTCCTATATCTCCATTTACATAATTTAAAATAGAACATCTTATTAAAAACATCGAGATATACATAGATTAGGAAACGCTAAACAACATACAAACACACTAACTATAAATCATTTTGTCTGCATACTGATATATACAACTGTGTGGTACAATAAATAATTTGTCATGCGCTATCTATACAGATCATATTGCTTAAAAGAAGGGGAGCCTTTTGGGCAGGTAAGCTATCTTTTGGGGGGGTGGGTGTCACAGAGGGAAGAGGAAGGTTTTAAAAAGGGCCTATACACCTGAAAACTGGAATCCAGAGCGGGGAACGGTACGTGACGTATTTTTTTTGAAGGCTTGGGCAGGGAAGGGTAAAGAAAACACATGGAAGTGAGTGGACCCATATATCACTGAGGTATTTACACATACTGGATAATGATCACTACACAGGCGCGCATCAAAAAAAACAAAAAAAAAACAAAGAATCTGGCCCCTATTTCTTCATGCTCAGCTGGGCGTCCACCTCCTCCTCGGGCTTGAGCACGTGCCACTGGGCGATGGGTCTCCGCGGGTTGGCCAGCATGTCTGACCAGTGCCGCAGCTCGGTGCCCGTGCTGTTCAGACCCACGAACACCTTGCCAATGGCATCGTTCTTGCCGATCTTGTCATAGTCCAGAACAGTCACGACAATTTGCACTTTCTGCAAGGGGGAGACGGGGGTGGGGGAGAGCAGGAGTTGATAAGGAGTTATGAAAAAAAAGAGAAATGAGAACTTGCAGTGATGATGTTTGTATTTTTCTACCCTTGTCTTTTCTAGTTTCCGTTCTTTATTGTGAGAATGTTGTCTGACTGCTCCAAAAATGAATGTTTTTTTTTTAATCACACTGCTCCTAAAACATATTTCTGATGTTTTCTTCAAACAAAAGGGTGCTCCCCTTCTTTCACTTCAGAGTCACTTTGAACCAATTTTGCCCCGGAATGAACAAAGTAAAGCCAGAGACTTTTCCTCATGCGCTTGAAAACGGCGCTAGCCCCAGACAATCAGGAGCAATTTGGAAGTGCATTTGTCTTGACAGGTCAGAAAAACCCATCTCTCTCCCCAGGGGGTTCATCCAAGGAAGGAGCCCTACCTTTGCTTGGGCTGAATTGCGGCAGGCAGCTCCTGTTTCTTGGAGGCAGGATTTATCGGCGGGAATTATTAATATTGTTACTCTTAATACCCTCCCAAAGCAGCGGTATTGATGTTTTTGGACGCGTGTTTGTCTAGGAGGTGCATTTATCATGGAACTCATTACAGCTTCTCACTCACGAGGGAAGGCAGTAGAATACCATGCCTGAGCACCTGACTATTCAAAACCGTTCTGGCACGGAGCGATCCTTCCCATGGCAAGGGGCCGGACGGAAGAACTCGTTGTGATTACATTCGATCTGCGGGCTCGAGAGGACACGCTGTCGCCTGGATGCTGGGGGTCGTGCTGGACCGGCCTAATTTGCCGTATAATGGAATATTGGAAGTCAAGAAAAGGCGATCTCAGGGGACGTGGATGACATCAAAGAGGAATCGGCAGAGCTGGAGGCAGCTGACACGGGCATTATGCCGGCGTTTGCGAACATGCAGATGTGAGGCACTCCAATTAGCGGCCACTTCCGTCAGCCGGCTGGGGCAGAGGTGGGGAGGGGGCGGTTGGGTGGGATTTGAAATTGAAGCTCAGAACAAGCCACTGTTCGCGATCTGTGAAGTGCTTATTCAATTTACGGCAATTACTAGCATGTTTGTGGCGGTGAGCTGGCGTTCTCCCCTCCCCGCTTCCTCTCCTTGTGTTTTGTCTTTAAGATTCCCTCTACGAACAATTACAGGACTTCCAGTGAAAGACGAGCTCTGTGAACACACAGAACAGCTGGAGATCCCGGCAACCCCCCCGCCACATACATCTGGCGTGTAAAGGACAGGTCAATACCGAATACCCTGATCACTGGGAAAAATTCCATGCTATTGCAAAGGTAGGGTTAAAATATAACATGATCCTCTATCCCTCATTACGCTGTAATATAAATAAATTTTAATTACTTATTTTATCAGTTTACTTGACATGTATTACTTTTCCTTGTAGAAAAACTTTCAAACTGCTTTGATGGTTATACTTTTAGATGTATGAGGAAACCGTGCATTGCAGCTGCAAAAAAATAAAAAGTTCAATAAACTGGCACTGCACTGGCTGATGACCATGCAGGTCTCACTGTGCTGTGCAGCATGAAACACTTCAAAGGACACATTCCTACGTAAATACAAGGACAGAAAAGCCGTTGTGAATAAATAGCTAGTTTTAAAACTTGCATGAAGAACTGGATGGAGAATGCATCTTTCAGCTGAACAGAGAGCCTCACCTGGATTTGTTCGAACGGCACTTCAAAGCTGAAGGACTCGTTGTAGTAAGGGTTGAGGGTGTTCTTCTTGATTGTCGTCTTCTTTTTTTTCAGTCTCTTCCCATTCTGCATCAGATGGATTTTAACGTATGGATCTGTGGAAACACAACAGTTTTTAAAAATTTGTATTTATGCTTTCATGCAAAGTGACGTACATTATTAGGAAGTAGGATCAGAGAATCCCTGCACCAACTCGGGGTTAAGGGCCTTTATCAAGGGCTCAACGGTGAAATCATCTGGGGGATTTGAACCAGCAACCTTCTCATCACAGGCAGGGCACCATAACCTGCTGAGCCACAAAATGACCTGGAGCAGAGCATGATTTCAGCTCCCCCTCGTCATCATCATCAACCCCATTTCAGATTGGCTTTAATTCATGGTTATGCCATCCAACAGATGTAATTCGTTATGAATCGCAAAATGTTTGATTATTATAAGGAAAATCGTTCAAAGCACACTCTCCGCTTCTCAGGGCACAGATCTGTGCTTTACTGCTGTAGAAGTGCTCTGGGATGCACCTCCCCCCATTTCCAGAATTTTCTCTCCAGTGCCCCGGATCTTGCACCCCAGCCCTCAATTAGCCATGTAGCAATCAGATCAATCAGATCACTTAATCTTAATGCAATCACATCCGTCATCTTTGTAGCTTAATAATGCAGCAATCAGGATGCTCAAGTGCTACACGTGATCTATTAGTAGTTCCTGAATGGTAATTAAGCCTAAGAATGCAAAAACAAGAGATAATGGTACACAAGGAGTTATTTTGGGAGCAGAGCTTCAGGACATAATATGCCTTCACACTCAAAAAACGAAAAAAAATTCTGTGTAGGGAGAAGAGCCGGGATCCACTTATTCTCTGCTAATACTCAAACTGTGACTCAGCTCGGGTTTGGAGAGACGGCTAACCTAAAATAAAACCTCAATACCGACAGCATTCCCTGTAAACAAACTCCAAGGCAGCCGGAAGGAAACGTGAAGCCGAGATGCGTCAGTGGAACTAAGTGGAGCCAGATCCCACGCAACGGAATTTATTCGGGATTATTCTGAACGTCCCAGATAAATGCTGGAGTGCCGAGCTCTTTACTCTGAACATCTGTGACTTTCACAGGACTAGCAAATATTGGTAAAGCCTAATGCCCCTAATCTTTTATCCAATTTAGATGGATGAGGCCTGCCAGTGAATTAGCACAATCATCCTGGCATTATTTGGTGAGTAGGAGATATCGGGGGCGGGGGGAGAATGAGCACTGTTACCCCTGCAACTCTGATTGAGGGGTTTCTGACAGCACAGGGTCAGCTGACACAGGTTATGCGTGGGGGCACCTTGCAGTCTAAATTACATATGTCCTTACAGTTGCCCTGTCAGCGTCAAACAGGTGTGTAAACAGTTCTCTGTCTTTCGAATTGAGCTACAATGCTGCTGATTTTTTATTCCTTGCCTGTCTGCTGCGGCATGCAACTCTGTATAAAACAAAAAAAAAAGATGACTGTTTTTCCCAAGAGCTTCTCTCAATCGTTAAAGGCAATTCTGCTTTTGTCTTCTCATCAGTGACGAGGGCCGAGGATGACTATGAGAATTTCACTGAAGCCCCAGACATCAAAGCTTTCCCCATTGTTTGTGAAATTCTGAAATGGTGACTAATATATTTCACATCAAAGGGAGGCGCTCTTCTCACTCCATTGGAAAACGGGCCGGGTTAAGCTGATGATTCGGGGCGGCGTGATGGACGCTGCCACCAATATCTCAGCACACGGGAGCCGGCAGGTCTCAGGACAACAGCGGTGCCCCTCTGTGGAAGTCACGGTTCAGAGTTACTAACAGAGCTGTGAGCATGAGGTGAAAAGGCAAGAGTGTGGGAGGGTGGCTGCGTGTTTCTGGGGATGGGGCTGTGGAGACTCATGGTTGGTGGGCAAATCATCCACGGACAGGGCTTGGGGAAAAGGGGGGGATCCAAAAGGGCCAGTCCTGGGAACTCCCCATGAGGGCACACCACAAATCCAGAACAACACTATACAACGTACTCAGCCCTTCTAGATGCAGAAAACATGGTATACAGATCGCAGATCACTGTCAGGATGCGTTCACCAGTTTTAAAGATCTCCCTCCCCCAGCTGTTAGGCTTTAGGAGCTGCTTGCCACTTTGGGGGGGGGTCAGGCCTCCCACAAACACCAATTTGCACTGCAGAAACTCCGGCATTTCCACATCGCTGCTGGATCTCGCTCGATCTTTTTCTTTTTTTCTTAACTTGCAGAGGAAAGCGTGCTCGCTGCATTCTTCCCCTGGAGAGGCCCCTCCGCTCGTGCTGAGCTCTGCGCTCTGACCATATTAGGAGCCCAGCAGTGAGCAGTTTGTGCTCTCCAGAGGCCCGTCAGCTGGGAATGTCTGGCCCTCGCGGCCAAACAAAGCAGCGACAGGATTATAACATTAAGGCGGCTCTGGCCCACGTTCAGGCCAGCCTAGGTCGCTGGCTCTCTCCTCCAGCTAATGAATGGGAATGTTTTAGATCAACGTGCTGGGGGGATCGTTAAGGCCATTGTAAAGGGTAGGAAGGGAAGTGCAGGCTGGGAGGCTTCTAGAAACCATGGGATAAACTCCTTTGTCACTGTAAAGCTGTTGTATTAGGCAGCTTTTTAAGGTTCCCTAATTGTAGCCTTGTGACAATTGGGAGAAAAAATTATGTGAAAGAGGACAAATATTCTGGTTTAGTTCTGATGCAGCATCTGTACAACGATCTTGTCAAATGATTTATTCCTTACAGCTTAGCATTAGCATATGTGATTAAATGTAACATAAGTCAAATTGTTCCGTGTTGGCCAATCTAACCAATAGCATGTTACTGTAAAGGGGGGGGGGCTTTCTGCTGTTGTTACAGAATTACAGCGCCACCTGCTGACAAACATTGGCAGTATATAAGTGATATGGTTGTATGAAGTTGGGATATTGTCACAAGTTTTTCCAGGGCTATTCTCTTATGTAGGTTAACAAGCAAATAATATCAAGCAAGCCTTCAACAGTACAGACTCCCCCCAGGATACGATGGTCCGTGTTACAGTATTTCGACTTTACGATGGGTATTCCAATTCCATTTTCACTTTCAGTACATTATTGGATAAATTTACATTAGATATTCAATACTGTATTATCCCGTCTTATTTTTGGGGTTGAAGTTACCCCAGTCCATTTTCCAAATTAAGGTTAAATTTCATGATTTTAGAATTTAGAACAGAAGAAGTAAAATACACAAGGGTTATAAAATAGGCTTTGTGTTAATGATTTTGCCCAACTGTAGGCTAATGTAAGTGTTCTAAGCATGTTCAAAGTAGGCTAGGCTATGCTGTTTGTTAGGTTAGGTGTACTGTATTAAAATGCATTTTTGCCTTATATTTCCTCGCCTTATAATAGGTTTGTTGGAACATAAGCCCATCGTAACCTGGGAAGCGTCTGTACATGGCTCTTTAAAAGACCAGTACAGAAAAGCAATATATCTCAATGGACAGAATTTTCAAAGTTTTACTCAACACGTAAGGAAGAGCATTGATTTAAGAAAAGTATAGATTGCTGTTTCAGGGTTGTCTGAGGTACCCTGGACCAACAGAAAGAGTAATAACGTCTTCCTGGTCTTAAAACACATGTCTTGTACCATTTCCCTAGTAGAGGTGCCCATGGATGCCAAAGCACAAAGATCTCCTTGCTTGTAGGTTAGCATTGGTGACAGCAACACAGCCATGCAGCTGTTTGTGTTTAATAGTTTGGTTTCTATACCTTGGTTGAGAATGAAACACCCCTGGTTCACACTGCAAATATAAACTGAGATCTGAGAATGACTGAATGTCTTGTCTGTTGCCCTCATGGAGGATGAGGAGCTACCTTAATGACATCTACCTCACATTCAGCTTCCCATCCAGCAGGAGGTGCTCCGATGTGATTGTTACGCCCCGCCGGCTGCAGGGCCACCGCAAAATGAGTTACTGCACAATACGTCTTCAGGGCACATCTTACAAACATAGACGTAGGGTGAACAAGCAGCATTTAGACCTGTGATTGGCTGGCATCACCTGATAACAGTGCTCTCTGGTGTGCTTTGAAAGGCTAATCTTAAAAAGGAAAGGACCCAATTTAAGGTAATTAAGCCATCTGAGTGAACCTGGTCCATTTCACAGCAGCTCCATTTTCCGGAACGATCGAGGCGCAGGCTGTGTCGGTACCAGACTAGGGATTCCAGACAAGAGGATTTGACATCCGACAGCCCCTCCCTCCTAGTCTCGGGCTGACTGCGATCTTTTCATTTTCCTCGGATGGGCAGCCGGTGTACTGAGGAGGAGCACGTTACCTGGGGGGAGCTGGCCCTACATCTCGGCGACCGCTTACCCTCGTGCCCGTCAATGCATTTGAGCGTAGCCCCATGTTGCAGAAGATAAACTCCTGTTTGCTCACAGACCAAAATAATGAAGTGATCTCAAAGACCGATATATGAAACTGTCTACGGGCAAGCTTCCAAGGCCTCAAAGGTATTAAGCGTTAAAGCGGTGCCAGTTCGTGATTCAGATGGGAGCGAGGCAATCTATACATTTCCTTGTTAGCATATTACAGCTTCCGTGCCAGTTAAATTATACAGTGACTCACTGGAAAATGCAGTAAACAGATCCGCTTGTTATCTAGTCAGCTGACAGAATGTATTTAACTTGTGAAATCTAGCTGAGTCTTTTTCTCACTTTCCATCAGAAGACGACGCCTAATATTATAACCGATCTCCGTACAAGACGCTTGTGATCACAAAGCCTGAACTTCGAACACGAATATGAACGATAGCCGGACACCTTGGCTGAGAGCTGAATGGAGTATAGCCATATACTGTGCAGAAGTGATGCTTAGTATCAAGGTAACAAATGGTAGAAAGCTTTGACAGAACAACGGCGAAGTAAAAGCTTGGTGTCAGTCAGCTGATATCGATTTTAGCAGCGTAATAGCGATTTCCTTTGAATACACAGATAAAGAGCAGAGAAGACCTACTACTGGACGACCACAATGGCTTTCTCATTCTTTATTCTTCATGTCCAATACATTAATTTTCAGCCATAAAGCTCTTTGTTGTATGAAATGGATAGACGGGGCATGGCATTTGGGCTGCATACCCTATAGACTGATGACAGGCCCTCAAACACAATGATTGGGCACCTATGAAGAATGTGACGGGTCACAGAACATCATAAACCCATCCTCTGTGCTCTTCCTGTCATGTGCGGAGCCCAGCAGGGCGTATCGGGCCACCATACCATATATCAGCGATCGGACCAGGAGACCTCGTGGACCGAAGGCTTTATCCTCAAGGAGGTGTCGGTATCCAGCTGGCAGACTGAGGAACAGGTTCCTAACAAGGCTGGATCATGAAGCAAATGCTACGATGTGGAAGCTCTGGAGATCTGCGTTTGCCGTTTTGGTTTATTATGAGATGTACTGCTGCACAACATGTGTTGGCGGTCAGGAATCCTGGGGTCACAGCTGCCCCGACCCAGCTGGCGTTCCGTATCACTACACATCACCTGGTTCTGGACTAGTGGAGAAAGCGGTTCATGGGTGTCTGGTCAGTCAGAGGGCGCCCTGAGAACCAAGGAGTTAGGAAAACCGAACTTCTAGCGATTCATATAAACCTCTTGCAAATCTGGACATCTGTTCAGAGGAGCAGTAGTCTAGCTGGCCGAGGACCAGAGGGTCAGTCTGTCTGAAATAATTGCTTGGGTGTGAGGGAAGTCACATTTAAGCCTGATGATTCCTGAGACGCACTTCATCAATTGGTCATCTGTACAGCTTGTTGTTTTAATGGCTCGTTTTATTTACAGTACCTTTCCTCAAGGGCCACCAGCAGCTTCCCCTCTGTCACCTGGAGCCAGTAATATTATGGCCACAATACTGCACACTGTATTAACTATTGACCTGATATAAGCTGTTGTTCAGTACATATCTTACTCATCCAGTGCAAGGTCAAGGCCAGCCTGGAGCCTAATCCAGTAAGCACATAGTACAAGGCAGCGGTGATGGGATGTCCCCAGGGCACACATCCACACAGTCACACCCTCTAAGCAATTTAAGGAGACCAGTCCACTTAATCATGTTTTTGGACTAGATGAAAAAGAAATTTATCTCAGGCACCTGCGAATCAGTCACTAAATAATACTGATCCCACGTCTGGGATACGGCAGGATATTTAGCCTGTGTGGCTGCTCTTTTTTCATGGAAAGAAAAGACTCCTAGTCCCTATTAGTGAATCTTTTTTTGTAAGTACCTGTCAGCAGTAATACATGCAAACCTCAACAACAGGAAACCGTGCAAATCGTTCCCTGTTTATACGATATTTACAACCCTGGGTGTCGCAAAAGAAGTCTGTCAGAGGTCTGTGTCTACAAAGACACATTGGCATTTAAAATCAGCCATTTTTTGCCCTTTATAAACCTATCCTTTTCAGACCTCATAATCAGAAAGACAGATCGAGATTAAAAATGACAAATGACCACCATCAAAGGTAAGAATGTCCCAACACAGCTCTTAACACCTCTGAATAGACAAGCTTACCGCATAATCTGTATTCTTGGTAAAAACCAGCAAATGACACAAAAACGTCACCTTGACTGCGTTCGATTGGCTCAGATCCTCCTTGGAAAAAAAAAAAATCTCACACTTTCTGGTCTGGTGAGACAGGGAGTGGATCAATAGTCATCGTGAAAGGGAACATTGATTTCTAAATTCTAGGAATCAACCGCTTTGCTGGCGATTTTCGATGGCGGCTGGGGCGGTTGCCGTTTGCACATAATTAGAGGCGAAGATGATTGAGCGACAGGGCGCTTTTATGATCCGGTGTTGCTGGCAGATCATGAACAGAATGCAAAACCTGAAGTCTGAAGATGTAAGAGGGGAAAATCGATATTTTATGTGGGGCGGGGGTCTGTTTCATACTTGCCTGCCACTTAACCGCTCAGGCTAATATAATGCTCTTGCTTTTCCAATAAGTCAGTTGATATGAGTCAAGCAGGAGAAACATGTCTGGTGTATCAATGCAATAGTCAGAAACAGAGACGTGAGCAGAGATATAAGAGAATTACAAAAGAGGCTTTTTAAAAAAAAATCCACAGTATTTCATAGCCTCTCGTTCAGTTCAGATAACATGCTGCTTGCCCTTGATTCTGAGTAATGAACGGTACACAACCGTTTGTCCTGCTACTGCAGCAGCACCATGTTCATCTGACATCCCACCACCACACTTGTTTGTTTTCTTCAGTTTGAATCAAGGGCAAAATGATTTCCACTGATGCGGAAATCATGTGTTAATCCAGAGTCGTCTGTTTTATGTGACAGATTTTGAATGAGATTTTGGATTGCAATTCTGTTTATGTATAGTAATAGCAGTATAAAGCATGAACATAGATAAATAGATAGAAAGAAAGAAAGAAGGTTGTGCAAAAATGAATAAATGCAGTGAGTACACCCCAACAGATTTGTCAGAAAACCTTTAGTTTCCTTTCAGAATGAATATTTTCTATGGGATAGTATACTGCAAAATACTCCCACAAAGGTGGGCCATTTATTGCAAACAAGACTTGTTAATTTGCTCACACAAAAAAGTAAAATGTCCTAACAAAATCATTCAAGACCATGCTGCAAAAATGAGTAAGCCCCATTGAAAGTATTAAATTTTAGACTACAAAATTCTAATAATCAACCACAGGTGAATTTAATTATTCATTGGACGGGCATTTTGACTATAAAAGGGCATTACTTAACAAAGAAACCCCTTCCCATTTCATGCTGTCACAAGTCACAAGACCTGAGAAAGGAAATAATTTCTTTACACGAGAAAGGTGAAGGCTACAAGAAGATCAGCAAAGCTTTACTTATCAGTCAAAAGTGATACAAAAGTTTCAGAAAGATGGAACTGCAACCATCTCACAGAAACGTCCAGGTCATCCACGGAAATTAACACCTCAACAGGAGCGTCTTCCGATGAGAAGGGTTGAAGAAAATCGCCATGCAAGTTCACTGCAATTAGCTGAAGAAGTAGAAGCCAAACTGGGGTGACTGTTTCCCGTGACACAATATGGCGTACACTGCAGAGGAATGGCATGCATGGGTGTCATACACGAAGGAAGCCTCTCCTAAAGCCCGTGCACAATAAAGCCTGTCTAGAATTTCCCAGGCCCCATTTTGAAAAAGATGAAGACTATTGGGACTCTATACTCTGGGGTGATGAGACCAAGATGAATGTTTTTGTAACTGATGGCTTCATAACTGTATGATGTCGCAAAGGAGAGGAGTACATAGAAAAATGCATGGTGCCTACAGTGAAACATGGTGGTGGCAGTGTCCTTATGTGGGTCTGCATGAGTGCTGCTGGTGTCAGGGAACTGCATTTCATTGATGGCATCATGAATTCACAGATATATTGCTCTATATTGAAAGAGAAGATGCTACCATCACTCCATGCCCTTGGTCATTTTGCAACATGACAATGATCCAAAACACACATCTAAGGCCACAGTTGCATTTCCAAAGAAGAACAGGGTGAAAATGATTCAGTGGCCAAGTATGTCTCCCGATCTCAACCCAATTGAACACCTATGGGGAATTCTGAAGAGACAAGTTGAGCATCACTCTCCATCCAGCGTCCAGGCTCTAAAACAAAGAGGACATTCTTGAAGAATGGAAAAGAATGGATAGATGTTGCAATATGTTGCCAATTTGTTCATTCCATGCCTAGAAGACTTGGCGCTGTCCTTAAAAATCATGGAGGTCATACAAAATACTAGATGTAGTAGTTTTTGTTGTGGGGTTTATTCATTTTTGCATCGCCTGATTTGAGTAAAACTGAAGGTTTTGTAATCTGTTATATTATTAACCTTACTTTCATGTTGATGAGATAAGTAAACCATATCTATAAAACTCTTGTTAAAATTTTGGAAATTGTTCTTGTGGTCACTGAGCTATTGATTCAAATCTTACTTTTGAAAGGGGGTGTACTGATTTATGCTGACCACTGTATATAAATTTATATAAGAAAATATAAACTGAGTGGTGTACATGTCAATGTAGCTATACAAGCTTGTCATAGAGCTGTACACGTATGCAGCATTTTGCTGTATGTTTTCGATATGTGCTATAGACCACAGAACACATAGATAAAAACACATGTCTAACAGATGACAACAAATCAAAGATGGATGATCTGTAGGTCACAGACTGGTTAAGGAAGGTTCCCAGGTGGGACCTTTGGTCTTGTCCTTGAGGAAAGTAATTTAACACTCACATCCACTTGGGGTTCTTTAGGACCCCACTAGGAGTATATGGGGTGCAGACCCCCAGATGGGTCAGTGTTCGTTTTGGGCTTGTGGTAAAGATGGTGTGAAAAAGAATATT
>JAAGVU020000001.1:12410920-12425885 GCA_011763525.2 Mormyrus iriodes
TTTTCGAGTATCACCCTGCTGCTTAGATCTTTGGGAGATCAGTCGAGCAGATTATCGTCAGTTGCTGTAATCTCTGTTGCCAATGACTTCCTGGGAATCTCAGATGAACATACACTTCAACACACTAAGCAGGCTGCTGATCAGCACCGGGTCGCTGGCGAGACATCGACATCTTGCTTATGTAAGTGTTTATCAGGTTTGTCTAGACCCCTCCCTTACTATGATCTGTCTGGCACTCTGTGGCCGGGATCGACTCTCAGCAGGGGCGTGTACAGGGGTGTGGCCACAGTACTTCTGTATGAATTACGGCCTCTCTTAAAGCGCCGCACCTTAAAAGAATCCTAGAATCGCCCCCGAGTCCCTGGACGTACCAGCAGGAATGTTGCATTGCATCCCTAGTAGGGTTGTAGTGGGTTGTGCTGATCATGTGATGTCATTTGAGTTCACAGCCCATGGCTTTTTCATGATGGCTGTCTTTGGCTGCCAAAGTGTGCAAGTTGTTGCCATAGCAATAAGCCGAACTAAGTGAATATCCACCGTTATGACGTGGTTGCTCTATATGTGTATAAGAGCAGTCATCATGTTACCATACATCTAAAATAACACGATTATGTGACAGCAGGTGAACAGGCCTTTCCAAAACACACACTGGCTCACCCCTGCTTGGCAAATAACTGTCTGTATAATATGAATCTTGAGTTGTCCTGTCTGTGGTTCCATTCCCGACATTGTGTCATAGAAAAGCACGCCTGAACACACCAGTTTGTGGAGGAATATACTAAATATTCAGTTTTCCCAGTTAGCTCACATGCTTTGTTTAGGATGTGTTAATGTTCACAAAATCTACCGCATCCATATCCAATCATCCATTTTGCAGCTGGCTATCCTGGGCAGTGTCACAGGGGGCCTGGAGCTAATCCCAGGAAGCACAGGGCACTCGGCTGGCGTACGCAGCGGATGAAATCCAGTCCACTGCAGGGTACGTACTTGTACACACTTACAGATGCCAACTGGGGTCTCTCCTGTAGCTCAAAGAGTATAACACTATGCTAACATAGAGCACCAGTCAAAAGTTTGGACACACCTACCTATGAAAAGGTTTATTTGTACTATTCTCTACATTTTAGAATAATTAAAAAGGCATCAAAACTATAAAATAACATGCATGCAATTATGCACTGACCAAAGAAGTATTGAAGTATTAAAAATGTTGGGGGGTGGGGCAGCTCTGTGGGTTGGGACTCAGAAGGTTGCTGGTTCAAATCCCGTGGTCAGTAGAGTGATGCCACCATTTGGACCCTTGAGCAAGGCCTTTAACCCCAAGACTGGCTGACCTTTCTTTCTCCTCTATGCCAGCTTCATGAGCTGGGCTCCTGGGATGCTTTTCCAGCTGTCCTGAAGGAGGTCCCACATATATGCTGAGCACTCACTGGCTGCTTTTCTTTTACTCTCTGGTCAAACTCCTCCCAGACCCTTTCTACCGTGTTTGGGTCAGGTGGCCAGATAATGTGATCCGACACTATCACTCTCCTTTGTAGGAGGCTTGGCATGCCCAAACTTTTGATTTGTACTGAAGGTCATAGGTTCAAATCCCAGGGAGTACACATAAATTATAACCCTTTCATTAACTGTAAGTCACTTTGGATAAAAATATCAGATAAATGAATAGAAATGTACAATGATCTGTTGGGGAGGGGGTACCTTTAGGAAATCTGCATCACATAGTGAGAACATGCAAACTCCACACCCACCCTCCATCCCAACCCTGAAAATATGGGGTCAACTTACATAGGACCCAGACGCCCTCATTACCCCCCATGCACAAAATTTGCACAGGATGATAAAATAAGACATCAAACTCTCTGAATCTCAATGTTGGGGCACAGCTTTTAGAAGAACGTTATCTTGGTGGATCGATATAACGTGCCATATTTCTGAAGATACCAGTGAAAGGGGCAGCATTTTGCCATGGGTACAGTCCTATCCTCCATTGTGGGGCTGGAGCTGCAGACGCGCCCTGGTCTGCAGCTCCTGCCAGCAAAATGACCTTTTCCTTCCTGCTGGATGGGCATTCTGTCAAGCACACACACCGCAAGAGCCCCAGCGGGACGGGACAGGAGGAAGGGGCTCGTCATTACGGCGCAGTACCCACAGGGTGCAATTTACAGCTGCCGGAGGCGTGAGAGTGTGAGAAAGGCCTGTCAACACCACACAGCCCAACGAAGAAGATCCACAAAAAAAGGTAAGATAAGACCAGGGTGTGACATCCGTGTAATAAATTCTGATGTGATTTGACTTACCGTTATTTTCGCCCAGGCAAGGAAAAAAAAAGACTGGCTAGGGAGGTCAGACAGAGAGTATGCAGGACTCACACTGAAGATCTGGACATCTGCTGCTTTATGTGCACAGATGATGTCCAGGATAAGGACATAAGGACGCTTAAATCATAAAAACACATCCTAAAGAATCACGTTCTGCTTCAGTTTCAGCTGTATGGCTTGACAATGGGATTCTCCTCAGCATTCACAAGTTATTTTTATTAATGACTAATTAATACCATCTGCTGCTTTCTTAACTAATTCTTAGTTCCAAAAGATGTATTTGTGTAACGTGCACAAATATTTAGACATTTTTTAATATAATGTTTTGCTTACTATTCTAGTTACTGTACTGGCTCTATAATCTGTAACACCTTCAGGTGTTTTCACTGCAGGTACCGGAGAGCAGAGGAGAATGTCGAGAAGCAGATCACTGTGATGTCAGAGAAGCTGCAGAGCCACCACAGGACCGCCCTCAGGGAGGATCAGCAGGGGTAGGGGTGACTTACACATGCCTATTCCTGGGACACGTGTAGGAACAGAGCTCAGAGATGGACACACAGCAGCCAGGGAAAAGCGTGCGCCACTGTCTGTGAGCTCTTCCATAACCTGCATCAATCAGGCGTACATACCATGGTTACTAACAGGTGGATTGTCAAACTATGGATATGACTGCAGATCCCGAAATAGTGTCCCTGTTCCACAGGATAAACATGCCACTTTGCGGAGAGGCAACTTCCTAATTAACCTTTCACTCGAAGCATCTAAGGCTAAAACACACATCGCCATGGCAACCTGCCTGTCCTGCACAGCGTGACATTTTCCACTGGAAACGAACATGTGAGGGAGTTATGCACTGATTTATGATGGGGGGGAGGCGACATTTTCCTGAGAGATCAGGATTTATCAGGTACCCAGATTTATTCGGTCATTACCTACAGACACAGGCACTTTCACCTAGAGATCTCACACAGTTTATAGGCTGCACACAACTTTGCTCCTTAATATTTACTGAGTAAGTTCAGGTTCAGGGGTTTGCTGATTCTCCTTAGCGCGTTAAAACCTGCCACACTGTGCGAACAGCTCTGACTCTGTGTTTTTTAACTGCTGAAGTCTCAAGCTTCATTAACATATGAGATGTGCCATTTACTTGAATCATTTGCTATTATCTGAAGGGACTTCCTGTACACTATTTCATATTGGAATAATACCCAACTCACCGTGTTGATGGCAATTTTCCATCAGAGTGATTTAGGTCAAGCCTACTGGGAAGAGTGTAATTCCTTTGCGGACATCTGGTCCCACCCCCTTGCTTGGCCCCATCCTCTTAATAAAGGACACCACTCCCTGATGTGGTGGGCGCTCACCTCCTCCTTCTCAGCACTCTGCAGGTCGCGCCACTCTTCCGTCACGTGGCTGAAGTCCACCTTGTTCATGGGCACCCTCACGTCCCCGATGGCGTCGTGCTTGGAGAAGCGGTCGAAGTCATAGACTGTCATCACCAGCGTCTTGCCCCCCAGCTCGGTGTAGGGCACCTGCGGGGTGAGAGGTGGGGCAAGAGGGAGGGTTACCCACCTTACGAGGATTATGGCTCAGCTCCAACTAACCAGGTCACTACAGTCACCGCTAACTCACTGCTACCTAATTTCCTTCTTCCCGTCTTACATACCCAGAATCCACCTGGGTAGCTTTATAGCATCGACTTCTGCCATTCACCATCTCATTATATTACCCGCAATCCCCATGGCATTTTACAACCTGCCAAGGCCTCGAGGAAGGTACATAAAACCTTTTATCTATTAAACACATTAAAAGTAATAAGCAAAATACCTCACTATTTTAAGTACGAATTGTTAGGGTATTCCACTGGAGCGCACTTTATCACTGGGTGGTTTGTGTATATTTTAATAGCACATAAAACAAAGACTTATTGAGTGCCATAGTGTTCAGAAAATATCTCACGACTGAGCTGAATCTACATGCTGTGGAGCTGTGTACTTACAGCTATGTTCAGGTGGTGTTGTGTGTCCTGCACCTATACTTGGGTGGTGTTGGTGTCTATGGTATATTACAGTTAGACTCGGGTGGGGCTGTGTACTTTACAGCTATATTCAGGTGGTCTTGCATGTGCTACACCTATACTCGGGTGGTGTTGGTGTCTATGGTGTTTTACAGCTAGACTCAGCTGGGGGTGTGCACTTTACAGCTATATTCAGGTGGTGTTGTGAGTGCTGCACCTATACTCAGATGGTGTTGGTGTCTACGGTATACTACAGTTAGACTCAGGTGGGGATGTGTACTTTACAGCTATGTGCAGGCGGTATTGTGCGTGTTGAACCTACATTCGAGTGGTGTTGGTGTCTATGGTGTTTTACAAATAGACTCAGCTGGGGCTGTGCACTTTACAGCTAAATTCAGGTGGTGTTGTGAGTGATGCACCTGCACTCGGGTAGTGTTGCTAAATGAGTTAAATGTCACCTTGAAGATGAACTGCTCATTAAAGCAGGGGTTGAGCGTCTTCCTGTGGACCTTTGTCTCAAACTTCTTCTTCTTGTCGGGCAGCAGGTAGACCTTAACGTAAGGATCGGAGGTGCCCCCCATGTCCATGGCGGGAAGCTCGGCCGCCTGGATAATCCCCACGATGAGCTGCCGGGGGGGTTGGGGGGCAGAGGGACCGGATATCAGCATCGCGTTTCAGCATACAGAGGCACCAGCACACCCAGCCACTCTGCACCATCCAGTGGTCTGCTGTGTGGCCCTCATGCCAAGCTAACTATAATCCCAATGCCAAAGTAGATTTACCTTCTCCCTGTTGTTTAAAGCTCAGACCTCCTTTCTGAGACCTTAAAACACAAGAGGCTGCATCGCACTCTAAAAACTAATAGCACACGTCATATAAACCAGTGTTTCTGAGTCTCGACTGAGTACCAGTCAGTACTTGTAATTCCAAGTAAATATGAATGCGCAGAAGGAAAGAATCGGGTTAATGTTCTCCAGAAGAGAAGCAGAAGACAGGGGCCAATCAAGTGCTCCCTTTTAAATCAGGCCAAGGCACATCGGTATGGTACAAGCCCCCTACTCCACACGGATCTTGCGCATTTTATTTGGGGCTTGATTGACCTGCCAATCAGGGCAACTTCTCCTTGGCCTCTGGGTCAGTCAGGGGCAGGGAGACAATCAGGCCCAAATCAGCAGCCATGAGTGAACAGCGCAGAGGTGACAGAGCTGGATGGGGCAGCCGAGTAGCGTGCTAACACTGCTAACGGGCAGGGCTCACAGCAGATGGTGCAGGGCTCCCAGCTGGGACGGCGGGGCACACGGCCAATTCAAAAACACCACACATCCCAAGGCACTCACATCTGCCCCCTGCTGGAGGACCATGAAGGTGATGGATGCTGTTTGCTGATGGTTTTGTTGATAAAGGAGTTTTGGGCAGGGTTAAGGAGAACACTGTTGAGAACTCGCACCCCCACACATAACATAAAGATATTGAAACTGATACTAAACTGTTATCGTTAATAAGCTGCATATAAATAGTGATCTGATGCCGCAAAGCATCTGTTACATTCTCATTTATTTTACCAGACGCTTTTGTCTGATGCAGTGCACAAGTGAGGATCTGAGAGCAGGGTCAGACAGTACTTGGAGGAACTGAGGTTAAGGACCTTGCCCAAGGGCTAGATGGCAATATAACTACTCTCCCAGCCACAGGATTTGAGCACATGACGTTCCGGAGAGGAGCACAGGTGTAACACAGATCCCTGAGCCACAGAGCTACATGCCTTCCACCAGAAAAGTCCACATTAATGTCCGGCTTTACATATGTGGAGGAAAAGGGTGAGGCATTTTCATAGCAGGCTGCGAGCAGGCCGTGAGCACAGTTAAACGGCAGCTCACTCCCTTCCCAGCATGCTGCTCTGCCTCAAGTCCTCTCTTGTCCTGCTGCTCCTAGACATGGGCAGGAAGCAGGAGGCCACAGCAGATAGCAGTGGGAGCCTTAGCCAATCATTCACTGGGTACCAGGCTGTCCTGGGGGGAATTTCCCATAATACACTGGCCTCTCTCCACGGGTGAATTCTGTGTGCTTCAGAGGACCTGGCTCCGTGAAAGCTGTCACATCTATTCCCCATCTAGAAAAAAGGGACAATGCTGCCTCTTAGAGGTCAACAGTAATCTGCCAATCCATTCTGAAGATACCTCCCCCAGGAATCAAATAGGTATTACTGAGGAAGGGGACACAGAAGCCCTACTGCGATCACATTTCCTTATAACACGCTCTGTGATCCCAAGCAACACAGGGGCTCCGCGATTATCTATGCCTCAGGATAATAGTTCACAGTCAATTAGAGGCAAGAATGCATTAAAACTGCGAGATGTATTAAAACTTTCTTTTTTATTCGGCTTTTTCTGACACGCTTTTTTTTCTGATCATCTTGACAAGGCCATTGTGCTCAGAATAATCGCAGCGAGAAGCATACTTTATCCAATGGGCCGCAGCTCCTTTCAAAGGCAGGAAAAAATAATACCTGGCTCCGAGGGTGAGATTCTACATTCAGAAAGTGAAAGTACAGTGAGTGCCGCGTACCCTGATATAAAGGCCTTTTACTCACCGTCCGCACTGTAAACCCTTTGCTCTGGTGGACTGGGAAGGGCAGATTACCTTTAAACAAAAGTGAGGACGTTCTGGGAGAGGGAGGGGGGCAGAAGTCACCCTGCTTCAGAATCCGCTACAAGGGCAGGATAATAACCACGGAATAAACCCAGACTTCTGAGACCTCTGCAGGCCCAAAGGAGCTTTCACCAGTATACTCGTTAGCAGGGGCAGAAAGTAGGCCACTTTGGTTGTGCGACCCCCCGATTTATGCCCCTTTCCACCATCTGCAAGCCCCTGCCATGGGGCCTGGGAGTTCAGTCATATTCTGCCTGACTCAACCCCCGCTGAACCTTAAGGTTGCACAACACCTAGGGGTGTTCGTGGAAGATTTTTAGCACATCAGCATGCTGACGTCACGAAACCAGATTCCGAACTGACTCAGCCCGTAACGCGAGGAGCGTGTTAGTGCACGTGTGCGTACGCGGCGATCTAAAAGCATCGCCAGTATTAGCTGACGGCGAGCATGCGCTTTCCACCCGAGAGAATGCAATTATTCTTTTCTGAGTGCTAAATGTTGGAAGTTCAAAGCAGCAGCAGAGTGATGGGAGGTCTGGATAATCATTGCCTGTCTAGATTGTTTATAAGGCAAGATAGTGGGCCAGCCAGGAAAGCCGGAGCCCTCCCACACCACCACTGTTATCTGTCACTGAACATCTGCCATCAGCAAGTTTATTTGCCTCTCAAGTCACGCTGCCTAAAAATCCGCCCGCTGAGAATGGGGCCAGATGGATTTCAATGACAAGTTATTTTAATACGCCTTTAACTATTACTTTTCTGTGGCTTTGTTTTAAGTTTTGGGTTGAGTTGTTTTCAGCCGAGGTGCGGACGTGTAGCAGGAGTTCCAGGGCAAATTACTACGGTTAACGAACGACGCTGTGAAATGGTCTTGGGATTTATCGGAAAAACTATGTGGACGTCAATGAGGGGGATGCCCTGGCAGATTCAGGGAGCCCAGCATTTTACAGGGGCCCTTGAATAAGTAAAAATTTAAAATTATATAATGTAAGAGGGCAGGGGGCCCAAGGTGACATTTTTGTTCGGAATTTCTAGCTAGGCCCCTGGAGTTGGGTGTTACCTGGTCAGATAATTGTTGCTCTAAAGGGATGTCAGGGAGGTGATGGATAAATGTAGGGATGGAAGGATGGATGGATGGGTGACTATACTTACGAAAGGCAGGGGGGAGGGTCTTAAGGCGGCGCACAGATGATGATTGGTAGGCCGGGCCCTTACCTGGTTCTCAGTGAAATTGTAATCCATGGAGTACTGCAATTTGCCCAGTTTCTCCGCCTCCTTAGGCTCCGCCTCTTTCTCCCCATCCGTCAGCCCTGTCTCTGCATCATCCTCATCCTTCAAGGCCTGAAGGAGACACCCACCGACAGTCAGTCATCCGCCAGCCCTCCTGGCCGCGGCGGTCCTGTCTCAATTCGCTCCGGAGACCCGGCCCCCTCCCTGGGGCGCTAAACGACACGGCGTGAAACATCGCGACATGCTTGGTGATGCACAGCCTCAGCATGACCCTGTTGCACTCACGCACTCTGCATACATGTCTGAGAAACTTTTTATTAAATGAAAGCAAAAAGGAAGAAATGGAACCCAATGGGCAGGCAGCTGGGAGGGAAAGCAAGACTTCAAAGCCAGTGATATATTTTGCTTAGGAAAAGAAAAAGCTGATAATTCTCTTGATGTTATTTCAGGCAGATTCAGTTCTTGCAAAAACAAATCAACGGGGAAATGTCAGGGAAAAAAACACAAGTTTCTTGCTAACTGCTCGACGGGGGTGAGGTGGGGGGCAGAGGCGGCATGCGACTGGAGAGGCTTTCAGTTCATTCAGTGTGAAGCTGACTTACAGATGTCAGACTCCTCATCAAGCATGCAGGGCATTCTCATTCTATGAAACTGTGCATGTGGTACCCAGTTTTTTAATAATGCAGCGCCCCCTCCAGATGGGAGGTCATCGTTCAGTTGCATCATCAGAGACCTCAGCTGCATGTGCTATTGATGGAAGCCATGTGCCTCATGCCAGCAAAAGGTACAGGTAAGGGTTCCAAATGTATCACTGTGATGCTATTAGCTGGTGGCTTGCTGGTATGAATGCAAAAGGCTGAACAGAGTTGACCTCCTTTTAAGGGAAACCGCATAAAACATAAAATAATGCAGGGGGCACCTATACTATGTATACAGAGAGTGTATACATACATGGCAAATTTTTGACTGGGGATGCAAGATCTTAGAGTATATACTGTTACGTCACTGAAAGGATTATGGAAATGATTAAGGCTGCGACCTGCATGAGCCTGCAGTAGCTTCTCCATATAATTTTTCAGTCTTTCAGCTACTGAGATACTATGGTCACATGACCAAACATCAACAAATATGCTTCCACATTGATTAAGGCTAAACTTGGATTGCATGCTTGTTACAATTGCGCAGGCTCTTAGGATTAGCTTAATCATTGTGCGTTCAGCTAATGGCTACATACTAATATGCAAATTAAAGACTTGGGGAAGTGGAAATCAATTCGGTTCAACCTCGTCAAAGCACACCAGGGATTTATATATGTGCATTGGCAAACATACACATATATGTATATATACATGTGCAATATGCATAGTTACATATATGTAGCTCTATGGGAGTAAGTTGTGGTCAAGACGCTAAACATCAGAGCAGCAGGCTTAGAAGATCCATCAGCAATTGGGGACCTACCGCAGGCGCCCATCCCGCACAGTCACCAGACACAACACAAATAAGGAGGACATAGAAGGAAGAGACAGAAATTAAAACAACCACACACAGGTGCCACACAGGAGTCTGGGCAAACCAGGAGGTGTGACCACTCTGGGGCTGCACAGCTGCTGGAGGAGCAGGTGGGGGCGCTGTAGCTCATCGCTACATGTGACGAAGGCATAACTGCAGCCTGGAGGTTCTGTGCCGGTTCTTTCGGCAATGTGGCTCCGGTTGAGTGAATATACATTTTTTTTTGTTTGTTTTTCTAAATGTCAACCATGAGCTTGTTTAAAAAATTTGAGAAAAGAGGGTCTGGATAAATTTTTTTTTTTTACTTGAGGCAGCGCAAGCCAAGATGTTAGCAAAACATCTGTGGTCTTGTAGGTGTGAGGAGCTCAGCTAAATTTAGACCTCAGGAGATCTGTGTTTCTGCTCTTTTCTGCAGCTAACATGCAAAAAGACAGCATCAAGTCTACTTAATGAGCAATGCAGACGTTTCAGTGGCTACATCAGTCGCTACATTTTAAACGCGAACTGAACATACGATCTGAAACACTTAATTCCACATACTGCGAGTTTAAAAGGCTTTTCATTTACAAACGTATCTTTGGTACAGGCCATGACCTCTCACTGTACTTCAGATCCCAATGGTCAGTCTTCAAACATTTAATTACATGGATTTCATCAATTATTTCATCAATAATTATTTAAATTATTGTATCAATTATTTCCCACAAAATGTAATTAGTATGAAAACTTGAGTCGGTGTGTGCCATGAAATATTCCTCTGCATTAAAAGGAGGGGCAGTATTAATTTGACCGAAACGATATAATTAACGAGCATCATTTCTCTGGGTTGGTACTGATTCATTAGGAATCACACGACATCCTTAACCACAGAACATGTACCATTCCGCAGAAACACAGCTGACTCTCTAAGTTTCTTACCTGTAATTACAATCAAAACTATAGTCTGGTTCTTAAACTCAGGTACGGCACGTTAACAAACGTGCTTCAGATTGACGTAAGGTAATCATGCCGCCGTGAGTCCTATTGTCACTCTCTGTTTTGTTTCCATGGAAATTAGAATCAGAGATAAGCTGGATGAGCAGAATGGGGCTACAGACACAAAGAGCGCGGAACAGAGCTGTAGAGGGCGAAGAGGGGCGGCCAGCGCTAAACGAGACGTTGGTCTGTCTACCGCCGGTAATGTGTCAAACCTCTCAGCTTAGCCTGAGCCCCAGCAAGATGCTATTACACGTCACATGCCAGCTCCTATGACAGCGTAATGGGTTAGAGAGTGACAGTCTATGGGAGACTCAGACTGTCACAAGGACATTAGCTGTTTCTGCCCATTAATCCCCACAGTACACATCACTGTTCTGTCTTATTACAGGGATCCCCACAGAAACACATCAGCAAAAAAATCAACAACACATGTATATGTACTGCTAGAGCTTAATAAACAGATATTCACTACCCTGAAATGATAAAAACCTACGAAGACAATATGGTCCAAATGCCTGTACCTCCATTTTCGTTCCATCGATGACGTCCTTCATGTTGATGGCGTTCTTGCCACCCTTCTCCTTGCCTTTCTTCTTGTTCTTCTTCTTGAAGATGCATTTCTTGCAGAGGCAGAAGCAGCATGTGATGATGAGGAGGATGGCGACCAGGGCGATGGCGACGATGGCCCATGATGGCACTGCAAGAGGGCAAAGGTCACCGGCTTACAGAGGAGCCCACCTCAAACATGTGAAAATAAACTTCCCGAATCCATCCATCCATCCATCTTCCAACTGCTTAGCTCCCTACAGGACACCAAATCACTCAATACTTCCAAACTTTTTCTGGAGACATGCAAAGCAATCAAATTATGAGTATATCTTGCTGTATAGAGTCAGTATTTTGAGTTTCATTAGCATCGTTTGACTTTCAGGCATCTAGACAGGAGTTCAGATTAGAGTGGGCCCTGGCCGCACTGGACTGCCGCCTCTCCAGTGACAGGGCTCTCTCAGGGCTCCCAACAGGGACGTGGCTCTGTCTGTGTATTTAAGTGTGACTGCACTGCAGTTATAACAACCAGTTAGGGCTGCCACTGAAGGCTTGCCTCCCGCATATGTTGTGCCGAGTGGCCGCATCGATGGCCCCATGAAATGCTGAGATGTGAGGCTTTCTAAACGCTGTGAGGCCAAGACCAGACACAGATACACAGATGCCTTTGTATGCACTGTGGGTGCTTTTGATGGAGTACAGGGATCAGCATGGGCACTCTGACTGCCCTCTAGCTACGCAGCACGATTCCATGTACTGTGTGTCGTGACACATTACTGAGCCTCATCAAAATTATCTGCCATTTGTGCACAGTAGCCTTTCTGTTGGTTTGTACCACACACACACATACACCCCAGCAACACAGAAATACACACATAGATACGCCTTCCCACACATACATACACCCCAGGAACACAGAAATACACACATAGATAGGCACTCCCACACATGGTCATGTGAACGTTCAGACATACACACACACACACACACACTCGCACAAGTTTGTATTCATATCTTTGTGGGGACTGTCAACTAATTTCTATGGGAAAAACTCTAATCCCAACAATGAAAACATTAAACCCTACCCATCCCTAACCTTAACCATAAGTAACCAAACAAAATTCAAGACTTTTTACATTTTTAGTTTTTTTACTGCAGTCATAGATTTTTATAAAACTGAGTTTCCCCTTTTGGGGACCGAAAAATGGTTCTCGCAAGTTCAAAATAATGGGTTTTATTACATTGTGGGCACATCTGGTTCCCACAATGTAATAAATACATAATCCACAAATACACACACACGCGCACACAGACACACACAGAAATACGTTAGCATGTTACAAAGCCGTTAGCATGGTGCTCAAGTGCAAATGCGGCCCCTAAAAGTATCAGGGAGGGATCATTGAGCCCCGCATAGACCAATGTGGTGGAAATAATGAGGAGAGGAAGAGCCATTCAGCGGGATAATTACGGCTGTGCTAGCAGGAAATCAGACACCTCCTGGGCGAGCGACCGCTCCCCTCTCCGATATGGGCAAACACACAGCCAGCGCAGCCAAAAACGGCTCGCTGAGAGAGGCACGCATGCTGCCGCCAGAGAGATTCGCACAACAAAGGCAAGACGAGCATTTCAGCATCACACCATTCCCATTTAAGCAGCCGCCTCAGCTGCCAAATCAAAGAAATTCAGTTCAAATGATCATTCAGACCATCCTTTGAAAATGCTATAAAGCTGACATAGCCCATGAATTATATTTGGGGGATAACAATACGGCGGTCATGGTTATGACTAAATGTTTGTGATGCATTGGGAGATGCATACTGCACAACATGTTTTGGAGGTGTAGGGTTAGCTGGTAAGATAGAAGGTAAAATGTGCTTGAACGTGACGGATCTTTTCAGGTGTGCGAATGAGGATGTGTCTGAATGTGACTGGTTGGTTTTAGTTGTTTGTGTTCGGGGAGGCCCAGGGAGCAAAGCACGGTCGTGTTTCTTGTGAGATTGCCAGATAGGGTTGCCAGGGATGGGCCATAATACTATAGAATAGTCCCATATTGGAAAAACTACTGTGTCCCATATGATATGGGACGACGGCAACCCTATTGCTTGACCATGTATTTTAAGGTACTCTTCCAACAAAGATGCCTAAAATCCAGTTGTTTTCCTGCATGTTCTTGCCGTCTTGTTCTGGGATACTCAGCCCTAGTGGATTTAAACTGGAGGTATTATTGAACATTTTATTGAATAATGTAACTTGACTTATACATTTACCATATCTCTAGCTAATTATCATTACTTTTTAATGTCTTGTGTATCTTCCTATATTGTCAGCACTGCACATAACTGTATGCCTGTGCTACACTCAGGTAAAATAAAATAACAAGCAGATTACAGTGTTTCTCTTTAAACCACCATACTGGAACAGGCTAGTATTTCCTTATTCAGGTACCCAAGGTAAGGAACATGTTACAGACTGCTAGAAAAACAGATGACTATGCATCTCCAGGGGAAATTATGTGATCCCCATGACTTTGTAGGACCAACCATCTGCCGCCCCCGAACCTGGAGACCCTATTAAAGTGAGATTAGGGCCCGTTCTAAGAAGGTACACTGGTTTTTGGATCAACCATTTCATTACAAAAGCGCATGCCCTTGATTTGTAGATAAAGTTGTGAGTAATCAGTTGTCTCAGAATATAACTGAATACTTCATCAACCAGATTTCCATAACCGTTTATCAAATGCAGGCTCATGTTGAGCCTGGAGCCCATCCCAGAACACATTGGGCACAAGGCAGGAGTTGCCAGGCCATCAGAGACATTGTTTTCAACGAAAAGGCTTTAATTCATCGCATCAGAAAAATCCACCGCGATTCAGCCAAAGCGGAAGAGAACACAAACAAGAAGTAAGCTCTGAAATCAAGCAGTGATCTTTCATCGGCAGATTAACATAGAATATACACACACAGAAATAGGCCTGTGGGACTAGAGACAAAGACTATCCTCCATATACTGTCTGAAGGGTCTTCAGAGGGTGTGCCACTGGGCTGGTCTGTCTTTAGGAAGCGGGCACTGAGCCCAGGTTTGTCACTGAGGATAAACAGCGGGAATCTTTCCTCGCAAACGGTGCACACAGGTGGGATGCACCAGGAATCGGAAGCAGGGAGGAGAGCACAGTCATGGTCGGGGGAGAGCGGGCTATGCAGGCAGCAAGCCTGGCGGGCGATCCATTTCATCCCATATCGTCTATCTAATTTGGCTGTTTACCTCTAGTTTATTCTATACGAGGAGCCTTTTAAAGGAAATACAGGGCCAAGGAAAGGGGGCCGCGGAAAGATTAGGGCTGTAGCGTGGGTGTTTATGAGGATGCGATTAGTAAGTTCCCTGGCACGCCGCTTTGGAAAAACACCAGGAACGGAGCCACAGTTAGCGACGATTGGGAGAATGTGAGACGGTTCGCGTCTCGGCGCGGAGAAAGTCATTACGGCTCGGCCAATCAGCCGGCGAGTGCAGGCAGGCAGGCGGCACGCCCGAAATGCAGCGTTACAAACACGGCACAGGTGACATCGTGCTCTGCTTTTGTTCCCCTGGATCCTCGCTGTCAGACAGCCATGTCTTAGGATAAATACCACCTCATTACTGCTATTGTTTAGCCGCACTGCATTTATTTTGCCAAAGACTTTTCTTTCTGGGTACAGCATAATGTGGGTGGCTC
>JAAGVU020000001.1:12427288-12453287 GCA_011763525.2 Mormyrus iriodes
GTTATCACTCTGAACCAATCATTGTTCCTTCTGCCCTCAGAACATGTTTGTGTAAGTAAAACTCCCATGAGCGTAATTTTTGTTCATATCTTCGCTGAACTGCTTCCTACAAACAAATTTGATGAAATGAACAAACAGTAAACAGCAGGTGTGAGTGAAAGAAGCCGACTTTCCTTGGGGCTGTGAGCACTTAATGTGGTCGTGGCTGTTCGCAGCACTCCACGCCCTTCCGCTACATGCATTGCTGAACCGAAAATGGAGTTTCTGGGCCTGGGAATGAGTGGTGGAGTCCTTGTTCACAGCTTTCAGGGTGCAAATTAAATTCCGTATGGTACTATGGGCGTTCCAGCGGCAGCCAGGCCTCGACAGGCTTCGCTTTCTTTGGTCAGAGCGCAGAATGAGACACCTATTTGTGTTTTAGCTGTGAGCCTAGCCGCCAGTACGCTCCTGGCTTTTTATCAGATGACAGGCAGGCGAAGTGTCAACTAGTACAGATCACCGGATTAAATACACACCATTCAAATTAAACACGAAACACATGGGAGATACCAAATGCAATCAGATAACAATTCTGATAAAACTGTCGCTCCAGTCTTATTAAATGCAGCGGTAAATCAGGGAACATTGACTTGACTATTCGATTGTTTTTCTCATCAAACAGGATCCTGTGTGCTGTCATGGTAGTGCAAGGCAGCTGTTATGAGATTGACTCAGCTACGATAACAAAGGTTCAGGTTGTACGTGAGCTAAACATACAGCGGTAAGCATTAGCGAAAATGCTGTAAGGAATATCCTCATTATTGCAGGGACAGGAGATCAAGAGTGTTTCAATGTAACTGAGCACTTAACCAACTGATCTGATGAATCGTTGTCTGAGCAAAGCTAATTAAATGCTCTCCTAGCTTTGTGACTGAGACTTCAATAGATTTGGACAATCCACATCTAGGGCTGCACCCCGTGACATTGTCTGGCCAATACAAAAGATCAATAGGATTGTCTTCAATCGTAGCATAGAGATGGAAAGGAGGTACCTAAGAGTCTTAGGAATAATAACTCGACAGTGATGGTCTACAGAGCAAATGAAGACAATCATCTCAGGTCTCTGCGTTCAGGGGTTAAATAATCATACATCGTGACCCAAGCCAGATCGGTAATCACTTCATTGGCACAGTAACCGTGATCTAATGGCACATTGTCTTCTTTAAATGATTGCCCAACTCCACACTCTACTGAGGTGAGGTGCCTTTCCTGAGGCCATAATGGCAAGGCTAGCTGTGACATAAGCCCATAATGTTCAGAAGTCCTGGCCTTTTAAGATAGGAATTGCCACATAATTTTGACCACTGCAACACCCGTAACACGGCCCAGCAATAAATAAATTGCTGGTCTGTGAGGAGTAATCAACAGTACTGGGGAAAGACGGAGACAGAGACGGAGAGAAGGCAGGGCGTTTTGTGAACGCTACATGCGCTGTGAAGCCTACAATACTCATTACTCTGCAAACAGTTGTCATTCCCATAAAGCTTATATCCTGGGAATAACACTTGTTTTCCCAGCCAATACACACACGTGTCCAGAGTCCAGACAGTAATGCAGTTTAAAAGTGCCACTCAGGGATCTTTCGTTGCCACGCTTGCAGCCGGTTCTCTGTTCTGGTTCTCCCCTCTCCCGGTCTCGCTGCCGCCTGCTCCTAATGGAGTGACGATGACAGAAAGTGACGGTGGCACCTCTAAGCGCATGCTGGAGTGTCTCAGGAGCCCAAAAGCACGCCTCCTCCCGTGTCTGTTTGTTTGTTTGCCTTCACCAGTGAAACACGGAGTGGGGACCGGTGACACGACCTGGGCTAGGATGGGTGCTGAGGTCGGGGGCTGGGGGAAATCGGCGAGTGGGACTCCCACGAACATGAGATCCATCTGTCAGAGCTGGGAGCCGGGCCCGGAGCCGCACAACGGCGGCGCAGACGGTCACGATTCCTTGAGGCTTCCCGGCTTTGCCGAGGGTGCGGTGCGGAGGGCTATTACAGCCATTACTGAAAGGGAGTCTAATGAAGATGCCAAGAAGCGAAGACAGTGGAGGAGCTAGCAGCCGTTACGAAAGGAATACATATGCTCAATGCAATCTCTCATATGACACTAGGGGTGAAAAACCCACTTAATACCAGACCTCCTGTAGACTGTATATACATGTGTATTTTGAGCTCAAAACACCCAGTGTAACATGTTCACATCTCCTAAATTAAAGGTTTTATAAAATCTCATAAACGTCAACATATTTCCAGGAAGATAAAGGGAAAGATCTATAAAGGGACGTTAACTGTCTCTCACAATAAACCTGTAGGGATTTTTTTCAATGGAGTCGCAAAATTCATTAGAGAGCGGGTTGTGTCTTCAAAGGGCAAGCAGACAAACCGGTCCTGGCCGACACCTGCCCCATGGAAAGGGTTTGAGGGACCCCACGAAGCACTCACTCATTCCGATTAGACGCCGCTGGCATTTTTAGGACACCAGCACGTTTCCATCCTGCAGCGAGGAGCTTCTATCCCTGGCAGTTTTCCTTCCAGGAGCCTCCATGTGACTCTGTGTGGGAGGAGAAACCAGCTGCCTGGAGGTGCTGGGTAAGGAGCCTCCCCCACGGTGATGTTTGGCATGCACCCATACCCAAGCGCTACGTGACAGCTGCTAAATAAGGGGCTGTGTGCAGTACAGGACGTCACAAGCTTAAAAAAGGGCCAATGTGTCGTCTGAACTGAAAATTGGTGCTGAGACGGATAAGCAGCTTTGGTGGGAAGTCGTGCACCCTCATAACAAAAATAGGTTGTTAATAAATAATACAAATCTCTGTAGCAGAGGGCCAGTTCATCCCCAGTCCCCTGAGGGTAGCTGTAGTGCCACCAGTGCAGGTTTCTTGCTGCGGTTACCCAGCCTGTGCAGAGTCACTTGGCAGTCTTTCATGCCACAGGGAAATCAACCAAATTCCAAGCCCATTCTCGTCCCCCTCTACCACAGAGAAAGCCGGCACCCTGTCCTCCTCCCCTCTGCCCTGTACTGACCCACTGTGCCCCTCCCATGCCAACCACCAGGCTCTTCCCTCATCCTGGCACCAACATACTGGAAACAAGTAACAATACAATGGTGAGTAATTGGAACATTGTTCCTATCCTGAATCTAACAATCTGTCATCCACTTAAACCTGATCCGAGACAAGACAGGGAACACGGCTGCTGGGAAGTGGTTCAGCAGGCTCTTCAGAACAGCCCAATTCTGTTGGCTAGTCATTCTCGCTGCTAGTTAATCCTGTGCCCGATCCAAGAGAAATACTGTGCCAACTTCCACTGATGGAGATCCCCTTCGAAATGACAGATGATGGACATTACAGTGCCACCAGGCTGGGTGTCCGTCACTGGATGCTACTCAACACGACACCCAGGAACACTGCCACTGCAGACAATTTCAGCAATGGCTATAACTAATGGGCCATTCTGGTTCTTCTCTGACGCTGGAAAACTGA
The DNA here is from genome assembly GCA_011763525.2 of Mormyrus iriodes. Classification (NCBI taxonomy): domain Eukaryota; kingdom Metazoa; phylum Chordata; class Actinopteri; order Osteoglossiformes; family Mormyridae; genus Mormyrus; species Mormyrus iriodes. Next base: position 12,430,796 of record JAAGVU020000001.1, read on the forward strand.
ACGAGTTCCCAACAGAGCCAAGGAAAGGAAATGTATAAATTATTGGTCATCAGAGTGATCTGAATTAGTATTTTACCACCCACAAACCAAAAGGCTTACTGAAAAGTCCTTGGACTGCAATTTAAATGGGACAAACTAATCAAGGCTTTTTTCTTCTCGCTGTTTGGGGAGCTTTTCCACTAGTTTTCAAAAAATGAAGTGTTGTGTGGCTGAAAGTGACAGGACATTTAGGAATAAAGGCTTCAGCCTGTCTAAAATGCATCATCATCAAAGGTTTATTTTAAAGACCTGCAGCACATGTTTTTGGACAGGTAAAGTACTTCCTATGTGTCTGATTTACCGGACCATGTGTAGGGCTCCTCAAGGTCACATGGTGTATTGGGCACTTGGAGGTTTAGAAAACAGTGGAATGAGCTCCATATTCAGTGCAGTCTACACAATTTTTGGGCCGACAGCCTAATATCAAGATAAATAAAGACAATTCCTTCAACCTCTACATTCTGTAACAGAACTACCAAGGAAAAACTTTTTTTTAAGTATAAAGCTGTTTTTCCAAGTCTCCACAGGTTCTCCTAAATATTGAGGCCAGAGCTCAGACTGGGTGGCCCCAGGGTGGTCTGTGTCATGCTGAAAGGTAAACTTCTTTCTCGGTTTCAGTTTTCTGGCAGACCAAAGCAGAAGGGTTTGTTTTTGAAGAATCCCTCTGAATTGGCACCATCCAGCTTCCTCTTCTATCCTCACAAGTGCTTCAGATGAAGAGAAACGCCCCCACAATGGAGGCTTCATCCACCCGGCTACACAGGAGGGATGAGCTTTGGATGTTGTGCTCCTTCCAGTTTTCACCAGACATTGACAACCAAACGCTCTATTCCGCTTTCATCAAACCTTTATCCACAAGGTTTCCCAGTCCCCAAAGTGTTGTTTCAAATACCTGGTCCTCAGTGTGGGCTTCTTTGAGTAGAGGTTTTGTTTTCCTGTGCATCCAGATTTGAGTAGAGCTTGTAATATTGTTGCAGCATGCACAAATTTACCACTCCTTAAAATGATGATAAATCCTTTATTGGCCAAGTGCACAAGTACGAATATAGCTACATGGAACTTGTCTCTTCACCTACCCCATCTTGGTCACCATAGCTTTGGGGGGGGTGGTGTCACGGTGCAGGGTCAGCTAACGTGCAGTGACCCTGGAGCTGGAAGGCTTAAGGGTCTTGCTGAAGGGCCCATGGACAGCTGGCTGTTCTCTCGAGGCCAGGACTCCAACCAGCAATCTTCTGAGCACAGGCACAGAGACTCAGCCCGCTGTGCCACTCACTACCTCCAACAAATTCTCCTTTGGTTTTGGTATTTCCTCCGATTCATCGCCAGCTAGTCCTCTCATCCAGTCTGATGGGATGACCTGATGCAGGCAAGGTCTTTTGCTAAAACCTACTTTTAACTTCATAATAATGCTTTGGCAGTATTCCTAGGGATATATAAAAAGCTAAACACCTTTTCATATACATCTCTCAATCTGTGCTTCCTTCTGAAGATCTACAAGTTGCCTATTACTGTTACACTGTTGAGATATACCACCTTTTCAAAGAAAATTTACAGGAGTAACCGACTTTAAATTAAATCGCAATCATTACTGCACAATACAGGTGAAAGCTAATTAGCATCTAGCATCATACCAATGGCTATTACTATATTTCCGATGTTTCCTTCCTTATTATTTTAGACTTATTTTGTGTATGTTTTACAATCATATCAATGGTACTAAAAGTCAGACTTGCATGCAAGCAAAGCTGACTGAAGATACCAGTGCTACTGCCTGAGCCAAAAGCCGTAAACAAGGAGCTGGGGCCAGAGCTTTTCAAAACTGCAAATTCTCTTCCAGTCCTCAGTGGTGGCCAGTATAAGGAAACACAGTTCATCACGAGTCTCTGGAGGTATTCACCCTTATTCCTCAGACCTCAACCTTGTATACAGAATACATCAGGTGTGCTGGCTGGGTCTCGCCCATATTGTCTATCCAATCATTAACAATTAGCTATGACATGGGGATAGTCTCGCACTGACTGATACCATCTCATCCTGTTGGCTTCAAAGTCATTTCTATTTTGTCTAAACTGCAGTGCAGATGAGTTAATGAGGTATTGTCCCAAATCGATGAGTCTCTGCACAGGTTAAAACATCTCAAGTCAATTCAACACTAGAGTTTGTTAATAGCTACAGGCATATTTCCTTATGCCCAAAAATCGAAGGACACAATGTTTGGATTAGCCAGATTTTGAATTCTGTCATTCAACTTGACTGATCATTTCATTTACTCATTTAAAAGATGCTTTTATTCAAAAGAGCATACAATTGAGAAAGCAGGTTCAAATAGGGCAATCAAGTTTAAGCACATTGCACAAATTCCCAATGGTGATATCACCATTCTTACCAAGGCATTTGAACGGACAACCTTCCCATCATGGATACAGCACCCTAACCTGCTGAGCCACACTCTACCACCAATGCTTCACTAATGACCTCCTTCTTCATCTTCATTTTGCCTATGCTGGGGTCTATCAGGACATCATTATAGTGGCTAGTAATGCGCATCTGCACGACTATTGTCCCAGGGGTAGGCATGCCTCACAGCTAATCGTGAGAAATGTACAAATTAAGCAGTCCCTCTTTCGAGGGGTAAACTGCCTCTACCACAAATAGACCAACTGACAGCGATTGCTGTCTACCCACATGACAAACCCAAAAAGCCAGTTGTGTCTGGGGGTAACTGCTATGAGTCCTTTCAGAGACATGATATCCAGGCCAGGTGGTTCGCCCTGTTATTAGGGCTGTGTAGGCCCATTACTGCTGTCACCTGATGCCTTACAACCTTTTATATGGTGCGAGTCAGTTGACTGATTTAATTCATATTGATTACTTCCATTTGAGCCTTGTTTTACGCAATATGTCTAAATCAGCATGGTCTGTTTTGCTTCTCTCCAGTAAACCAGATACCCTTTGACGTCAGCTCAAGATTCATAATCTCCTCTCTCTGCCATCATTGCCCCAGTGTACTGGTCCAGTGTTCATTTAGTATTTCTTCCCTGCCCATCAGTGAGCCCATGTCTTTGTAACCATTTGTGTCATGTTAGTTTAAGCCCACCCCAAACCTATCTAATCCTGACAATAAATCTCACCCTCACTCCTAAGGCCCTGGGTCATCATAGTCCTTTTCACCATCCAATCTAGAGAAATCAGTCTGCTTAATGGGAAATATCCTGTCCAATCACTATTCCTGCAAGTCAGTGGCAGGACCAAGCAAACAAGCAGCCGAAACCTTACAACCATCTAATCCAGGTGTAGAGGTTCCTGCAGAAAATGCAGACAATTATTTTGCATTTTTATTAAAATTACAAACCAGGGCGATTTTGATTGACCCGAGCGTTAATAATTCATACACAGGCAGTAAGATCAGGGAAAGAGACACTAGTTGCAAACGGCTGCTCACGTGGGATTTTCTTAAGCTCATTCATGAACTTGTTCTTCAGCTTGGAGAAGGCCTCGTCCTTGGGCCCTGGGCCTGGGGGTGCGGTGGCATTGACAGCAGCTGTGGGGGTGCCGGTGGGGACCTGGGGGGCTGTCATGGCTTCCCTTCGGCTCATGGTGGCACTGGGCAGCCGGATGGGGGCTGGTGGATGAGAAGAGGGGATCGGGAAGAGGAAATACACATCAGAAAGTGAGAGATGCGTAACTGTGTCACTGACAGGACCCCGCCCCCCGTCACACAGCTGTCTGTTCCTGCACCTGCTGTTTGAAAAACACACTGTTTCTTTTGACCAATCACGCTGCGGTGGCTGATAAAGCAGGCTTACTGCCACGGCTCTGTTTGTCCTGGACTTATTTACACATTCATCATTATCATTATTAAAGTGCCTGACAGGCAGCCTTGTCCAAATGGGCGGGCAGCCTCGTCCAACGGATAAACGCAATTCCAAGTACAGACAGGCAGACAGTTACACTGCAGCAAGCAAAGGAGAATGGTTGAGCCCTGACTACTGCGTGCCAAGCAGGTGAGCCACACAGGTGGCACCACAGCACTGTTTACAATAGGGGGAGGGTCTGGTTTCCGCAGGCCTGCCCTGAAAGCCTAGGGGGAGCCAGTTGGCTCACTCCAGGGGTGGGCAGTGAGCAGACAATGAGATTCGTTATTGTTAGTTGTTTGGGAGTAGGTCGTCAGAGTCCTGGTTGTCATAGTAACGCTGGGTGAATGGCCCATAGATCACGTAGAGTGATGATTGGCAGTTCCAGAGTGGGGGGTGGTATTACATTGGGTGGGGTTTTGTGACGAACAACTGTCCAAAGCTCCCCCAAATGCAGCTGGAGAGTTTCAAACATGGTGCATTCACCAGGGACAGGTGCTCCTCAGGTTCTCACCACAAGGAACAGCAAAGGCCAAAGCAGAACACCGAACACACTCTGTCCTGTGTTCTTAGGTCGGTCATGGCAGAGCATCACAGGCCAAACCGTCGAGGAAACTATCCTACATGCACAGCTACACCACAACCCCCCTACTGCGTAAAATGAAGAACTGAAAAGACTAAGTAAAATTCAAAAGAACCGAATCACCATAGTTTAACAACAGCATCCGTCTGCTCTGCACAGACTCCAGTCATTCGGGCATCCTTACTCTAAGTGGCGCCTGAGAGACAGCTAATGAGCTGAATAATCAGAACTGTACAGACACCAGAAGGGGAAGGCAAGTCTCATCGAAAGCTCCACACTTCTGCATATTTTTCACTTTGACTTGAGCCCTGGGTACCGCGCCCCCACGAGTCTGGCAGGCTCCGCGTCTCTTTGAATACCACCCTTGGCGGCACCCACTTTTGGAAGAAGCGGGCACTCGCGGCCCCTGTACAGACGCCAGACAGCTTTGAAGTAAAAACATACCGGGCAGCCGAGTGCGACGGAGAGCGGCAGCACATGTGCGGGGCGGCACTGGGCCCCCCCAGGCCAGCCCCCATTAGACTTCCTGCAGGGGCATGGAGCACAAACCATACGCCTCCCCTTCATCACACTGCGTTCTGTGAGCACAATGCTGGTGACTGCTGTGCTACAATAATTTTAAAAAGCATCTTTTTGTTTCCTCTCCACTCAATGCTTTACGGACATCTGCTGTTTGGCTGCATTTGTAGGGGGAATTTAAACAGAACAGCTACTGATGTTGGAGGCAGGGAGCCAGGATGCCAATGAAACAATTAGCTGACACCTGCAGGTCCCCCGCAGCACAGGACAGACCTGTGTCACAGTCACAGCTGTGGGCCTCAGCTGGGGCATGCACACCACGCCCCTTCTGCACTGTCGCTTAAGCTTTAAAGGGAAACAGCACCAGCAAATGCCTAATACGCCAATCATCCTTAAAGGGATGGCCTTAAAGCAAAATAGCACCAGCAAATACCTAATACGCCAATCAAATACCTGATGTGTCAATCATAATGTCCCTGCTCAAAGAAGTAACAGGACTTCCTGTCTCAGTAGATTTTGATTAAGGCAGAGGGTCCTCATTAGTGGCATTTAACATTGGTGTGGCCAGAAGGGTGCCTGCTGAATTATTCAGCCCACTGTTTCTCCTGCAGCTTCAACCCAACAGCTGCACCCCCGCTGAAAGTCAAATGGTTTAGACCTTAACAGAGCACCAACCCCACCCCGCTGTGTGAACTTCCACGGCCCGGCTTGTCAGCCTGCTCTATTGTCGTCTGACCTTCACACGTGGTTTCTGTGCTGCGTAGTCTTTTTTGTCCTAACGACCCACAGCAATATCAACTCACTAGCATGCAAACCGGCTCCTGACCATGCAGACAGTACACCTGCTCGACCTTCCCGCGCTCTACCTAGCAACCAGCAACAACTCTGAAAATGTAGCAGGCCTGCTGATGGCTAAAAATTTAAAGATGGCGAGGCCTCACTGAGCAGCGTCATTCTCGATCAGACAGTGTGGCCAGAGTTTTCCCCCGGGAGTCCAGGAAAATTAAAAGGAAGACAAGCAGTCGGATGCTTTGGTGTTGGACGTCTGTCTAACCGGGCCTGAAGTACGCAATGTGCTTCCTCACACCGCACACTGACAGCTGTGAGGTACAGGCCTGCTCGAGCGGTAATTACACGCAGGTGGAGACCATACCAGAGCTGCACTTTTGTTGCAAATTACAATTGGAAGGACAGCTCAAAGTCAACTGCAAAATTCTGCCGAAATCAGAACTGCGTCTCTCGGAATGGGATGGAAATTTCCTGGAAAAACCACTTGTATAAAAAGCAGACAGAAAACTAGGAGGTTGAACATCTAGCTTACTTTTAACAGCCAAGGCCCTCATCCAGAAATAGAGACAAGCATCACATTTGTTGACAGCTGCATCAGCCCTCAACATCCATCACTGCACATGGCAGAGAATTATCCATCCTTAGAGCCCATGAGATTCCAGAACGATGGAACTTATTTATCAAACATCAAACACATTGGATCACCATGCAAGCTTCTCAGCCAGCATGGAGGCTTGGCCTGTGGAGGAGTTTCTCAAGTGATGGTTGAACAATCAATTGTACAAACAACATAATATTAAAATGGATAGTTTTGTTTACTTCCAAAATTAATGAGACATTATTTTTCAATATATGTGACCTGCTATCGGCAACAATTTAATAACGCTTATATCAATAATATTGTAATAATTACTTCAAAATGTTCTTTGGTTTCTCTGGAAAGGGCAGTGTTACAATAGTCTACTACAGATATGGTGACCAGATAATCCATGTCAGTCAGGACACATTCAGCTACTTCAGGTTTTACAAACTACTTTAAAACTGAAAGGCTCCTGTGTTTGGCTAAATAGTTCAGTTCTTCTTGTGCTTTTACTAGTTTATTTCCTTGATTGAAAGACTCATCCAGCTATTTCACATTAATATTAGAGACACATGATTATAGGAGACTGACCAATCAGCACACAGCAAGTCAGCGCTGGAAGTGACATCCAGGTTCTTTTCATTGAAATGGAAGATTACAGATCTTGTCCTACCTCGAAGTGCCCTCCCTGACATGGATTATATGGTCACCCTAACTACAAATGAACTTATACTACCATATTAAATATGTAATTTTAATTAAACTATAACTACTGCCATATATAATACTTATAATTTACTACGCGTATCTTTAAAGAGAGCCTGGCGAATGATTGCTTTTGTGGGCAAAACTGACTTCTCCATTTTTCTCAGGTCACTAGCCATTTAAAACTGGGAACTGGCCATTTGAATTCACATAAACATAACAGTAAATGGGGGTGGCACGGTGGTGCAGTGGTTAGCACTGTTGCCTCACACCTCTGGGATCAGCGTTCATGTCTCCGCCCGGGTTCCATGTGTGTGGAGTTTGCATGTTCTCCCCGTGTCGTCGTGGGGTTTCCTCTGGGTACTCCGGTTTCCCCCCACAGTCCAAAAACATGCTGAGGCCGATTGGAGTTGCCAAATTGCCTGTAGGTATGCATGTGTGTGTGAATGGTGTGTGAGTGTGCCCAGTGATTGGTTGGCGCCCCATCCTGGGTTGTTCCCTGCCTTGTGCCAGCAGCCTCCGGGATAGGCTCTGGACCCCCCGCGACCCCACATGGGATAAGTGGTTACAGAAGATGGATGGATGGATGGATGGATGGATGGATAGATAACAGTAAATGCACATCCCAAATTATGGACAATTGTTTTATGGGGATCCTGCCAGAAAATAGGAGAGAAATAAAATAATGAAGGTCAAGCACAGCCATTTTCAAAGAGGGTGCATCTCTGGTAAATGCTACCATTACCCTCCTTGGAAAGTCACCACTCAGCTGATCTCATATCCACCCCATGCAAGTCCACCTGCACCTTGATGAAGTCGAATATCAGTGTGTAGCACACACATGCTTGTCTCAGATTCAGGGTGGTGAAACCAAGTCTCTTTCGAAGCTGCTGTTCAAGGCTAGAGGTTGGCGATCTCTGTGTGGGCAGAGCTACGTTAAATGGGAGAGATTCATTACACCTATCCAGATCTCCCATTAAGGATTTACAAGGAAGTCCAGCTATCCACACACAAAAACACGTGCTCGTCTCAAAGCGGTTACAGAAGCGGCTACATCTGGCATCTCAAACATCAGGGGCGCGTGCTCTCTCCTGCACAAAGACACCCTCACAGCGGCACACTGTGTGGGCAGCGTATGGAACCTTCCAGCACTTTCCACTGCTTGTAAACACGCTGCTCAGCAAAGACATTAAAAGTCAAATCACAAAATCTGTGGTCTGTCAAGGTCAAAGTGAAGGTCACAGCTGTGCTCTCTGTCAGCTGACTTTCCTACCGATTGAAATTTTCCGGAATATGAGCCAAGCGGTTGCATGTGCGAATGCAGTGCAGCAGGGCCGCATTAGAGAGTCAGCATGCAGGGACTGCGATGGGATAGACGCAGGCTGATAAAGTTTAACTGCAGAGACATAAACAGCGATGCTTGGATCTTTTTTTCCCACTTAGATATTCTCTCACCGCAGTTTGCCAGGCAGGTGTAAAAACTTCTCCCAATTACTGAGCTGCCAGATGGCCTGGCGTGACTCCGATCACACCCTTGCCTCCCACCCACCCACTCTAACTAGGTCAGGGAGTAATCCTGCATCATCCCCCCACCCTTTCACCCAGCCCCCTTTCCCATCATGCACCTCTCAGGCACGTGCAAACAGTCATGTAAATGAAAATACTCAAAACGCAACAACAGTATCATAAACACATACCAGAACAAACTACACGTCAACCGTCTCGTTCGGATCAGGCAGTTTGTTCAGGGGGCTTGATTCATTTGGGCTCAGAATGGCTTTTCGCATCCCGCAGGTTTCAATAATTCCGGCTCTGATGGCACCCAGGGCGCTGGGGCCTTTTATATTTGTAGACATTATAAAGTAAGTTAGCAAGTCCTTCCAAAAAGTTGAGGTGAGGCAATATGTGCTTGCAGTATGTTTCATCATATGCAGACAATGAATTAGCAACAATAATTCAGAGGTTTATAACTGAACACAGAAGACCCAAATATTTAAACAACATTCAAATATTTACATTGCACATAGCATTAATTTAGGTGTTTGTTTGTAGAGCTCAGGCACAATTTGCATGACTTAAGAAGATATTTAATCCTGTTGCATCTGTTTAACTGGAAGAGTATATTCAACATGGTCTCTTACTAAAAGAGGACAGAAAAAATCCTGCAATTCTGTAAAATATCAGTATATAATTTTAATGTTCTTTAATAATGATAATATCCAACCAATCCAAAGAACCCCTAGTTTTCTTTTTAAAGACATTTGCTGAATGACACTTAAGATTAAAAAGACCCATGATGGTGCCGTTTGCTCTCATGCCACCCTACACTAAATACCTGAGAAGCCTGAACACCCCCAAATTGGCAGAAGGTGTCACGTAACACAGCTTAAGGTGCCTGGGAGGACAGACAAAATTACAGACATTTTTATTTCTAGCCTTAGGGACTCTAAAATGAGGGAATATAGACATATAACAGGACTTTTCAGCAAGGGTGCGCCTTAGGTATACGTTCATAATTATAATATTGCTGGTTTTTCATACTGACATGTTTTAATGTAGCATTTGACACACCTGTTCATAACACCCCACAGAGACACACCAATTTCCACATAGTACCAGGAGGATGTGGCTCCATCAGTGATGACAGACAGCCTACAGCTGCCAGTGTAACCTTCAGGGGGCGTTCCTACAGCACCCACACGCTAGAATGAATTACCAGGGAGTGGCACAGCCCAGACTCTAAATATTCAGAGTTTCACTTCAGTTGGTTTTGTTTCAATACTTATTCATGTTGAGGACAGGCGTGTTGCAGATGCCAAGAACAAGTCACACAGAAGCTCAGCCGGTAAGGACATCAGCTCACACGGCCTCAGCCTTCAAACGACCAGCTTGTCCTCCCCAAGTTCCCCTTTTGCTCATTTTCTCCGGGTAAATATGCGACCCTGAATCGCCTCTGGTGAGCTAGTGCCCGTTTTACCGCATCCCTGTAATGCAGTGAGATGCTGTTCCGGCTGCAACTTTGGCCTCTTCTTCAAAACAGCCAATGAGCTCACTGTTTTCTCTATACTGGTAACCCAGGGCGTACAACAGAATTAGCTACCCACCTCAGATCTTAGCCTAATACTAGAAGAAGCACGAGGACACGTGTACACCCATCTCCTGCAGAGATCGCGCCCAGGTTCTGTTCCCAAATGCACCACCTGCACACGTAAATGCTGCTTATCACTGTTTATCATTTATGGCTGCTTTGCTTATTGTCTCATAATTATTGTGCTGTATTTTTTGGGCAATATACTATAGTCTAAAGGAAGTACACAAGTAAACATTTCATTGGAACCTCACATACGCATGACAAGAATAGAGGCTTGAACCTTGCACAAACATACTTGAATGAAATAACAGAAAAAAGAAGGAGAGTGATGGATACAGTAGCCCAGAAAATAAAGCTATATATAACTGAGAAGGAAACACAAGGCATGTCTTCCTGTCCAATTCAGCACCTTGGTCACATCCAAGGTTGACAGCACTTGGGCCAAGTTATTAACCTAGCCCGACAAAGGGGGTCATGGCGGTTCTCATAAACAAACATGGAAAGGATCTTTATTTTGGCTGCCGTCGACAAGTCGCAGATGGGAGAACATAACAACCATATACCGGCTGGTCATGACACTCGCACGGGTCGATCCGATCTATGTAAAATAGCCATTCATTCCAACATCAAATTGAGAGCCTTCATAGGAACCTCATCACAAGACCCTCCTCTGACCATCAGTGATTTCCGAGCCTACAGACTATTCCAAGCTGAGACAGACATCCTTTTTCGTGGCTGTCAGGTTGGTATCCTTGGTTGTCAAAGAGTGTTACCACAGTAATGACTATTTACACTTCAAAATCCTCAAGATCCCATCAACTCCAGTCTTGAACAGACACAACTCATCGCACCACGGCTTGCCAGGCACACCTCCATAATGACTGTCTGTACCTTCACTCTCAGTGCAACCCCAATGTACAAGTTATGGCCTCAGTTTACACAGATATCATGTTGCTTGCAGTATACGAGCCAATCGCATCGCAAAGCGACTTTCATTTTGGCAGAGTAACTATGCTGCTTCGCTGATGGATTATAAAGAGGACGACCTGAAGCGGGATCCAGAGTTTTCTTGACACAAATGATGCTACACTGATGTGTCGGCGAGTGGCGGTGCAATAGTGTATTTTTAGAATGCGTGGGCCTCTCCTGTTCCTCTGAAAGGAATCAAACTTCTTGACAGCATGTCAGTTTCCTCAGCTGAAAGCCCAACAGTGGCAGACTCTGCTACTACTGAAATAGTAGGTTAGACACTGGGGTGATCTTAGCAAAAACCTCTCTGTGCAGTCTAGGTTGAGACAGAAATGGCCGGAAAGACGACAGCACCCAGTCCGTTTCACGATAATGCCATTTACATGAAACGTCATGCGTGAGGGTGAGGGGGTGGGGCCACTGTCTGCTATAATTTAGGTGATATTAAAATTAAAAACCTGCTACGGAAGGTAGCCAATGAAATGGTGACATAGGCAGGAGAAGTGTATCTGATTGGCCATTCACCCTGGGGCATGGCTTTGTGCCAATTAGGCAGAAAAAGGCAATAATTAAGGGAAGTAGAAAGGTAGCTAACACAGCCAAACAGCAGTCATAAACCGTCAACGAAAGGCAGTGAGGAAGCCCTGGGAGCCGAGGCTGCAGGAGGTATGACATCCCGGAATATCTGCGCTTGTGGTATTTTTAAGCCTGAGCTACCGAGTGGAAGGAAGACACCCAGCCACTCAAGGAAGACGCGGTCTGAACAAACCGGCCCGTACCGGTGTGCGACATCGCCAACTCTAACACGAACATGTGAAAACATGACAGCACAATGTGACCTTTTCACCGTGTGTCAGAACACGCTGGGGAACATCGCTACTCGTGTAATACAGCTATTTGAAATTAAACCCTTCATTTCCCGCGAAGTGAGCTGCCATTTTCCCGGGTTCTCTGCATGTCTGCTCTGCTCCACCACCAGGTGAAAAGAAGGGCTGACAGAGCGAGGCACGGTAACAATCGCCTGTGCGGGGCATAGCTTTGTGACAGCAAAGCTGGCAGGTTAGCTTAACCAAACACGTCGTTTGCAGCATTAAATGAACTTAGCAGAAATAAATTTGATTTGAATCTCGTCGCTTGCTGAGACCCCAGTATTTAATCCCCAAACAGTATGAGAGCGAACATGAAAGGCGTAAAATGTAAACTTTGTGTTATGCTGTGCAGCGGTGACACTACGACGTGCTCAGGATCGATAGCATGTATCTATCTTAGCAGTCATCTACTCGGCCTTTGGTGGGGGGAGAATCACTTCCTGTATGACATCCCGGCCACGGCTCCTCATTTTCTCCTGCCTGTAAATGCTGCCCCCACCCCACAGCATCCAGCTCAGCACGGCCGACCAGAGACGCTGTCTTGTCCGTGTCTAAGGGACGTACTTCCAGCGATAATCTCCTGTATTTGGCAGTCAACATATTTTGCCCTGTGCATCCTGCGGAGAGTCTCTGCAGGCATAAAAACACATGGAAAAGGCAAATAAAATGCATTTTATAACAAAAAATTTTAAAGAAAAATTTTTAATTGAATTTGTATTTTCAGATATTTGTATGGCTTATATTTGGTTGCATTCCAATACTGTGTTTAACACCATAAAAAGCTGTTATGTCATTCTGTTTTGATATACTGTGCTCCTTATTCCTGGACAAGGTCTGTCTAATACCTATATATACAGCGGCTCTCCTCCTCTCCTCTCCTCCCTCTCTGTCCCTCCCCTTCTGCAGTGACGCTGACATGGAGGCCTCCAAAGCTCTCTAGACCTTGGATGAAACAGGAGGAGCAATGCAGAGTGAAGTGGCAGACTGCCCTCACCGGGAGGTTAATGCCTGCCTGCCCCCCGCCTGTCCTCAGCCCTCCCTTCCCCTCTGTCATCAGCACATTCTGGATGGCACCCCAGCAGATGATGAGTGGGGCGGGGGGGGGGGGTGGTTAAGGCTGGGGGTACATTTCCCTTGCACATAAGCGCATCCAGCTTCATATCTTGGTATCTCAAGATGTCCACGTAGGGTACACCCCCCAAATTGGCTGTTACGGCCCTCGCACTGATGGAGAGATGATAAACAGAGCTCATACCCGTTTCTGGCTCCTCCCAGCATCATTGGCGGTGTCTCCACCCACGTCCATTTACCGGCCTTTCCGTGACCTGCTTTTGATGGGTGGCGCTCGCAGTCACAGTCACAGTCACAGTCATGTTGGCACAGGAAGTGGATGCATGACAGCCATTAAGATTCCGGTGGGTCCGCCCCAACTGCTGTCGACAACGACGACAACTCGGATAACCTCGAAGGTGCATGCAGAACGTCAGTAACACCAACCGTGTGGGGTGGGGCACAGAGCATTGGCGACCCCCCTGTGCTCTCTAGTGGAACACACCCTGGACAGGCAGCGAAGCTAAAACAGCCAGGCGTCCAGCAAGAACGGAGGTAGAATGAGGGCTGGGTGTTTCTGTTCTCCTGAAGAAGGACCATGCCAGCACCTTGGTGAGCAGACAGGGGGTGGAGCTTGGACACAGGCCTCCCTTTCTGAAAACGGGATGTCTCACATATCGAAGACAACATTTGGGATTCCAGAAATGCAGGATCTTATACTGTGAAATTCTGAGCTACCTGAATCGTGACTGATGAGTCAAACGTGTTAACGAGTGAAATGTACCAAGAAGTGAGGGACCTGCTTGCAGCATTGTGGTGAAATTCCCTACATGCACAGGTACACAAAATTAAGCTTTGTGTACGTGGATTAATAAACGTCCTCGACTGTGTGACATTAACACAAATCTCAGCAGAATATGGATCATGTGACACGAAACCACCTGAGCCTCAAATGGGATGCATGTTGACAAATAAAATATATGAGCCTATTGCACGACAAAGAGACAAGCACTGCAAGGGATGAAGACAACCGTGGCATAACCTAGAGAGCCACCATGCATCAGAGACCTGAGAATATGCGTGGACGAAGCCTTTAAGGAGGAGGACTGGGCCAGAATACAGCATATTTGCTTAAGGCCAACGTGAAGATCGACCACAATGAGGCAAACATCTGACGAGAAGATGAGGGGGTCCAGCTACGAGGCATTCGTCATTCTCAATTACACACACGGGAACCAATAAAGGGGTTTCAGAAACCATTTGACAACACAGACAGAACCTGCACACCAGCAGTGATTTTAATTTACGCCAAAACCCAACCATGATCTAGATGATGGTGATGTAGAGATGTATGGTGGAAGACCTCCAAAGCCAGCAAGGATGCTGTCTGTGGTGCTGATTGGAGGGCCATTGCACAGCGCTGTCTGCGGTCCTGACCAAGGACCCAGTCACCATGTCAATCACATAGTCATTCCTGATCCATGCCTGAGAAACAGCCCAGTTTCCCGACAGTTAATTTAACACTGGGTCAGGCCTTCTGATTTCACACAAGATCATAAAAACCCCCATCATTAAATACACTGAACCTCAATTAACTCTTAATTGGTACACTGGAAAAAGGATTTTTTTATTAGAATATGTTATACTAACTGAATACAGGGATATGAACACGAAACAAGCCTTTATGAGGCTGACTCCTAATTTCAGATGGGACTTTTAAAAATCAGTGGACAATAACATACTGGAGTCTGCATAATTTAGCGATTTAATAGTTACTTCTTGTGGTTTGTGTGGAAAGGCTAGAACAGAGGTCGGAATAATTTTGGACAGGGTTTCCCATGGGAATAAAGGATAAAATGGGACAATGGTGAATTGAGCCAACAAAAACTGTACTCTGTGCGTGGGATACAGAAGGGTGACGGCTTCCGGATGGTCCATGAAGGGTGATCCCTGCACACTGCCTCATGCTGGCGGGGCCCGGCATCTACACTCCCTCCATCGACCGTGGCCAGACCCATCTGGACCACCTCCAATTACCCTGCTCAGAATGGAAGTGCCGGTTAATTCATATTGATTTAAATCACATTGAACTGGGCAGAGACTGAGACTTTTAGAGCCCAAAAATGATCACTCCCCATCCCCGGAGGACGAAATAAAGGTCAGAGCAACAAAAACAACGTTTAAAAGATCACCGATATACAAAGAAATGGCAGGAGTGGTTCTGTGGTGCTGGTTTAAGCATATCATGGAATTAACAAACCCTCCCTTAATCCGTTTTTATATGGCCAATTATAAATTAGGATTGCTTAATACGGAAAAACACCAGTGACAGCCAGATCTACACTACCTCAGACTGCAATGCTCCTACAATCATCAGTGTTTTGCTGCACCTTGTTTCTAATCAAACTAAACTTCAACCAGACATGTTTTTTAAGTAATGACCACTACCTGGCCGAAAAGCCCTTTCCCGGTAGTCTGGCGGCTGCCCACAGCAACCTACCACTGCTTCTGAGAGGATTGGACTTAGTGGGACATTTCTCGTAGCTCAATTAAAGGGCAATTAGGGGCTTTCGCTACCCACATGATCCAGGAACCTGCAGGTCTCCCCCGCCAAGGAGCCCCCCCCCCCCCAGGGTGACTGACCACATTGGGTCCGGTCCGCTGCCCTCAGGGAGGCTTGACAATCTGGGTCTTTTCAAAAACGATTTAGGGGCAGCAGTCACTGAGGAGGAGGCGCTCAGTGCGCTGGACCATCTCAGAGGGTCAGAGTCAGCAGCGTGGATCCGAGCCCACACATGGCTGTTTGACCTTCGAGGAGGCCGCACTCACCACCAGCCCTGCATTCATAACCTGGTTACGTGGCGGTTAACTTGTGACGAGTGAGTTCCCGGTGGGCTCTAAATCCTACAGCCACTGCCTCCGGCTCCCCCAATTCTCCCTCAGCGACAGCAAACGAGCGGGAGCCATTTTAATTAATTATGTGCACCTGATCACCGTTCGGCCGCTCTAATTAGCAAGGATGACACGACGAGGCCACACGTTAACACGGCGGCAGTAAACGAGGGCCGGTGAGGGTCATTAGTCCTGGGGGGCTCCTCCACGGAGACCCATTTCCACTATAATTGAATCCCAGTTGATCTGCCTTTCTGGAATCGACTGGGAGGGGCACAAAAATCCAGAAAACTTGAGGAAACAGCAGACACACTGATCCTGCTTCAAAGCCAGGGTATATAAAGGCGGGCCTTCAGCAGAAGTGAAGCCGGTGGAGGCCTGAGTAAGCGGGGGGAAGATATGGGTGGAGAGTGACCAGATCTGACACGACGAACCTGCTTCCTCGAGTTACACTGCCAAAATGAGTCACAGGGTACATTTCCTGGTCTTATTACAGGGCAACGGATGCCGCCATGATCACACCTAATTGGCCCGTAATCCCATTGGCGGGAGTCCGAACGGTCCATCAACATCCGCAAGGCATATGTGACTGTTGCCACCAAGTGGCGCAGCATCCGTGCTCCATGTCATTCCGTTCACCTTTAACACATAGCCTGATAGGGCTGGAAAAAAATAAAGAGAATCGGGAATGTGCCCCTTTCTCTGACCTGTCTGAAAAGCAACATGACACGAAAAGATGGCTGCTGCAAAGACTGACAAAAAGATACATGAGAGGCAGGGGTGAGGTCACAGGGGCACATCCCCAGCTAAAAGCTGATTGGCTCTTGGAGTGCCCCCACCCCTGTCACTCACTGATTCAAAACAAATCATTGGCTCACGATAAGGTTGGCCCCTCTGTATGAATTATGGCCCCTCTTATGTCCCCACCAGTTATGATTTCTGCTCAGTCCTACAGTGATTACCTTCTTTACGCTGCAGCATTTCGGGAAAACAGTATTCCGTGTTTTTTTTCCCCACAGCTGAATATTTTGACATTTTAAAAAAGTACCAAGGTCCATTCCCCAATTTCTGTGTTTACCTCGGTTAAAAGCTTAATCATATTTCACTGCAGCTGGAAACACAGAACACTTATAAAAATGGGAAAATTTGGCCGTTGCTGTAATTTAATAAAAATAATAACACTATTCATTTATTTCACATGATGGGCAGGAACACAGTAATAGCAGAGAATGATTATGTCAAATTGAAATGTGGTTTGAGGGCTAAATGGGTAACCTGGAAAGCTACAACTGGTAATTATACATGCGCTACATGTGTATACGAACGCAGATGACCTCTAATGGAGCACTCGGACAAATCCATTAGCCTTCCCATGAGAAAGCCGGGATTGCAACGGCGTAATTACAAATTACACAAGATCAGATTTCTAAAGCAAACAAATACCGCTCTATTCAAGTCACGATCCATTATTCGGATACAAAGACCGACGTATATTTTTACCCTGAAGAAGTCCAGGACTTCAAAGCCAGAGAGTGCTTGCAAATAGTGGAAATGGCTAAAGGGAGATCTGGACTGTGTTGTTCAGAGGAGGGGTCAACACAGAGAGCCGGTCTGGACTCATGGTAAATCCTACAGGTGACACTGGCAGCTGACTCAGCAATCGATTAAGAAGACTTAAAAACGGGAGCAAAGTATCCATCAAGAAGTGATAGTGAAATTGGGTGGTGATATTCGGTGTGTGTGTGTGTGTGTGGGGGGGGGCAGCAGGGAAACACGTAGGCTTCAGACTCGGCAATTGATTAAGATGCCTTAAAGAATAGGAGCGAGGTATCCATCAAGCTGTCATACGCGACACATCAGGTCGAGGCAGTCACTCCTAATAATCACGCAGATACGCTTCACACTTCAAAAACACACTTTCCTCTGTCAGTGAATTGGCTGATCTGCAATGTGGCTCGACACAAGCCTCATGCAGGCGGGGGTGTGGGAATGCAAGGACTGCGAGACATTTCATCCAGTCCCCCGTCACCCACACAGCCACAACCTGAGCAAGTGACTCGCCTGTTAATAAAGAAGGGCTCGTTTTTGGGGAGGGAGGAGGGGCCTCACTGGCCACGTTCATGTGCCGAGGTTAAGGGCTCATGGAGTTACTCCGTAATCCTTCAAGCCTCTCCAGTCAGCACACCTCCTTTCCAATTTATCTGTCTAATGAGGATGAATTAGCAGGCAAAGCACACAGTAGCCTAAGGTGGTGATATGTTTCATCACGGATCTTTCAGAAAAGTACACACTGCCTGGGCCCTTCGACGTGGCCTCGATAGTGGTTACAAACACATACAAAACACTACAATACTATTTTAATGGGCACAACTGTCCTTCAGAATTCTTCCATTTTTTTTGGCCAAGAAAGTCATCGCTAACTGCCATTTGACGCTTCCTTCTGGTGGATGGGGGAGAAAACACAATTAATCCCGATTAAGGGGTTAAATTGGATAAAACGGATTTATTTACAGGGCGTCGAATGCAGGCAAGCAGCACGCTGCCCCAGCTGGTGGTTCTGAGCTACTTAAATAAGCTGATTGATCGCGTCCATTAAAAGCGTGCAGGGGCAGGACCTCGATAAACACGCCTTACTTGCGTTTCTCACCTGTCTGCATGGGACCTTCCTTAACAACTCAGATCACACCACGTTTAAACACAATTTTGAGCGTCTGCCCGCAATACACCAAACTCTACCCGTATGAAGTAACCCGGCATCTTCATGAGATCTGCCGCAACAAATAACGCTAAATAAACATGCCCTACCCCGAAAAACGAACTCTGGTCGCTTATCGAAGCGGCCAGGCAGTAATGACTTACATGGGCGCTGGAGTGATAGAGATATATGGCGGGTAATCTCCCTGTTGGTGTGTTGGATAACTCCATGCACCAATGCTGCACGATTTCATGCTCCGAAATCCCTCCCAGTGAAATTCTCACATTCTCAGTCCAATAGCATGTTCATCCGGAAAAAAATAATAAAAGGCTATAAGGACCTAAAACCCGGTAAACGGCACAGGGGAGAGACGTTCAGACCAAAACACCCTGCAGTTCATGGTAACACGGCCTACTGATAAACACCAAAGATAAAGCCATGGAGACCGTACCGGTCAACCCAATAGGTAAAATAGGTGGCCGCTTAGGGCACTATCTTCTGAGGAGGTGCCAACTTGCCAGTCAACGTCACTTTGTCTCAGATGGGGCGCGCCATCAGTGAAGCTTGCCTAGGGCTCATGGGTGTGGTCCAGAACTACCTGGAGAGTTCTGTATTGGATGCCTTCTTCAAAGGCGAGGCCAGTAAAAACAGCATAGAAAAATGTATCTAAATATAACCATCTTTAAAATATGTTTCCCTGGGAACTACTGCCAGAAAGTATCCTTGTAAACGCTGTTTAAATTTCTGTCAACCTCCAAAGCATATGGTGCAAACAGCCATGGCACTTTTCCTGTGGCTGTGTAAATATCGGTTTAAGTTGGACTCGACCCAGCGAGCTCCATCATCGCTACGTTGTGACGCCACAGGAACCTCATGTGGTGACTGCGTTCACTGGACTCGGCGTCAGTCCCGCAGCCGCTCGTAAAGACCTCCATTCCGAAAAGCGTAAGCACCAAAGAAGCAGTGCGTCCAGTGGGGCGAGGCGGGTCACTGAGTAGAGCTCGCTCTGATCCACAAACAAATGGGAGAAGATCGTCAGGAGCGCCGTGCATCCGTCGTAGTGCAAACACATGCTGAGGAAAAGGATGATGGCCTCTTTGCTGCCTCATTGAAATCTGATTTATTTAAATGGGAGCCAGGCTCGGGCTTTCAGAAGGACGCTGAAGTGGAAAGGTCCTTTCGGAATACAAACCAGCCACGGCTAATTCCGGAAGATGGGAAAAACACTGCAAGGAGCAGTAATAGGCGGTCAGGTCACGCTGAGGGAGCCGGGTTCCATGTAGGCTCTGGCAAATGGGTGAGATCTCAGGGCGTAAACAATAAGGCAAACAAAATAAAACAGTACAATTAATTTTGAGGGGATCAAACATTGACGCTTGGGACACACTGCAGAAAAACAAGCCTTAACGTCGGTCTATGGAATCTTGTGAGCTGTCTCAGGTTCTCAGATTTTAGGCTAATTCTGCAGACACATTCACACATGCTGACACCCCAGTAAAATGGAGACCATTCAGATCCTCTTTGGTGATCATCTCAGAATACTGCAGTACTCCTAGCCAGACTGGCTTCTTTTTTTTTGTTGTTAAAAGACCTGCTCACCCTCAGTCTCTAGAAAAACCCCATCATTCACAGTTGACTGTATGCTGCAACCTCTCGATGACCTTGGGCACACGCTTCCGGACTCGGCACAGAAAAACGAAGAGTTCAGGGGAGCACGGCTGATGGGATCTGACATGGGAGAATACTTCCATACGACCTCTGCCAACAAATATGAATGGCGAGCCATTTGGCACAGCCGTTTCGTGGATGAGAACAGACAATGTCGTTAGAGAATAAGAATGAATGTTATAAGTTGTAAGAGGTTTCTGCTCTTCCGTATGGTATCACTGCATTCGTCCGTGTGACCTGCCAAGGGCAGGAAGAGATTATTTCCCAACGCTGAGTAGAACACAGGCTTTAGCACTTTTATTTGAAACATGGCCAAACGGATTACAGCTACAATTTTCTCACTTTCTTCCGGCAATTGAGCTTGCTTTGTCCGTAGCAGAGCTAGCTTTGCTTCAAGAGAGCCCTATTCTCCGTAGCAAACAGAGACAGACTGCGACCCGCACGGCTCTAAAGGGGGCCACACTTTTTTAAGCATTTGATTAAAATATCGATTTATTTCTGCATAGGGAAAGGAACTAAGAAAAAATATGGGTACAGTTCTCTTGTGAACCTCGGAATAGTAGCATGACGGGGAGGGGGTCAACTGATTAAAGCAACCTAAAATTATCCAGCATTTTTTAAATGTTTTTTTTCTTCAGTAAAAAAATAACCAATATATTACGACAAATCCAGTTTAATGCGTTATGCAAATGCTGTAATTATATGTTGTTCTTCATTAGAAATTCCTCCAAGGCAGATGCCTTTTGGAGCGCAAAAGACCTTGACATTACAACAGAAGTGAGTTAATCACATCTCACGTTGCCTGAAACCGTGTTCAATCTGTTCAAACCATTTGAATGCATCAATCTACAGCGTGTCACCTCGCCGCTGAGCTGGCACATTCATATCTCAGGATCCAATACCTGACAGGGTGAACGAAAGCTAAGGCATCTCCCATAAAACATAAATCCGTATCTGCTAATTAATCCGATAATTATGCAGACGATAATTTGATACTGAAGGGAATTCAATGTACTACCACCCATTTCTCCTACTGGGCGCTGCTAAGTGACATTTTCCCCACAATTCAGAATTTTCTCAGGTTTAATATGAAATGTTTAACTATTAGTGGCAGGAGCTGTTTCACTGAGGTACACACCCCAAAATATCCAGGAGAACTACAGAAAAATGATGGTGACACACACCCCAAAATATCCAGTAGGATTATAGGTTAATAATGGTGATACACACCACAAAGTATCCAAGAGGACTACAGTGATCCCTCGCTATATCGTGCTTCGACATTCGCGGCTTCACTGTATCGCGGATTTTATATGCAAGCTTATCTAAATATATATCGCGGATTTTTCACTGGTTCGCGGATTTCTGTGTACAATGGGTCTTTTTATTTCTGGTACATCCTTCCTCAGTTGGTTTGCCCTGTTGATTTCATACACGGGACGCTATTGGCAGATGGTTGAGAAGCTACCCAATCAGAGCACGCGGTTATGTATTCTGGGTTGATATACGATACGTATATTTGTGCATCGTATATAAACAGTGTGTTTACATACATCATTTCAACGAATCTTACCTACTATCTAAGAGAATATAAAGGGCTTATAAGGGCTTAAAATATACAAAAATAACCATATAAACATATGGTTTTTACTTCACAGATTTTCACCTTTCGCGGGGGGTTCTGGAACGCAACCTCCGCGATAGACGAGGGATCACTGTACAGGTTAATAATTGTAATACACAGCCCAAAATATCCAGCAGGATTATAGGTTAATAATGGTGATACACACCACAAAATATCCAAAAGGACTACAGGCTAATGATGGTGATACACACCCCAAAATATACAGGAGGACTACAGCCTAATGATGGTGACACAACAAAATATCCAGCAGGATTATAGGTTAATAATGGTGATACACACCACAAAATATCCAAAAGGACTATAGGCTAATGATGGTGACACACACCCCCAAAATATCCAGGAAGACTATAGGCTAATGATGGTGACACATACCCCCAAAATACCCAGGAAGACTATAGGCTAATGATGGTGACACACACCCCAAAATATCCAGGAAGACTACAGGCTAATGATGGTGACACACACAACAAAATATCCAGGAAGACTATAGGCTAATGATGGTGACACACACCCCAAAATATCCAGGAAGACTATAGGCTAATGA
>JAAGVU020000001.1:12453467-12469910 GCA_011763525.2 Mormyrus iriodes
ATGATGGTGACACACACCCCAAAATATCCAGGAAGACTATAGGCTAATGATGGTGACACACACCCCAAAATATCCAGCAGGGATACAGGGTATGAACTCTAAATGAATGTGAACTCTGACATTCAGCAAGTGAGCCAGCAAATGAAGAAACAGAAAGCAATGACCATCTTAACCAGAAACGACAGCCCCGTCTACAATGATCCTTTAGCTGCAAAAGGATGACACTAACGTTTAAGCATCACTATATCCCTATACACCGAAGTGACTGATTTACATAGCGTTTGAATAATGGACTGCATCCATTAAACACTTTGTTTTGTTACGATGCTTCATTGGGATGTTAAAATATAATATTCTGGGAGGCACTATCTTTAGCAAGGCTACATTTAAGTGACTGCTAGCATGCCTCTCATCTTCGGACTGCCCTTAGAGTACTTTTAACTCTGTCTGTAAATGTACAGTGTCTTTACCACATTTAATCTGGCATGCCCATCATTTGAGGTTGAGCATATGTGTTCACAATTGCCTTCAAAATCATTCTTCAACTCACTCATCCATCCTTTCTGCTGGATCCAAACTGTAGTGTAATGCAGAAACGGTGCAATGCAAATTTTTATTTTTCTCCATCACACAGAACCTGAACAACATGTATTTGGAAGAAAACAAACCACTGGCATATTAGATTAAAGACCTTCTGGTTTTCTTCAAATTAGACAACATCTAATTTATTTTGAGAGCATGAGATTTTTGAAAGATCTACCTAACATGCCTGTTGTTTGTCAAAGCTTAAAAATACAGGCCTGGTATATTATTTTACATTTAAACAGTGTGCGAACCCATCTGAAAGACAACAATATTTTGTTGATATTTTCTTTATTCGGCTGCACATTTTCCTCTCGAATACTAAAGTGTTCAAAATTATTGGAAGCGGCCAAACAGGATGCAGAACTACCAGCACAGATCAACTGCACCTCCAAGAGATTCTTCTGTGTTATTGAAGGGTATGGTGTCAAAATTCTCAAGGTGAACAGGTATCACAGCAGCCGGTTTGACCCCTGCCCTCCTGTCAACACCGAGGCATGACTCAAACCCTTTATGGCAGCTGATACGTTGTTCTCTCCGTCACCCTGCATTCTGATCAGCCCCATCCAACTATCAGTCCAGGAACAGTTAGGCAATTTAACTTCAACTTAGACCTCCTACAGACAAATACTCATGACTTTGACTGCATGCCTTTGATAACAGCAAGCTTGAAACAGTACATAGGCAAATCAGTTTGGCCAAGCGTTACCTTACCCTCCCACCCAAATAAACATTTATGCTACAGTAACAAGAGGGATTATGTTCCACTTTTCCTTCTCATGGGTTGCCAGTAGTCTCATAGGCAGCTGCCCAAAGAGACATCAGCTCTCACAGATTATTGTCAGCTTTACAGGACCGGTCGAGGCATCAAAGTGTTTGTGAATATATATATGAAAAAAAACTCTTTCAATCCTCCCACAGCCCGACTCATCAACCAGGAACTGAAGACAAGATCTGCAAATTGCTCTTCAGAGAGATTAGCCAGCAGGGGGGGCACCAGCAGACCAATAAGGAGTTTAGCCAAAGCTGGGTCCCTGTACTCATGGGTGGGTGGTGATTGGGGGCTCGCAGAGGGAGAGCGATGGGGCTGAGTACTGAAGACGGATGCAGCTGCAGAGGAAGGAGACAAACCATCTGTGATCACATACCGAAAGCTTATTTATTCCCAACTGCTCTCGGAGGGGGAAGTCGCTGCCACCCCCCCCTACATTTCCCCCCTCTTTTTAAGCAATTACATTTCCAGAGAGATCTGTCGTTTTAAGGGCAGTCAGCTGTGCACAAGATGAGGGCACACCTTTGGATCAATTAAAAAAAAAAGAAAAAAAAAACACACACGCACAACAAACACAGGCACCTGCTACGACATCATGGTTCTTTATAAGCATGTGAAATGCAGCCACCGTCTGCTGTGGCTCAGAGATCCTCCCCGTCTTCACTGGCATGTGAGGCAGCATCCGTGCTGTGTCCTTGACAAGGTCATGTTTCACCTTTACAGTTCCTTCCACAATAAATCACTCTCGATCTTTCCATAAAATACTAAGAAATACCCTAATTTGGGCCTTAAGCTGTCGGACAAGCACTTGAAATACACCATTTTTCATTTTGATTCAAACTTACCATTGATGGGGCAGACAAAGTGTGGTGAGTATGCCGCTTATGTCTATATCTGTCCCTTTAAGGGACAAAAAAAGGTTTAGTAACAGACATCTATGCTCAAGTCTGTGCCACCTGAATACACTGCCGTCATGTTGTGCATCTGTGCCTCCAGGCTACTTTATTTTTAATTAACTAATTATATGGCATGATGCAACTGAAAGCATGGTCTACGCAGTAGCAGGAACGTAAACGTGGGGCAATCTGAGACAGAAAGCAGCATAATGAAAAATATAAAGAGGTGTTTCCCAGCAGGCACACCTAAGACAGCCAAAAGCCTCAGGACCACTGAGGGTCCATGTCTTTTTAAATCTAAGTAATTAAGAATGTCATTCTTTTCATGTATAATGAATCAAATCTCTGCAGTTCTCAAGTATTTTCTCAAAAGAATGTAAATCACAGCTTGAAAGACTATGCGTGTCTTACGAATCGAGCATTAGGCACCGGATTAAAAGAACATGCAGTACATAATCTGTGAGCGTGTAGTATGATCACTCTGGTACGTTCCAGGAAGGGATGAGGGGGGGAGCTACGGAGATGACCCACAGCTATGTGCAGCTTTGGTCTCACCTAGGTCCACCATCTTTGCTAGAAAGCCACACTCACCACCTTTAATCTGGCATGTGCATTATTCAGTTAATGCTGGGATTACACACACACACACACACACACACACACACACACACACACAGGGCAGAATTAAAAAAGGCACATGCACAGGCAGAGGTAATTATGGTGACCCCGACTCCAGCGGAGCAAAAAGGATGATTTAAGTACCGGCAGTAGCCTGATGACTCACAGATCCACAGATCTCTGCGCCTTTGTATGCAATATTGACATGTATCAGGCGGCAGATTGATCCATATGATGATGTGAATTACTCACAGTCCCACTGATGGCCGGTTGTAAGGGGGTGTGTGTGTGTTAATGTGTGTGTTAACAATATGTGTGTTCATGGTAAAAAATGTACTGAAATCTGTGCAATTCAAGGACTTCATCAGATCATTAAATTAAATGTGCATTGCAGTAAAAAAAAATGAATAACCAAGTGAGTCGGGCACTGAGATTAGGAACGCAGAAAGGGCAACCGAAAATTCTGAGAGCTCTTCATCTTGCTGTGTACCACATTAAGAGGCAAGAAAGCACACAGGTTTATTCAAACAACCATATCCAGGCAATTTCCATTACATTAGCATACCAAAGACCGAATAAGCAGAGTCTATATTAAAAAAAAAACAAAACACAGACTATTACATTGCAGGCAGAGACAGGTCTTCCTCGCATTGTTTGATCTGTCACAAATATGCAAGTGACACAGAAATAAAACTGAGTGAAGTAAGGACAGAACAATAGTGAAAAGGCCACCATTAAAAGGATAAGTACGACTCAGCCGCCATCATAGGCAGAGTGCCCCGCCCATCAACCAATGTAATGTGCCCCCCCCCCACCCGGGGGTGACGTCATTGAGGCAGAGTCTCAGATGTGGCCCGCGTGCGTAATTCAATGAGCCATGGACAATGAGAATCATAATCCAATATCTATTACTGTACGTCCATCACAATCCCAAGCATGCTAGGTAATTAATTTACCCTCTTGCAGCTTATTGTATTATAAGTTTATTTATACAACCGGAGAGAGAAATTGGCCACTCGCCCTTGGGAAGAGGTGAGGGGTCGGTCCACTTTGTCCTATGGAAGTAGTTTTGAAAATATCCTTTCAGGATTCACGGAGAACATCCTTTTCTGTCAGCTGTCACCTACAGTCAAACTGTCCAAGGCAGTTGCTGAATTTTAAAACATTTCCAAACAGTTGGGTCAGCACCCTGCAGGAACCGATCTCTGTCAAGCGAATAATTTGACTTAAGTTTTCAGGAGGAACTCAAACATGAGTCAGTCCCCGTTTGGTGGGAGTGAGGCAGACCGGGAGTGAATAATGGAGATTGACACTCCGCTCCCATCCATCTCCTCACCCTCCCACACCAATAGCACCAGGCTTCCAGAGGAGACGGAGACTGGCACCACACTCCAAACTCCAGGCCCAAATTTGCCGTTCCCAAGGAGTGGTGGGCCGTTTCCATAACCGGCACGTTCTGTGACAACACTCATTAAAACAAAAGGGTTTGTGGGAAGTTTAAGAAAGGAGGACAGTCAAGGTAAAAATAGAAAAAAATTATAGGACCATGAAGAAAAGGGATGGACAGCAGTTCAGACACTGACAGACACACACACACACACACAGACAGGCACAAAGACACACATACAGGCACACAGACACACACACAGGCACACACATATACACACAAGCAAAAATCTCCTGAGTGATGCCATTCTGCCATTATCGCCAGATATGTGATCCGCTGCTATTCTGGGCATGTCAATAAAAACAAACATTAAGAAAGAACCTCAGCTCCACGGCCGAGCCTTTTATGATGATGTCTTTCAATTAAGCTGAGGGAACGGGCTGGAGAAGTCCCAGGGTGGAGTACGCCGTCCCCACACCCTCAGACGGCAGCCTGTGACCTGGGTCATCCCTCCACTCTGGTGCAGCTTCCTCCCGCTGCATCCTCATGGGTACGGTGGGGCTCTGATGTATTTCGTGAGCATGTCATCAATAAGCCCACCCGTAAGCGTTCTTTAAAAGGGCCTTTAAGAGGTAAATACACCATAAAGATCAATGCACAGTAAAAAGCCCAGCTTCAGGCCAACGATGACCTTACAGGAAGAAGTGGTCCTGAAATACGCACACTGCGCTCACAAGCCGCCGTGGGAGGCCTAGCCAATACGATCACGTCTCCCAGAAGCCCCAGCGGCATCCCTACGCCATGGAAACCGGGAACAAAGGTTGCAGGAGAAAAACCCACTCGGGATGGACGGGAACAGTGAACCCTCTCCTGCAGGAGGCCGCTTACAGATTGTAACATCGGATAGAGACAGGCTTGGGTCGCCAATAACGAGCCATATGTGCCTCCCAACTGGCCCCGGCCGGCCAGGGAGCCGCTTTCCTACGTGACACGGGCTCCAAATCACCCCGGAGTTTTGGGCACACAGGACCGTGATGTGGAGGCTGAGAACATTACATGTGCCGTGTACCTGTGCGTGTGAGTGTGTCTGTGTGTTTAGGTATATATTACAAGTCCTGTATTTTGGTTGATTATTTATGGCTAAGGTTAGGACTGGGTAGAGGTTAAGGTCGTCATTGTTGGGATTAGGATTTATCCCATATAAATGAAAGGACAGTCCCCATAAAGATATGAATACAAACGTGTGTGTGTGTGTGTGCGCATGAGTGTGTGTGTGTGTGTGTGTGTGTGCGCGCGCGCGCGCGTGTGCGCGTGTGTCTACGTGTGTGCATGCAAAAGTTAACGGGAAGGAAGGGGAGAATTAAAAGAAAATAAATACATAAAAATACACCTTAATGTTTCAGCTCCATGGCAACTCGACATTCATCATTAATTTGCTAACAGCCAACATATCCCAGCAGCCACGCCCGGTCATTGCTCCTCTCAAACCACAGGAACGATTCTGACACGCAATAAGTCAGCTTGCCCGTCTTTGCACACGCCTTCGAACCCCCCCACCTCCCCACTGACACTGCGGTCCGGCAGGACACACAGTCCCACTCTCCTCTGTTAGGGCCAACGTACCACAAGCGCTGCTTCTCTCACAGCCACCTGCTATTCAAACTTCAGCTGTGCAGAATCAGGACAGCGTGGAAGGAGGCCGAACGAGCGCGCGGAGAGCGCTTAGCATGTGATCGCCGGGATGAATCTGCACGCGTCGCTCAAGGGGGCATGATAAATCATCATCACCACACTGCACTCCCCCACTCCCTGAGCCCTACGTCTCCGGGCCCGCGCGATCGATAAGCAGCCCTGACAAAACGAGGACCGCTCCATTCGTCACCCCCGAATCTGACCAATCGTCATTAATCAAGCAGGAAGTGAAATGCCTGAGCAAACATGGAGACTGGCGGAGGAAGAGAACGACACACCCTGCTGTGTGTACACTCCCTACCTCCTCCTCCCCCATCCAGCCAGAAAGAATCATACAACCAAGAGCAAACATTACGTAACACTAACCAGCAGGTGATGTGGGACAGTGACACCCTCCTAGGACACTTAGCTGGAGAACCTCTAAATAATCAAAGCCATAAATTAAACACCCTGTCTATTATGAAGGTTTTCCAGCTTATCCGAAAAGCAGGAAATATAAATGGCCGTCATGTGTCATGGGATCAGGAAGGCCTTATGTTCAAAGGTTCAATGACCATTCCAGTGACTGATAAGACTATAGCCTGGTACTGCATGCTGTACCTTTGAGTCAGGTACTTCATCTGTGGAAACATCCATTTGAACACACGAGGGAAAAGCCATAAGCTGTGTGAGTCTGTAGAAGTGCAAAAAAGATGCATAAGTACATAAAAGGATGTATAAATAAACAGATAAGGAGGATCACTCAGGTTGTGCTTACTGTTGGCCACAGGAGCTGAAGTAATTAGTGCCACCACTCGGCGCCCAATCCCACACCTCATTTCGGGGTGACATGCCAGCTTAGGGTCAAAAACCGGCAGGACATGTGGAACACGAAGCTCCTGCACAGACCCATGGAGGTCGCGATGTCAGAGCACTGGGCCAGCCGAGGCGGTGCTGAAAGAGCCCCCACACCGGCCCACCGGAGCAGAGAGAAGATCCTCACCAAGTACTGGGCTCCTGTGTGACCGGGAGGCGACGTGCCTGAGCATGTGAGGTGTGAGATGAGCTGCCATCAAGCGGGTGGGTGGGGGGCCAGATCAGATCAATATGGGAACATTTGATGCTCTTTTCAGATACACCATGTTCATCCATGGACTCTGAGACTGAACCCTGGGCTACAGCTGAATACACACAAGGTATTTATTTTTTTTAAACAACAAAAAAATCCACTGTTATTTTATTATGACTGAAATGCATTAAATTATTCATCTTTAGCCCATATGCAGACTCGCGGTGAACAAAGACCCGCCAGTCTTGTGACTCCAGCCACTCCCCTCTGTGAGATTTCAGCCCCGGGAGTTTAAAGGGGAACCAATCGCATGCGGTGACCGTGAATCATCACCCAGTTCCACTGAGGTGGAATAACAGGGTGGCTGGCGCTTGTTAGTGGGCTCTGCACTCGCTTCCGGGCAAAATGCAGGAGGGCTGGCCCCACCCCGTCCGACTACGAGGGTGGGGAGGTGGGGGGCATGGCAGGAGATGGTGACAGCAGCCACATGTACATGTTGCTGATTGGCTGCTTGGCCGGTGGAGGTAAAAGGGTAAAGAAAGGGATGAAATGGACAGAAAAAAGGAGAGAAAGACACACACCCATAAGGAATTAGATGGGAGCAGCCCTTATGTGTAACTGGGGACGCATCCTTTCTGGCATCACCATTCTCAGGGGCTGTTTCATCTTTCATTCTCCTCACAGTGGGGGGGCAGAGGGGGTCACAGATAGTGTGATGTCCGTGCATCCCCACCTGGGACGGGAATCGCTGTCCACCACAACTTTTCCGTGATGCTCTATCGCACTGAAGCACGCGCAGGCGAGCTCAGAGTAACCACGGTCGAGCACTGGAGCCCCAGGGGGATGGGGGGGGGGGCTGTTTGGGCGTGAGCGCAGGAGGGAGCGGCAGTGCACTCACCCTCTCGCTCGCTAAAGGCGGATCAATACGCTTTTAAAGCGATGCGCTCATCCTCTATGGGAGAGTCACGTTTAAAAAAAGCACTTTCCCTGAGACTTTGATCTTGATCTGCCAGGACTCCTCGTGTTAATGGCCAGCGCCAGAATGGGACGGCGCGGACGGGGGAGGTGACGGGGCGGGTGCGGAGCGGGGAGGCACAGTCCTCTTTCTGAAATGTCCAGGAGGCATGGAGCACACACCCCCTGCTGATTACTCCATAAGTCACGACTAAATCACTCTGGCTATGGTGCCCCATCTGTGGCTGCCACACCCACCCTGCGCTCCCATTAGGTTAATGGGAGGGGGGCATGCTCGACAAAAGCCCTGTTCCCTCAAATTGGATTTGGTGTCCAAAAGCAGCCCTGTTTTCCCAGAGGGGCCCTGGAAGCCCCTTTTGCTCTCTCAGCCCAGCCTCCCCCCCCCCCGCAACACAGTCACACAAAGGCGCCACAGAGGTCCGAGTGCTCTGCCACATAGCTCGCAGTGTAAAAAGGAACCTCTTGCCGTGCGTCGTGCTATGCAGGTGTCCGGGGGGGGGGTCACCCCGTTCCCGTCCCCGAATGGCAGGACACAGAGCCAGTGTGTGAACCCGGACAAAGTAACGGGATCAAGCTGACGGCCAGCACAATTCCAGTAATCCGGCCGGACATGGTGTCCAAAGTGTGGCCAGGACCACCGGGCCACGTGGGGTCACCCCCCCCACCCTCCGGAGAAGGATGCTGGCATGCATGGGGCCCTAACGGCCCCCCCCCCCATTCCGCACATGCTCTCAGACACAGCGGCATGATCGCGAGATGCACTCTTACCTGGCCTTGCCGAGTGGGACGGCTGGGTGGCTCTTCTCTGAGCTTTGCTGTGCAGCCTGGGGGTGCTTTGGCAGGGTGGTGAGCACGGGCCAGACCCAGAGTCCTGACGAAGCTCTCTCCACACAGGATCCAAACGGCACCGCGCTCCACTCCAGTAGGCGACACAGAGCCCCTCTGCCTGATACACGCCTGCTCCGCTCTCCTCTCTTGCTGCCTCCTCTCTCTCTCTCTCTCTCTCTCTCTCTCTCTCTCTCTCACTCACACCCTCTATCTCTTTCTCTCTCACATGCACCCTCTCTCTCGCATACCCTCCCTCACACTCCCTCGCTTCCCATGCCCCCCCCCCTGCCACCATCTTTCCTCTGCTCTTTATCCGTGCTGTCTTTTCATTTTCCTTTCTCTGATGTCGCTCCCATTCGGAGCTCATTCCCAGTGACTGTCAGTTTTCCAGTGAATGATTTACACACCAGCCAGGACTGGATAGTTACAATACCATACAAAGTTACTATGTATAGGAGTAGGACACTTAATTTATGATTAATGAAATCCGTTTATCAGAATCAAATCAGAATCTGCATATTTGCAAGTGCGATTCTTTTATTTGCTGTGAGATTTGACATCTCCCCCCAAATGCAGAAGAAACCCGCAAGCTTTTTACGCAATTTCCTCTCCTCTGTCTGAGCATCTGAGCAGAAACACAGCCTCCATTAATGCTGTTATGCAAACAGCTAATTGCGGACAGTGGCCGCACGCCTGCCCTTGGTAGCTGCACCGGGGTTATTTTTGTGTCCGCGCACAGTGTCGAGCGTGAGAGGCTGTTTGCTTTCCCTGCAAAGGTCCGGGCCATAAACTGAGCGATTACACACCACACGCACGCACAGGGATAATGGAGCTTACAGTCCACGTGCGGGTATCCGTCACTGCGGGGAGCGGGTGCACGCAAACATATCCCGATCATAACTCCCCCCTGACTGCTAATGGTCTCTGTTATATACAACGTGCTGCTCCCACCCCCACTGTGATTTCTGCGAATGGACCAGCAGTTCTGGTTACTATACCCCCCCCCCACCACCATGGCCCCGTCCTCTTTATAGGGAGGACTCTTCTCCCGGACCCATTCTCTCTCAAACGGTACACAAAGGACAGCCAGGCTGCCAGGGTTAATCATTAATGGGACAGAGGCTTTGAGGACTGCATATGTGGGTGTCCTGAAGACTGTGCCCCTGTGCTGTCACAAAACCAACGGGGAAAGGATGTCACAAATGAAACATCCCCCACCCCCCAATACAGCTCCCTGGGGTGACAGGAAGGGGGGCAGTTGTAAGCCACCATAGCAATTTCAATTCCCAGTTGAAGTGTGATGACAGAGAAAAAGCATTAAAATATGTATATAACAAACGGAATCAGCTTCTTTCACAGGCAGCAGATAGTATTAGGCAGTAAATTCTTGATATGGAAATGACTAAAGTACATAAATTACAGATGGCAAACTGCCCTGGTAACCTTAAACCAAGAACTGCATAAAAATACAAGAACTACCCTGATGGTAAGCTTTATAAAAAACATAAGGATTTGTTAAGGGAACGTCACCAAACATGCAGCTTCCGTGCTTAATGTCAAGAGGGAAAAGGCCACACTCCCTTGCATTTCTACATTACAGGTGCTACAAAAGGATGCTGCAGATTGCTGACCCCTTAAATAAGTTGACTTCAAGAACCTTCTGCTGTGACTCATTGTTACAATTTTCTCTTCGCCTCCTAATTTTTGAAGCGGATTTGGACAGAAAAGGCACAGACTCTCTCCGCAAGTCAGGTATGGTAATTGAGATGTGGGGTGAGCCCCTGGGATGAGCTCCGAGATGATCCAGCAGACAGCTTGACCTTTGACCCTAAATGGTTAGCCCGGTCATTATCACATAGTGCAGCGTTTCCCAATCCGGTCCTTGGGGACCTGCTGCAGTCCATGTTTTTTCTCCCTCCCAGCTAACTAGAACAAAAATGTGGACTGTCTGGCAGAGGGCTGGGACGGACTAGCTGTAGGTCCCTGAGGACCGGGATGGGAAACACTGACATGCTGAAATCATACGAGAGGAAAACCTCTCAGTATCCATGGAGGGTTTGCGAGTCAAGGAAGTAGAATGATAATCTGGGAGTTCAGGCTAGTGCACCGCTGATGTACCACAGCCAGGGGTGGTTCTGGGGGGGCAGTGCAACATGCATGGCCCCCCTGGCCCCCTAAACATGTATGCTAATTGGGTCTGACATAAATGTATTATTATTACTATTATTTACATTTATATATGTGGGCTAATATTTTGTGTGCTGGGAACAGGCTGGAAAGTTAAAGACAGAAAAAAATGATCAAGATTGTGGAAGCAGGACAGTCTGAACAAGAAATCAGAGTGAGTTACATATTTGCAAAAACTATAAAATGTGACTGCAAAGCATTGCATAAATAACAACGGTTTTCAAAACCGTCTTTTGCTTCTTAATGCCAGCAATCTAATGTAAGTAATACTTGGAGGACATTAAGGCCAAATGCATCTGGCCCCCTTAACAGAACAACTGGCCCCCCCAGTCGAAATGGTCTAGAACCTCCACTGACCACAGCCTTAAACTGCTCTGATAAAACACTCATATAAATAAGCAAAAGTCACAGGCAGATTTGAAAAATAACAAAATGGAAATCAATATATAATTGTCAACGCCGTACAGATTTTTGCGGTTATTACATCCTGCCCCGATCAATACATATCAATGGATAAGTAGCCAGGCCAAAGAAATTACAAAACAAAAACATGAACGTGTGCGTTATACAATGACCGGTATGTCAGGCCGAATCAGTATCACACCATTAACCACGTAACGACACAGCCCATTTCATCCTCGTCTTCTGAGAGCATGACCACCATTTGAACAAAATATGAACTACATCCCATCATCTTCAATCCATCTACCCCAGGCAGCAGTGGCACAAGGCGGGGTGGGGGGGGGGGAGTATACCCTGGATGGGATGCCAGTCTATTCCTCTGCTGTTTGACACTCTTAGAAACAGTCCCCCCCCCCCCCCAACAGACGGCCAATGACGTTGACTGGATACAGTTTTGCAGGCCAGGCACAAAAATGGGTAGCACATGGCAGCAGAAGAGGCAGCCAAGCAGGAGGCAACAGACACGGCGGACAAAACAGCTGAGTTCAAAGACAACCCGCTTAATCCCAAAAGCCCCAGCACGCGGCCAATGAAATCACCAGGCGTCTTTCCGGTGAGTTCCACAGGCAGCCGCTCGTCAGCACTGTCGGGCTACAGCTGTCAGAGTGCGAACAAGAACAGCCTTTCTGTCATGCTAGCCGGTTTTCTTTAGGGGGAAAACACAAAAAAGAATTAACAAGCGGGTCCACAGGCACCAACCGTATACATCTGGCACCGAGCTACACAGCCAGGCCGAACAGACCAACCCGGGAAATTTAGCAGCTGACGATTTCGCTTTAGTGAGGGGCTGAAAGTCAAGGTTCAGCCGGGCACAGGATTTTCACCAGGCCTCGAGTCCACAGGCACATTCGACGTAGCGCTGTTAGCACGGCACTAGCGTTTTACAGGAGCGAGAGGATCACCCCACGCTAAATATGCTTGGAAAGGTGCTGCGAGTCGTCGCTCCTGAACATCCTGCCTGCTTATTCCCTTTAAACGGTAGCCAATGCCATGTTTTTCGGCCTGCCCGGTGGTACTCTGTACCGCACATGGCCGTTAAGGCACGCCTTTGGAAAATAGTTCGCAGCGCGGGTCGGTACCCCGCAGAGAGCAGACTCACAGAGGAGCAGATGGGATTGTTTGACGTGAGGGAGGAGGGCAGGCACCACAGGGGCGAGTGCAATCATTTCAAACAGCTGACAGCAGTTTACGCCGTGCCGATTCACTGACAGACTGGCATTACTAGAAAGAACTTATTGTTCCCCTGAAGAACATTTCTTGGATGCCAAGGGCTCGTTTTGACATCAAGCAGTTCTTGCTCTCCACGCTCTCTGTCTCATCCTTCAACCTGCCTTCCCCACTCAGAGCTATCTGCTGTTGGTGCCATTTGTATCCATCTTCAGTAAAGATGCTAACATACCACACAGGAAATGATGTCACAAAGGAAGCGATTCTTCCAAAACTGGACAATCAAGAAATAAGGGAATAGCTAACAGAGAAGTTCTTGTCCCGGTAATTTAGCCACATTTACTGACTGAAAGCAGAGCTGACACCACGATATTAAACTCACATTCCAAATCTAACTGTATTCCAGAAAAAAAGCTTTTCTGTTTAATTACCAGTGATGGTTTAATTACCCTCCCCCCACACACTCCAGCAGCAGGAAGCCACCCGCCTGTGCTTGGCTGAACAGCTCTATCCTGGCCCCACTGCGGGGCTCATTTCGGGAGCTGATTGGCTCCTTTCACACCACCCAGGTGTGCCTCTCAGCAGCGTGCTCGCATGTCAATGCGACGAGCGAAACGTTTAAAAATAAACAGCCATTTGCCGGGGACAGGACTCTCCCCCCGACCCTTTCACACTGTGGATACACACGTCGCTGCCGCAACACGGGCTTTGTCCCCTAGTTGCTTGTCTTTCCAAGAGAAGAGCCTTCCCCACAAACCTTTAGCTTGATGCTTTTACCTGAAAGAACCTCCATAATTTCTCCACTGGAAATTACACCTGCAGAGATGAAGCTGACAAAAAAAAAAACAACGATAATAAGCCAATCCTTAATGAAGATAAATCCCACTCGTCCTTCGGCTCAGCTTGTGGCCGCCCCCTGATACCTCATCTTTTCCAGAGCCTGGATACGTGAAGAATGATCCTCGCAGGGATCAAAGGGATCCCTGCCTCAGAGCTCCAGAGCGCCACCTACAGTACAAACCAGAGGGTGGCACCTCCACTCACTCTTTGATGCAATAATTGGGAAATAAGCGGACGAAGGTCACTCCGAACGCATGACACCACACGGGGACCAAAGCGAGACGACGGCAATGCAGGCGGTCAGCCGTGCTCATCGCGCCCCCCCGATGGCCGGTGCCGTCCTCGAGGATTAGGAGTGGGATTTGGAAAGTAATCGTTACCTGCACTTTTCGAGGCCCTGGCAATTTAATTACCCACCACCCCCACAACAGAGGCCCAAATGTGACGACGAGGAGGCATCAGAGAGAAGACATGAACGTGACGCATTCCGGGAAAAAGCAGAAAGAATCCCGGGCCTCATAATTAACAACAACGAAAAGATAACCTGCAGACACTGAGGCTCTGAACACACCTTTACAATGCTAGGTTGATAACATTTCAATCCCAGAAGGCTGCTCTCTAGCCCGGGGTCTTGCTCAAGCCTGCTCAATGCAGCCTTTTGTTGCATTTTTCTTTACCTGGGATTTCAATAGCTGGCTCAAGTGGAGGAAAAAAATGCCACTGATATGACTTGGAATCATAAGGTTTGGTTATTAAATATCTATACGGATATTAAAGGGGAGTAAGCGGAGGAGAGGGAACAGAGGAAGGAGAAAGGGAGAGAAGCAGGAGGGGATCAGAGGGATCGTCACACACACTCGCTGTGCTCCAGATGGATGCCGAAATAGATTCTCCACACACATACACACACACACACTTTCAGAGACAGAAATATGAAAACCTCACATTACTCACATGCAGAAGACTCACATGCAGGCAGACATGCATGCATGCACGCACACACACACACACACACACACACACACACACACACACACACACACAATATAAATAATCGCACACATAAATGAACCACACCAAGCCTCCTGCACCACCAAGAGTCCCAAGCCCTGTTCACCATCCTTTTCAAATGACTGTCACTGCAGACACTTCACAGCTTCCCTCAGGAACGGAGAGCACATCTGTCCAAAAGCACCCACCCCCCCCCCCCGGCCTGGCATTAAGGCACTTCCCAGGAAGAAAAAAGAAGAGA
Source organism: Mormyrus iriodes (assembly GCA_011763525.2). Lineage (NCBI taxonomy): Eukaryota > Metazoa > Chordata > Actinopteri > Osteoglossiformes > Mormyridae > Mormyrus > Mormyrus iriodes. The sequence continues at coordinate 12,468,174 of JAAGVU020000001.1, forward strand.
AAAAAAAAACAAATCTTGAACCCAGCAAACTCGGCTGCATCACTATGCAGAGATGGAGAGGGGTTAACGTGAAATGCTTCACACGTCCGCTAATCTCCAAGAATGCAATCCTCCTTAACCAGCAGGGCATGGAAAGCTTCATCTCGACAATGGCAACAACAACAGCAACAACAAAAGAACACCCCTGTTGTAACTGCCCATCGAGTGCCTTACTAAAAGTACATGCTGTCCTCTTGTGGTCACAAAATCTCCAGCTAGATCAAGGACAAAGACACCGGTCACTGTGAGAGAAATTGGTCTTGACAATCAGCAGTCCTGGTCCCGGGTTTGAGAAAGGCTGGACTGGTCATCGCTACCCACCACGCTGATCCCCTCCCCCATCTGCCTTCAGTGACCCCACTAACGTCTGCGCTGCAGAAACGACCAAATCGAGAAATCGGTATTGTACGCCATTGTATGCCAGCTTGAGCCCATCTTTCTTTAAAAAGTTAAAGCTGTAATTACCACTCGGAAGCGCTTGTCCTTAAAACCTAAAAACGTTAAAGATAAAGCCGCTTTAGGAGGAAACCTATTACAGCCTTTTTCACACCATCATCTTCACAAGCCGCAGTCCTGACGGCCCGGGAATTTCCCGCCTTTCCGGGGACGGCAGCAGCACTGTCACGCTAATCAAATCCTTAATAACCTGTCACTCAGCAACAATTAAACATAATTAATAGAAATCCACTTAAGCCGCAGACCATGCATAATAATGAGTTACTTTTTTAAACTAAAAAGCAATTCAGGACGTGGCGACACAGTCCGATAGCTTGGGAGACAAACAGCAGTGTTTAGCTGGGGCCTGCTTCTATTTACGGCAAAGCGGCTCCCACTAAGCGTACAGTAAGTTAATTATCTGATAGCATCGCCCAGCAGCGCCTGGGTGGGAAGGGACCAGAACTGATTGCATTAAGTCATGCGTGTTTCCAGGCCTATTGTCTCTCAGGATGAGGGGAGGATAAATCCTCGGCTGTCTGCGGTAACCCAGGAATCTCCTTTGCCTAACGGGGAAAAACGGCGTGGGGCATATGGAAGGGGAACTGGAGCAGGTGGGGGGCCTTGGTTAAAATGAGGCCGAAAATACCAGGTGTGTCTAGCGAGATCCTAGTGTCAACGTAGCAATATTCCAGCATGAACATAACATGAACATAGCATGATCCTAGTGTGTACCTAGCGAGATCCTGGTGTGAATCTAGCATGATTCTAGTGTGATCCTAGCGCGTTCTAAGCATATTTCTAGCAAGAACATCCTCGAAGACTTTCCAATGCTGCTAGAACGCCACAGAGAATTGCTGGGATGGGCAGTAGCATGTTACAGCAAGACCAAACCACACCAGCAATGTGAAGGAATTGGACTATGGCAGACGACACAGGCACTATTCTAGGGTATGATGTTTAAAGCGGTGTTACTGAACATCAGAATGTAACTTGGTGTGACGCTGCCTGTATTCCTCCATAGCTGGGTAAGTGCACTGGGCTGGCTATTTCGAATCACTGAGTTTGCACAGCATATGTCTTGCAGGCGGTTCTGTATGACTAACGGTACCAAGGCCCAAGGGGCGTGGCTCTCGGCAGCGCTGACCAGTCCCCCGGGCCACCCTCCAATGAGCGAGAGACAGACGTGCGCGATTGGGCGCTCTCCAGAAGCAGACCGGCCAATAAACACGGCCGCCCCTGACAGCCCGCGCCTCCCTGTTC
>JAAGVU020000001.1:12470010-12502355 GCA_011763525.2 Mormyrus iriodes
TGCCCTCCCCCTCTCCCTCGCCGCCGCTCTCCAAAGGCCAGGGTCACACTAAGGCCGTTACGGGGGGGGGGGGGGGGGCGGGGGGGGGGGGGACGGGCAGTTTCTGAGGGACACCATGGAGATGCAGCATGCCGAAGAATACGGGGCTCCATAATTGGCAAGCGTGCGACAGGGCGATAACGGAAATACAAGTTGTTAATTTTGGCTGAAGCTGGGGAGCTCCTGTACGCCTCAGCAGAGGAACCTCCCCGATGTGTCATCCCCCACCCACAAACGAGGCAGCCCCCACTCCGTCACCTTCAGCACGTCCTTGGTAATGCCCAGCCCCTTCCTCCTTCCCTCACACACTTACAGAGCCCCCCAGCTGTGATTTATTTCGAGCAGGGGGGGTGGTGGGATAATGCGACGGACTGGTTGGGGGAGCATGTGCCAAATTACCACGTTTATGGCCCCCCGCCTGGACAGAGCTTCACTTCATTATTGTCTGACAGAGCCGGCGAAGGGAAATCACGAGAATGCCGCCTTAGGAAGGGTTTGTGTGGGTGGGGGCAAGGGTGGGGGGGGGGCTGGCTTATGTAATTGCCGTGTTTTCCTACACGCAGGGAGCAAAACGGACATGGCTTCCTAGAAAAGCACTCCCCTGCCCACGCTGGGCTCCTCAATTTCGGCTGTGTTCCGACAAATTGTGGCATCTTGGGGGCGGGGGGGGTTGGGTAGGGATACTCCATCTATTTAATGCACGTGCCCCATCCCACAATCTGCAGTCTGCCACTTCAGATATGTCACAAATAATGAGTGGGAAAGAAAACACAGGGGCTGCTGCAATCGCCTCCCCACCCCAGACCTGCTGCGGGGTGCGGGCACAGTCCAGCAAAATACCCACAGTGCCGCTTTAGATCACTGCTCTTTCACAATGGGGGGGTCCCCAACATGAGCAGATGCACAAAATAAATTCTCTGCATCTCTCCTCGCCGTTTGATCTTTTTTAAAACCTACACCAAAGATGCCATCGCTCGCTTTATTAGAGGCGTTTTAATCTGCAGCAGATACACAGCTTATGAATCAGGCTTGATTGGTTACAACTAAAGGCAGATGTTCTGCTATTGTGTAAGACTAAAGTAGTCAAATGGCTAAACTTACTAAAATGTGTACGAGCAGTCCTAAAGGTATATGGACTGGTGTTATAAAACTATGTTCGGAATAATAACATATTGTTATTATTATACATAATGTCAGGAAGAGAGACGTATTTGTAAAGCATAAGAGCCACATTGATGCGACGACCAGTCAGCGACAAGACCACCTCCGATTTGACGCTCAGCTCAGACCCATCCAACACGGTAAATCATGTTTTTTTTTTTTGGTTCGATCACCTGCAGTCACCCTGAGCAGCTTTTTTGAGTCGTTTCCCTTCCAGAAAAGTAAAATCGATATTTCATTAGCAGATGTCTTTAAACGGGGAAGCGGTTACGCTCACAGATCTAGAGAAACACAGCTTTTGCTGTGCCAGCACCTACATGGCTTTGGTTACACTATACTTTGACTCAAAGAGGCTCTCCGGCACCATGCTTTTACCCCCCTTCTCTCAGAAACAACGGCCTAAAACTTTTGATTTTGTGCACGCTGTCTTGAAGTGCTGCCGGCCGTAGCTGCACCTTACGAAACCCTGAACCCTGAAGACTGGCATTTAGTCATAAAGACTACGGTAGAGGAGGCTATTTAGCGGCACCTGAAAGGCCGGGGTTGTGCGACGCACCTCGCCAGACCTCTCGGTACCCCTGACATTTTGGCGGAGGCGAAGGTCTCTGGTTTTTGAAAAAAAGGAGCAGTGGCTAACCTTCAAATTCAGCGGCGTCCGGCACACGAGCTCCGGGGGTTTCCGTCTTGGGTCAGGCGGTGTCTCGACTCACGTACCTGAGGTGAGGAGAGGAGTTTGGAGGGAATTAGGGCAGTGGTCCAATGGCACGGCAAGGAAAGCAGCCATCCCAGAATGCCGTCATGGTAACTGCATCACATAATGTTACATTTTACATTACATTTCATTTTCAGCTGACGCTTTTATCCAAGGCAGTGCACACTTGAGAAAGCAGGGTCAGTCAGTCCCTGTGGCGATTGGGGATTAAGGGCCTTGCTCAAGGGCCCAACAGTGACGTCACTCTGCCAACTACAGGATTAGAACGAGTGACCTTCCGATCACAGATACAGAGTCCTAACCTACTGAGCCACACAGTGACCCCCAATGTCACATCGTCAATGCAGCATCAGAATCTAGGATTTCAACTGCCAAGGTTAAGAGACTGAAAGAAGGGACACCGCTGGTCCGTAGCTGCCTGATGCCGGGCCTGGTACAGTAAGGTGACACTCCTGCTGCAGTCTCTAGCACTCTTTAATGACCAGGACACAGATGAAAGACAGACAACTACCTGAAGGTGTAAGAGACCAGACTCAACAGCAGGAACTGGACAAATAATCAGAGTGCTGAGGAACTAGTGAGGCAGGCACATGCCAGATTAAGGAGGCACCTAGGAGTCTATCAATCCATCTGAACATCTTCGAACCACTCATCCAGAACAGGGTGGGGGCCTGGAGTCTATTCCAGGAAGCACATACAGGGTACAAGGCAGGTATATCCTGGATGAGATGCCAGTCCATCACAGGTTACACAAATGCACATACACACAAACCTGCATGACACAGGAGGAACACGTAAACGCCACATACAGGGCCAGTGTAGGATTCAAACACCCAGCAGAGGCATCCACTGTGTCACCGTGCCGCCTGCGTAGCTAGGCATCATAACGGAAAAACTGAATAAGTGAGCCGGAGGAGCAGTCAAGGCAGAGCCTGCCAAACCCAGGAAACACCTACCCTGAAGAATACTGATGGCCTCTAGTGGATGGGTGGATTCACCACCTAGCAGTACCATCAATTTCAATGAAATTGCTCCACTATGACATAACATAAGACAGAATGATCTACATCAACAACAGCAGACCCAAAAGACTCAAACTCATTAACACCGGGGAATCTGAGATGAATATACAACCAGCTAAACAATTTCACTGAGCTGCGGTCTGTCAGCAGCAATAGCACCTTCATCAACCTGCCCAGGTCTTCCTCTTAACTTGGCCCTGAGCACCTCCATTCATCCCCAAATGTAGTCTCCAGGCGGGTTTTATCATGCCTTTTTCAGAGGTCATTTTTAACTCTGGCTTGAAGCCCTGGAAATGGAATGGCCACAATCTAACAGCTTGTATGATGACTTTCACACACCAAACACACCTTAACACACCAAAATGGGCGTTTACATGTCACGTGACATGGAGGTGTGACTGACTTGGGAAAGGGTGGGGGTAAGATGGCGAGCCACTTTGTTCATTTCATCTGAGTCTGATTAACACACCGTTCATGTTTTGCTCTTGGAGCCCCAGCAAATACTTTTTAAAATGCATCCAATTTAAATTTATCCAAAATTACATTTTCTTTTTTGAGAAAGCAGAGTCAGCCAGTCTCAGTAGCAATTGGGTGTCAAGGGTCTTGCTCAAGGGCCCAACAGTGAAATCCCTCTGCCAACGCTGGGATTTCGAACCTGTAACCTTCCGATCACAGGCACAGTGTCCCAACCTGCTGAGCTACACACTGTCCCCCAAATACAACCCCAAACCTGGAAATGAGAACCCACACCTACAGTAGTAACTGTTTGTGGCCACCAGGGGGCCCCCATGCAAATGTGTGATGGTAAACATTGGCACTGCTGCATATCCTGCCCAGAGCAAGTCTTACAATAACAGTGATAAACAAATGCTAAGTACCAGTAATAATAATAATAATGTTAAATCTGGGACAAAGGGACCCAGGAAACCCTGGGCCCAGCCGTGCTGGAGGCTGTATGAGGAAGTATGCCATCTAGGGATGCACCGATACCGATATCGGGCCGATACTGCGGTCAGTTACTCATACTCGTATTCGTAAAAAACTGTCCGATACCAAGTACCGATACCACTTAATTGCCACATTACGTTTAAATTCAAAGTCGCAGCATTTTGTCAGACTGTACAGTCTGTTCTGCTAAAGTGTCAGGAGGAAGAATGGACAGCATTCTTGACAGAGAAAGACCGCAATAACAAACTTGAGAGCAAATATTGGAGAAGCGAGAGAAAATGAAACCAATGCATTATTTATACCTAACATTAAATAAGTAAACATATTTAATGTTAGATATAAATAACGCTTCAGATTCAAATCGCTAATATAAATACACCTGGGTATACGCTTTTTTCTCTCCTATAAAAAGAAAAAAACAATCATGGCCAAGCAGACCAGTCACAGTTCTTGCGGTCTGCATCGCCTCGACGTGCAGTTACACTTCTGGGGAGGTGCGCATCAGGCTACGGCGGGGGGTGCACGGCTACGTCCTATTAATGATGGAGATTCGACACAGAAGCATAAATGAGCACTTACAGTCAAGGTTTTGTTCCTCTGTAAAGACCTTTCAAGCTGAGAATTAAGAAGCCTGATATAAACAATTGAGCTGAAAATTCAGGTTTCAACTAAGGTAAATCGCTTAATTAAAGTGATCAACCGCTTATATGTATGAACTTTAGCGCAAATTCTGGAGAAGCGAGAGAAAATAAAACAGAAGCGTTAATGTCTAACATTAAACAACTAAACATATTTAATGTTAAATATAAATAATTCAGTTTCAATAACCAATATATGTACACCTGGGTGTACGCTTTGTTCACTAATGTAGAAAACGAAACAGTGCTTATTAATTAAACACTGATGTTGGATCGGTACTCGGTATCGGCCCATACCCAAAGCCCAGGTATCGGTATCGGTGTCGGGACAGAAAAAGTGGGATCGGTGCATCCCTAATGCCATCCCAGTTTCTCACCGGGCCTAAAGAATGGAGCAGTACCAACAGCAGCTGGGGATTCCCCTCCCACCCCCAGATGCTGCTCATCAGCCAAGTGGAAAGTGGGGGAGGGGGGCCTCGCCAATGAGAAGCAGCCACATGCAGCAGCATCAGTCACATCAGTGCTGAGAGTCCACCTACTGTCCTGTGACCTCGCAACAGCCACCTCTAACAGCACATGTGCCATCAAAAGCACCCAGAAGCAAAATCAATACGCCGATTTATCTGGAAAGCTTGAATTACTGACAGATGTTCCCCTAAAGCTGTGTGAGTGAATGTACACCCTGCAATGGACTGGCATCCTGTCTAGGATGTCCCCTATGCTGCCTGCAAGAAGCTCTGGGCCCCTCCTGCAACTCTGGATAAGCTGTTGGAAGATGGATGGGTGGATGGATGGATGGATAGATAGGAGTGTTTCCCCAAAGCAAAACCATATTTAAGTGTAAAAAAATACAAACAATGAATTGCAGGATCCATCCCCGAGTCCATCTCTCTAGGCGATTCTAGGATTTTTTAAGGTGGAGGCCATGATTTAAACAGAGGGACAAACATAATCATTAGCCAATAATATGTTTTGAATTGGTGAGTGACAGGGGAGGGGGCTATCAGCTGGGGCCAGTGCCCCTGTAGCCCTACCCCCATAAATGCCCCATGCAATTAGGGTCATAGTCAATCAAAGCTGCCCATCCAAGTACATACTGCCCGCTCAGCACAGAAACAAAAATATTTGGTTATCTATGCAGAACCATCAATCTAATCCATCTAACCTAATCTCATGTCTCTGGACTGTGAGAGGAAAACAGGAAATACCACATTACCACATATACAGAGCTGGGGGCATTCAAACCCAGAACCTCGGAATTGTGAGGTCACTAAGACACCATGGCACCCTGATACGTAACATGCCCTCTTCATATTCAAGAAAAGCAGCCTGGTCAAGCAGACAAAGTCCCTAAGCTAAACACTGAATCGGGGTTTCAAATCAGCCGTTAAGCCTAGCAACGTCCACATTAAGCGCTTCAAACACGAAGGTCACACGGCGCTGATATTTACCACGACGTAACATTTGTGAGGCGGTTCAAAGCAAGGAGATTGTCGGACAGGTACACTGTTAACCTCAACATTCTCCAGCTGTCATTCCTCCATAACCTTCCTCAGAAAGGTCATGGTTGAAAATCCCCACAAATGTATGCTGAAGCAGAGCGGGCAAGGACGACTAGCCCGCAAGACCAACAACTTACAACCGTATTTCACTCACCACTCCAAATTCCATTTGTGAATATCTGACAGCCAGGGCAAGACTTTGGCAATTCATTTCATTTGACATTTAACTCAAAAACAGTGCCACACAACAGATTTTTCTGGGGTTGACCAAACATTTTAAGCAGTGACGATCTAACTAGTTACTTTAAGTAATTAAAGCCAGTGCAAAGCTCAGGTTAATTTACTGCATAATAATTTAAAGCACTTTTATTCCAGCCTGAATTCTACTGTGCTTCCAGCTTGAAAATGATGCAATAACATCGGGAAACATTCCACCAGAAATAATTATCGTGGATATAATTCAGCTTAGCATCAATATATTTAAAATACAAATTCAACCTGAGAGGTTACCCAAACAATAACTGTGCATACACAAAATGACCTTGGATAATTCTATTTATTCAATCAATCCATCCATCCATCCATCCTCTTCCATCCATCTGCTGATCGGTACAGGGTCACATTGAGCCTGAACCCTTCCCCAGGAGAGACAGGACAGGGGACACCAGTACAGCCTACAGCACTCATTCACACACATAATCACAGGGACAATTTAGAGACGCCAATTCACCTAAATGCATTTTTTTGGATTGTAGGAGGAAACCAAAGTCCCCAGGGGAAACAGCCCCAGCTTGGGGAGAAAACGCAAAGTGGGGGCAGAATTTTAACCCTTGACCCACAATCCTACTCAATGATCCACCAATGTGTGCGTGTGTGGCCAACAGTGCATTTCCACAGTGACAAACATGCATTCTCCTTCCCAGTCACATGGATGTAGTGTCAGCCAATCAAAGGCTGCTATCTCTCCACAGGGACATCCAATTACATCCATGGCTTGGCAGGGCTGTCTGTTCCTGACGGCGGAGATATAAGCCGGCGGGGCACACGGAGCTGGCCCTGCTCAGTTTATCCTTTGTTTCTCTACTCAGTATTTATTAAAACCGAAACACATGATGAGGTATATCAGAGAGAGAGAGAGCGAGGAGTTAACCCACTGCTGTCTGGCTGTGCTATGCTTACACACACACACACACACACACACACACACACACATAAAAAGCAGAGCGACTTCAGAATTACTCAGCTTACATAATGGAAAAAATACGAGGCCTGCATTAAAGAGATACATTCAAACATCATCCATCCATCCATCCATCCATCCATCATCACTTTTTCAGTGCAGGGTTGCAGTCAATTTGGAGCCTTACTAAGAAAAACAGGGGACATGGCAGGGGAATAAATTTGAAGGGATTTCGGTTCAAACAAACATCCATTCAAACAAATATCCTTTTGTCCATCAATTCATCCATCCTTCCATCTTCCGATTGCTTATCCTAAACAGGATCACATTAGGGACTGCTGCCAATCATAGGACAAACAGGGCGGGAGACAGTACCATTACAAAACACCGTTCAAACATTTATGTAAAATGTAAAAGTTGAACATTTACTAACGAAATAAATAAAACAATTAAATTACAGCTGAAATCTCGAGAGCAAGACTGTTTATGACTACCATTAGAACTACTTCAGTTTATCGCAAATTATCGCATTATTGGGTCTTGAAACGTCACAGCATCCGAGAGCCACTGATACCCAGAAGACCAGCAGTGAGCTACAGGCCCAGACGGCCAGCACTGCCTCTCCAGGCTCAAGGAGTAGCGCTGGATGGATGGATGGATGGATGGATGGATGGATGGATGGATGGAGGCAGCATCAGCTCTGGAAAACTCCCACTGGCTATCAAAAGCCAGTTTACAACTGCAAGAAGCACCGCTGAGGTGATTAGCGGTGGAACGCCACTCGTGCTCGTACCCGCGCACTCCCAGCACGCGGCATCGCCAAAGAGAAAGGAAGCCATGGTGGCGTTCTTAAAGGTGCGGCTAGTTACTTGGAGGACCACACTAATCTCAGCCCCACCCTATTCTTAAGGAATCCTTCAATTTATTTTTATATAGCACCTTTCACAACAAAGTTGCCCCAAGCCACTTATATTTACTTCATTTATCTGATGCTTTTATCCAAAGCGACTTACAGTAGAGGGAATGATTATAATTTATGGGATTTGAAATCACAACCTTTGTGTCATTAGAGCAATACTTGAGGAGTTACAGACACTTAACCCTTAACAAGAGTGTGTTGCAAGCCATTACTATGCCGTCTATTCAACAAAAGAAAGAAAGAAAGAAAGAAAGATAGATAATGGAGGAGTGGAACCAAAAATTCCCAATTGGTGCTGAAGGAGCAGCAGTCTAAAAGAGAGTCTTGTGTTCTGGTCACAAGCCTCGCTCCAGACATTTCTGGGCCACAATCCCTGTTCCTCTGAACCTTCTTTAAGAACCTGTGCCAGTCCCGCCCTGGGCCAGGCCTCACCCGAAGAGACACACAGTCTCTGGCAGCCATTGCCAAACATTGAGGGATTGGGCCCCTCTCCAACCTTCGGAGACTCCCCTGGACCTTGGAGATCCTGAGCATCTGGAGCTCCAAGGCCCTGGGGGTGGCCGTGGACTACTCAAGCAGCAAGGGCATGAGTGGGGAAAGAAGACACAACAAGGCCGCTTCAAGGGGCAAAAACCAGAGCTTCTCATGCACCAAGAAACAGCTACCCCAACATGTTTGTTGTTCTTGGCCAACATGTCGCTTGGCCTCCAGTTGACCTGGGTCGTGTCTTCACACAGCGCTGTCTGAATAGCGAGACGGACCCATAAACATGGTTAGAAGGCAATCCCCAATGTGATGAGCACCCCTGGAGAGATCATCCCACTGCCAGGATCCTAGACCCTCCCTCTTCCCCTGTAGAGCTGTTTACTGGCACTATAATTACAGCCTGCAAGCTCAGGTTAAACTGTAAATTCACACCATGTGCTGGGATTTCTGCTTTTTCACCTATATTTATACAGGACAAAATCTGCAAAGTTTCCTGCGAGGACTAAATATGACTCAGGTTTTATTTGACTTTTCAGCTGACTTCTACAGCACAACTTATATGGGCAACCATCCATGCAGCCTCCAACAGTTTATCTTGCTCAGGGTCTTGGGGAGGCCTAGGGCCTATTCCAGCAGGAGTAGGGCACATGGCAGGGGTGCACCCAGGATGGAATGCCAGTCCATCAAATGACACGTATGGGCACATACATAAATCACACGCTAAGGCAGTTTCTCAGGGACACCAAGACAGGCCATGTTTTTGTTCCCTCCCAGCTGCCTACCTGTCTGTGGGGTCCCCAAGGACTGCTTTCAGAAACACTGCACTACGGGTAATTCAGGGACACCAGAAGGCACGTTTGTGGACTGCAGGAAGAAATAAGAGGCAAACTAACATGACACAAGGAGAACATGCAAGCTTCAGGCACTCAAAGGGGAGGTGGAATTCGAACCCCCAACCCTGAAGGGGGGAGGTAACAGTGCTACCCACCGAGTCACCATGCTGTTATAAGGGTACAACATCAAAATTCACAGTGTGAAAACAATCATGTGAACAAGCAAAGACCACAGAGTACAGAACAGCATCAACAACACAGGACAGCATGAAGTAGTATCCATAGCCTCTAAATGCAGCTAGGAAGTGACACATTAATTACTTAATTCCCATGTTTTGGAGACAGGTGTGTGGATGTCAAAGTCACACCTGGTCCAGTAAACAAGTCATCACATCAAGATGATCCACCACGCTCATCATGAGACTTATCACGTTGCAGGGTGGGTGACGACTTCACGGCAAAGCGGTCTGATTCATGTGACTCTTGGTGACACCATCAGATAGATGAACAACCCAATGCTCAATGAGTTTGCCAAGAAATATACCTCACATCTGTAAGCACAAAGACCGTACACAGCAGGCATTGACTCAGTCTCATCTATTTTACCCTTTTGTTTCGTCAAATAAACAAAGAAAGCCTGGGGCTTTTATCAACATTAACAAAATCCTGGACTCTCTGCAGTATCAGTCCTTGAACTTACAAGCAGCCATCTTGTCTTCATCTCTATGCTGGATCATGGAGTTCGACAACAAGTAGTTTATGAAATCGAGCATGTTCAGTCTCTTTGCCGTCTCTGTGACTGCAGAGCACAAAGCCTCTGAGGCATGCCTTTATTCCTCCTCCGAGCGACCTTCTGCGCGAAGCGGCGTCCTCCACAGACACCGAGGGCCAGCAACACTGACATTACCTTGATGAGCCAGGCCCTGCTTGTTCTCATGCTTCAAGTAGTTCTGTGGTGACTCACATCAGAATCAGGAAACTTCAAAAAATGGTCTTTTTCTCGGCCCATAGCTCAGACATGCGAATGCTCGAAAGATTTGTGGAAGCATTAAAGTACTTATATTGGTTCGCCTGCTTTAAAATGAATGTCTAAACCTTCCCCAAGCCGTGAGCGAAGGCTCCATTGCTGCTGACTTATAATAACCTCATCATTTCATAAATTCTACTGAGATTTATCTATTTATTTATTTTCTTTTGAGAACTTGAGCCCAGTGTAACCGGAGCCATGTCTGAGAAACGCGTGTAGCGCAGCGAGCCTGCCGAGGCCTGGAAATAGCTCTTGCTTGAGCAGAGTGCCCCCTGCCATGGCCGGCTCAGGCTGCCATTCACGCCCAGCAAGGTCACGCCGCGTCCCTCCCCTCAGCAGCTGTGACACTTTCTCCCATCTCTCACTTGTTTCCTGTCATCTCTGTTTTATCTTTGCTGAAGAACAAGCTGTGCAGCTGCACGTGGGGCAGAATGAGCGTGTTTGGTGGACTAGTGCCAGTCACCTAGGACAGGAGGCCCCCCCATCTCTGGGGGCCACAACTCCAGAAGACTCCCTCCTCTAAATTTACCACAGAAAAACAGATAGAGGATACATTTCGGTTTGGCTCTTCAATCTGGGCCCCCCCGGTGGATAATATGATTGAACTCCTGAATTCCCCAAAATTAGCATCCACTTCCTTTACATGCCAGCCTGCCCCTCCACCTGCACGCCAGGAGGTAATCACATGTCTCAAACAGCACCTGAGATTGCCCGGCAATGGCATGGGCTGAACAACCAGCCAGGGCAAGAGGGTGATGCACTCCAGCCCAGGTTAGCGGGTCAGGCTCACTGAGGTCTTCAGTCCACCTGAGGAAAATGGCTCTTCCTGTCCCAGTTCATCTCCTCCTTCCACCTGAACATGAATCCCTGAGCCGTGGATTTCAGGACACAGGCTATTATGTGACAAATCTGTGCAGAGTTGGCTTCCTGCTAACAGCAGAGAGCTTCTCCTAACCCCAGGTAAGGAAGAACATGGGAGGGGCTGAGGAGAGTTTGTCTGGGGCAAATTAAATTCTCTGCAGACCCATTTCTGCACCAGGAACTTCTCAAAATGATACTAGTACTGCAAGGCGATTGCGGCCCAAAAATCCAGATATTAAACTGAAGGACAAGTACCTTTTAAATTACTGATGACAGGTACCCCCATCCACGGTGTACCCTGCCTTGTGCCTTTTGTTTCCATGAGCTCCAAGCTTACCACAGGCCCGGCTCCAGCTCTGAAATTTTGGGTGGGTCACAGGATTATCTAAGGAGCCTAGTTATCTGGCCTACCATACGCCTACCCTGAATAAGTGGTTAGGGTAGATACTAATGGAAGGACGGCTCAATGGATAAGATCTCGAAATTAGATGACTTGGGACTAAATATTCCCACCACAGACAAAGACAAAAACCTCAATGGCAATTATTTAACCATTTTATTTTAACCTAAGTGGATGAATGGTGTTAATGAGAGTGTATTTCACAGGTAGAGGAGAAAGACCACAGACTGCACTGGCACAGTGTGAAGCTTGGCACAGGGGTAACCGCAGCCAAGGGACTTTGATTACAGCTTCAGCACCGATAGCCGGTATAGATAAACCCATAATGTGCTGCACTGCCGATCAAATTTCCACGTTGGAAAATAAACTGCGTGGGCTTCAAAAGGTAGGGGGGGGAACACACTGAAAGCCCACTTTTGCCCACAATATGAATTCATCTGATAGCAAAATGTCATTTTATGAAGGCTGCCGATGATACCATCTGACCCAGATGTTTTCGGACAGGTGTGCAAGCTCTGCATTCTTCCCTCTGACTCTCCTGCTCTCTCTTCCTCACGCCCCACAGCAGCAACGGACCGGGCATCTGCTTGCTGAGGGCACATCGAGAACACAGGGTGCGTCCTTCAGCTCTCATTTACCTGGCAAGGTTTCTCCATAGGTGGAGTTTTAATCTGCTGTAGGTGCAACACAAATTCAGATTTGATTGATGTCAATCCCTGATGCAACGAGAGTCTACACTGCTGGTCTGACAGAGATACTGAGGGTGAGGCTCCTGCCATGATGACTGGAATGGCACACAAGGTAAATACTCCACTGATATACATGCCAATTAGCCACCCATCAACAACAAAAATAACCATGAGTACAGGTACATAGGAATGATTCATTATTTATATCCCATCATGCTCTCTTTCGAGAAGCGCACACAAATACATATTGTTCGTTGAGAGCCAAACTTGGGTTCCAAGCGCAGGGTCAGCAATTTATGCAGTGCCCCTTAAGGGCCTTGCTCAAGGGTCGAAAGGAAAAGCGACTATCCTGCCAAGCCTCGACCCCATGACCTTCTGATCGCAGCCACTATAAGCGCTTTCCACATTAGTACATGTGTTTGGGGCTTGGCCAGTGCATGAAAGGCCTAACTTAATGAGTCACAAATCACCAGCCACCATCATCATCATCATCATCATCACCATCATCATGTTTTCATCACCCGGGGAATGTCAATGTCCAACGCTCACATCTCACAGATGGACATGGGCTCTCACCACACCTTGCACGCCTCTAATATGTAACCCGGGAAACATCATTAGCCACCATGTTGTCTTCCCCCTTGGCCGCTCTGGGGTACCTACAAAGTGTACAATACGTATTTACAAAATGCAAAGAAACTGAGAAAAACACACAAAACAAAATGAATACATCTATTGCTGATACAGATTATGGGTCCCAGTTAACTACGTAAAACTAGAGTACAAAAATATGTCTATCACTACTGCCTCGACCCTAAACATAAGGCAACTGAAGGGTCTTATATCTTTGCAAACGGAATCCTGTTTCATATTTAAAAATCCCAAAGCTAACGCTTAGAAAGATCAGAAGAATTCAGCCTGATTCTCTGCACTGTCCTTCTGGCTGCCTTATTCTTCCCAGAGTGATGCCAGCGGGTGTCAAGGCCACATCATGTGCCACCTGCTTCCTGACGCAGGTCAAGAGGTTGGCAGCATCAATCATCTCAGAAAAGATGGGCTTGTCTATCCCCCCCCAGCTCCTGTGCACCTGGTTCAGGTACAAAGCAAACACAGGGCCCAATTGGGGGAGGGGCAATATCACCACGAGCCCACCCCCTAACACAGCAACAGTACACAGATTGGGAAGATCACTGCAGGTCACAGACGAGCGTGTGTCCCAAGCTGTAGTACTATGTGAAGCAAAGGGCGACGTCGCCATCTGCATTCTGGTGACCTGGACTCCAGAGGGACTCTCCACTCAGCTGGAGAGCGTGCCAAGACTTCCGTGGGGAACCACTGAGGGGGGCGCAGGAGCAGCACTCAATTGAACAACAACCACTTCTGACCATCTTTTATCTTTGTTAGTGCGCATTATGGCCCACTTTCATGTCTGCTTAATGGTAAGACAGACAATCCTACAAAAGCTGTTATCTGGGCAGATCCCCCCAAAACCAGCTGTTGTTCTCTACCCCCGGTACCCTCCACCCTCCATGAATACTTTGCAGAGACCCAATTAAAAGAGTGGATCTATCCATCTCAGCCAGCTGCTGCTTCATCAGTGTGACATGACATGGATTTCAAAGAAATTCCACCCCTTTCACTTACATTCAGCTTTCTTTGTGTCATTAATCAGCCAATCACCAGTTTGCCTCTATGTTACGTACTCGAAAAATTAGGTAAAAATCAAAATATTCCTCATCACAGCTATCATACACAATCATTTTTTTATGTGGCCTAGTGTTGTGTTCAGAAAAACCAAGTTCATGGCCTCAACATCCAGGCAAAGCGTGTCCATGTGGAACAGAACCTGACTGCAGTCTACACAAGCAGAAAGCCTGCACTCCTTCACAGGCCAGCCCTAGTCCATTCGTTTCTTCCTGTGTAACCGTAATAAACAGATGATGCAGCTCACGTCTAGTAAAAGTTATTGCGGTGCATCACAGACAAACAGTCCATTTCCACTGCCCTGAGGCTCCACAGATGCTGCGGATTAGACGTTACACCTTGATTAACTCTGACTTTTTTTAATGCTAATACAGCTTGGGGTGGTGGGCTGATTCATCCCGTATCTGAGTCCTTGAAATGCAATACAAACACTTAGCTCATTTACATAAGTAACATTCTCAGTCTTAACTTCCCCTTATGAGGACACAGACATGCAAAGCTGTCAGGAAACTAAAACGATTCATTGAGAGTGACGATGGTACAACATCACCGGAAAACCAAAACAATAAAAACGTCTCCTTATAAACGTGAATATCCACTCATAAAAGCAGCACATTTCTTAAACTGCACTGCGAACAGACACTACAGAATCACTCGGGTGCTCCAAGGGTCAAGCAGTCCCAAGGATGGCTGGCGGCAGCACTTAGCAGCTCTAAAGATAGTGTAAGCAAATTTTTAAATGCATTCAAAAAGAGAGGAGACAAGAAACAGCTGCACGTGTACAGGTGGGTACTCTGCCACTTCAGCACAGGGATTTTTTGTGGATTTAATCCCCTCCTCGGGAGAGCAGAAAGCCTTGTGCCAGGCACACTCACACTGTGCCTTAGGAAGCAGGACAGGGACAGCACTTCCTGTTAATGGGAACGAGGCCGGGCGCCTGTCTGCCTCCCCCAAGTGCCCCCCCTCAGCCATGCTCTGATACGACACCCGGCTGCCAGCACTCAAAACTATACCATTTTTTTCAGGTTTCCAGACAAATTTAGCGACAGAGTAGCCTTGACTCATTGCAGGACCTTCAGCAATTGCACAGAAATGCCATAAATCAAATTCAGCTGTGGAACAAACAGAAAGGAAGCTGATTATTTAATTACTATAATACCAGCCAATGAAAAAGAGTGGGCGGAGCCAGGTCCAAAGAACAGGCCCCACAGCCTGCCACCCCCCACTATGTGCACACAGATTATTTGATTAGCAGCCGACCCAGATTAAGTCCCACGCCCACTTAAAACATACAGCACTGCTTGCTTGGACTCCATGACGCACTGAACTTTGTGTT
This sequence comes from Mormyrus iriodes, assembly GCA_011763525.2. Lineage (NCBI taxonomy): Eukaryota > Metazoa > Chordata > Actinopteri > Osteoglossiformes > Mormyridae > Mormyrus > Mormyrus iriodes. The sequence continues at coordinate 12,485,468 of JAAGVU020000001.1, forward strand.
AAAATCAGTTTAGCAAGAACATACATAGACAAAGCTAACAGTGACCTCAGTCTCATTGATAGCACCACACTTGTTTAATAACCCCAAGCAGAATGCAGGAGTAACACAAGGTGAAACAGGACGACCTTCCACCTTCAGCTGCACTGTGTTGTCTGTTGTCCTCCACGTGGGCCCTGACGATCTTGGCCCCATGGAACGGCCCATCACACTCATCTTGAGCGTAACTGATAGACGAGGACAGTCCCAGCCACTATAAGCACTTTCCACATTAGCAAGCGGGAGGTGTTTGGGGCTCGGCCAGTGCCTGAAACTGAAGGCCCACTTCTGATGAGAAACTCTGGAGTTTGAAGCCGGAGCTGCCCGGAGGAGCGTTTTCAGCACCATGGACAGCTGCTGCGCAGTTTTCCGGCTGCGCGCTGACTCACGGCGTCATTAAACAGAAGGGCAGAGTGCCGTTGCAGGGTGTACGCAAACAAGCCCACCGTCTGTCTGTCCGACGCACTTTCCCAACACGTGATCTCCAGCGGGGGGTGGGGGCACTATGTTTTTTGAGATTAATCATATCATTCACACATTTTAAATTGTTTTGACTTAAAAAGAAAAAAACATCTCAACAGTACATCAACTGCAGCCAGATTCCTCTGCAAAGCAGGAAACCGTTTACGGTAAAATTTTGTGTGTTATATCTGACAGGTGTTCTTCAGTTGTTTGTCTGATGCCGAGATGGGACCACGACTGGGAAACAGTGACAGCCAGCATTCCCAAAGCCATAGACTCTGGGCATAAACAGCATGTGGACTTCCTCGCCCCAGGAAACACATGCAGGTTCCCTACATAAAGAGGGACGCAACAACTGAACAACATGGTCAGTGTTAAGATTAAAAATAGAACGTTCAGCCATATTAGTGCTAATTTTTTACAACATAGAAGAACAGCCAATAGAGAACCAATGCTGGTTATAAGAGGCGGGCAGGTGAGGAAAGGGGCCAATCAGACTGCCTGAAACTCAGGCGTCATCATTCTGATGAAACATACTCTAAGGGAATCATCAGAAAAGAGGAGGAATCACGGTTTGTCATCCTAAGAAATTCATATTAACGAGAAAAAGAACCTTCTACCCCAAGTAAAAAAACCAATTCCAAAAAGTCTATCAAGATTTGGAAAACCGGTGAAATATAAAATCAAACATTGGGTATTTCCCCCATAATACTTACAAACAGGGATCTATCAGCACTGCCGAAATGAGTACATATACCAAAGGCAATACAAACAGAGATTACAGATGAAACGGGACAGTGCAGGTTGTTCTGCAGAACATAATGAGGTGACAGGAGTCCAAAGCATGGTGGAAAGGCAAACCTTAGATGCAGGTGACAGGATGGGACTGAGTCAACAGCGAAGCTGCAGGCGATGCGGAGGACGGTAAAGGCTGCCACCTCGATCAGATTCTGCTCTACAGGCGGGCCTGCTCAGACTACACCCACCCCATCCCTGTCCCCACACCTGTATGCCCAGGCCCCACCCACTGCAGGCCACTAGATGCAAGTGCCCCCTGCCTGCTGTCTCTAAATCCGACCCTGCACTACCATCGCAGAGACTTTCATAGTGCCCCGTATCAAGTGGACAGGCAGCTCAGCTGGCATAGCTTTTACCACGACAAAGGGGATGGAATAAAATAAATAAATAAATAAACAACAAGCAGCGTGGCCACTTTCTTAACGGCTGTCGCTGCGCGGCTGAGTGCGCAGGAAGGCAACAGTGGTGCCATCAACAGCGGGGGCTGAGGGCTCACTCTCCTGCAGAAGGCTCTTAGCACTTTGATCCTGCCATGCTGGGGGTGGAAGTATCACAGACGTGCATTAGGAATGTGGAAGAGGGGGTCAGGCTGAGCCCCAGGTCTGCTGGGTCGGGGGGGGGGGGGGAGGCATTAAAAACAAACAAATAAATAAATGGATAGATTAAATAGATAGAAGAAATTCTGCCTTAAATCAGAAATGCATGATATCCAATCATAAAACACATCCCCAAACAGTACCATTATAAGTATACTGTATTTACATACACATGCACACACACTATATAATACTGGATAATAGTCTTATTATTACTACATATGAAAATGCAAATGACGACAGGGAGGTTAAGGAGTAAATTTCAAACTACCCAGGTGTTAAAAGACAGTTATTTTATTTACTTTCATGTTCGTGACTTTTGGGGTGTGACCAGGTGCATCATGGATGACACACTGCCGGGGTAAAGGATACGACAGCCACCCATTGCCATGGCTCGTCCCAGCAGAAGGACCGGCTAACTTGATTATGGCATAGGGACAGGGGTGCGGGCTTTGAGGACGGCACTCGCAAATAGGACGCACTCAACTGAAGGACAAAAAAAACAAGATGCTTCAAACTACTTCTCGACTTCCTGTTCCCTGTCCCGCTCTGCTCTCCCGTAAGAGTAGGAGGGGGTAGGATGACCGAGGGGGCATGCGAAGACGAGCGGGATGCAAGCAGGTGCCATTGGCCATTCCTCCCTGTTGTCATGGAGACCCCGCTCTACCCCAGCAGGAATTACCTACTCTTCCACACACATGCAGACGCGCATGCACACAAACCTGCACGGAGCGTCCCTGCCTCACTGAAGGGAGAGATATTTTAAAGAGTGCCATTAACGCTTAATTACCCTCCCAGGCTACAGTAACAACAGTGTCTTTAGAACTGAGGAGGAGGGAGTTCAGACAGAACAAGCCCCACCCCCCCCCACAACTCTAACGGGCCTCCAGTTGCAAGGGATAGAGCTTCATAAAGTGCTTGTTGTTTCACCGCTGCAAGATCCTACTGGTGATGCAGAAGAACCACTCAACTCTGTAATGAGCTTATGGAAAAAACTGCCCCTGCACCCACCCACAGATCCATCTCTCCATTCACCCAGGTAGCAGTGCAGGGTCATGAGGAATCTATGCGCTTTATCGTAAAACAGTTTGAAAGGCTCAAAGCTTTATTACTTTATTCCGTGTTTCTCAACCCAGTCCTTCGGGTAGCGCCAGACCTTCCTCCCACCACCCAGCCAATCAAGAACACGACTACCTGGTACACATGTGTTAGAAGCTGGGAGGGAGCAAAATGTGGACTGTTTGGGGGTTCCTGAGGACTGGGTTGGGGAAAACTGGCTTTATTAATTAATTAATTAATTAATTAATGTCACTTAATTTGCCTGCCATTTATACGTCTTATTCCCCAGTACAATCTCAGTAATTCCCAGCAGTCCACCAAAGTACCTCTGTGAAGCCCAGGTTCAACGGTGACATGGCCAGCCCCTAACAAGGTTAACCCCCACGGCGAGGTGGGCTGATCTTTCGGCGCCGCCGCTCGTGCCAGCAGAACAGACGTGCAGCGCCGCAGAAGGGCCCTCGCTCACTAATGAATGCCGAACACCCTGTTACACAACGTTACGCAATCCAGCCGTCTGGCAGACGCCCACAAATTGGCGTGGCCGACGTGCACATCTTATCACCTGATCCACTTCGTCTCAGCAGCCAGCATGTGGGGGAAGGGGGGGTCTAAAAGCACAGTCTGCTGTTTCTGCTCCAATTTGCCAATTCCTGCATCTGAATGCACGAGGACAGCACAGTGAGAAGCTCCCCTTAGGTAGACCAACATACCATGTTTGGAAACACAATGCAACGGGCTGAGTTTTCACATTGCGGATTGGCCCCCCCATCACAGACTCCACCCACATTATAGACTCCACCCCCAGAAAATGCACATGGCCAGCCGGGTACAATTCGTGCAAGATTTTCTTATATCGTACATGATAGGTGGCTAACATTTGGTACCAGGTGTCGTTACATGTTTTGACAATGTGATTAGGTGAGTATCTCGAGATATTGGGGCAAGGAACAGGGACAGATGTAAACTGAATGCAAGAGCCTCTGCCCCAGAGGAAGTGTAACAGCCAGGCGGAGCATTAGACTGCCTGCCTGAGTTAAAGTCCATCAAACAAATATCTCCAGTTGCCTCAACTGACCTCTCAGTTCTTACGCTAGAGGCTGTTTTTTTAATTCTAAGGAAGGCGATCAGAAACTGTAAAGGTCAAGCCTTCTTATGGTGGATCAGCTGTTGTTGTACTTGAAAAGACCACAGATTGCTAGGCTATGCCATAAAAGCCTCTCTGGTTACAGGCACCTGAATGTGAGGAGTACTATTAGCCATTCAGGCTTGACAAAAGCCAGTGACGTTTAGCACCCAATCATAGATTTTACCTCCAGCTTCCTTCCAAGTTTTGTAAAAGTCCAAAGCTGGTTTAAATTTTAGGTATTACAGACAGAGCCTTTTTTATAAAGTTTAAAAAAAGGCTAAAATGTACCAGAGAAATGAAAGACGTGTTCCAGATACAAACTGACATTAGATCTCTTTCTGGTCCTATCAAAAAAAGATCAGAGGTCAGAATAAGACAATCATGTTGCGAAAACAGGAAACACGACACAGCATGACATTTGAACTAAACGATGGACAGAAAGCACGTACGGTCTGCTGACACAGATGATGTGAACTAACAGCAAACTTATGTGGAGGATAACAACCGGGATCAAAAGGAAGTATGAAACACAGAGTGCCATAGACACTCTTGATACCCCTCGTTAAGGCTAGTAACACATATAGGAAAGAGGAGTCAGATGGATCTACATCAAACTCTACATGAAACAACCCAATTCTATCCAGAAAACAATCACCATTATCAGACAGCCTCCTGTAAAACAAATTTTTAAATTACATACCATCAAAAATGAAACAGCAAATTAATGAAAGTAAATGAAAAGTACTAGCTTGCATTTCACTGAAAAATCTAAAATTGCAAAATCTAAAGGACTAGCACATAGTAATAGCTGCTTCAGTGAAGGACACTGAATATATTGTTAAAGTTAAGCTAAGTCTAATCATAATAATCACAAAAGTAATCTATACAAAAAAAACTAGATGAGTGACAATGTTAGTTCTGTTGAACTGAAAAAAGGCCTCAATTTAATTGGATACACCTGGAGTTCTAATCAGAGACTGCATTGTCCTAATAAAGATTAAATCTAATTAATAATAGTGTTGTGGTACTGTTCTCCAAGGAACAATCCTAAGGCCAATTCCAATGTATATTAAAAGAATGAAACAATTTGGGGGGTGACTTACAAATGACACCGATCAAATGAATGGGGGGGGTTCATTTTTGTGTTCAGGGGTTCAACCGGCATCAACTGTGCAGACTATGAAGAATGTGCTACCACTCAGGATAAGATTAGACACTCCGGCTGGGACACAGGGCAGGAATCAGGAAAGATCCTGAGCCACCAGGGGAGGGAAAAGTGAAAGGGCATTAATCATGGATGGCACCTTGGACACCGGCAGGTACCTTTCATCAAGCTGCCAGCATTGGCACTGATTACGTAACTCTCACACACACACACACACACACACACACACACACAAAGTCTCGTTTCCAGAAACACAGGGCACAGGGAGGCAGCCTAGCTAAAAAGGCCTGAATTCCCTAATTTTTCATGTCAAAAACCATCACAGAAGCTTAAGAGAACTGCATGTGTTCTGTTCCAGTGTACATATGCTTATACCTATATACATGCGTTTGCAAACACCTATACATGTGTAAGAACATAAGAACATAAAAAATTTACAAACAAGAATAGGCCATTCCACCCATCAAGCTTGTCTGGGGAGAATTTAACTAATAGCTTAAAGTTGCTTAAATCTCTGATTTAAAAGAACCTAATGTTTTAGCTTATACTACACTAACAGGAAGACTATGTCATACTCTAATTACACGCTGTGTAAAGAAGTGCTCTCTCAAATCCAGTTTAAAACGTTCTCCCACTATTTTCCACCTATGGCCATGAGTTCTTGCATTTGAACTAATATTGAAGTATATTGAACTATTTGGTTGAATAGCATCCAGACCAGTTAGAATCTTATATACCTGGATCATGTCCCCCCATAGTCTCCTTTGCTCAAGGCTGAACAGATTCAGCTCAGCTAACCTCTCCTCATAACACATTCCTCTAAACCAGGAATCTTGTAGCCCTACGTTGAACCCTTTCTAAGGCCCCAATGTCCTTTTTAAGGTAAGGTGACCAAACCTGCACACAATATTCAAGGTGGGATCTTACCAAGGAATTGTATAGTCTTAATATCACCTTCCTTGACTTAAACTCCACACACCTAGAGATGTAACCGAACATCCTGTTGGCCTTTCTAATTGCTCCCCCATACTGGCGAGAGTGGGACATGGAAGCATCAACATACACACCAAGGCCTTTCTCATAATCAGCAACCTATATTTCAATAGAACCCAATAAAATATCTGTAGTTTATATTTCTGTTCTCTGCATGGATTACCTTACATTTGTCTATATTAAATTTCATCTGCCAGGTATCTGCCCAGTTACTGATTGAATCAAGATCCTACTGTAGCCTCTGTGCCGCTAGTTCGGTATCTGCTACACCACCCACCTTGGTGTCATCTGCAAATTTAACCAGTTTACTGTATGTATTGCTGTCGATATCGTTAATGTAAATTAGGAACAATAGTGGTCCTAAAATTGAACCCTGCGGTACCCCACTATGAACACAGGCCCACTGTGACATTGTGCCTCTAATATCTCCCCGTTGCTTCCTGACTGTTAACCAGTTTTCAATCCAAGCTGCTGCAGTTCCTAAAATCCCTGCTGCTTTGAGCTTAAGCAGGAGCCATTTGTGGGGGACAACATCAAAGGCCTTCTGTAAATCTAAGTAGATCACATCGTAGACCTTTTTGTGGTCATTTTCTCTTGTAGCTTCCTCAAAGAACTCTAGTAAATTAGTTAAACAGGATCTACCGCTACTAAATCCATGTTGGCTATCCCTCAGAATGTTATTTGAATCCAGATAAGCTACCATTTTCGCTTGGATCATAGCTTCTATTAATTTTCCAGTTATGCAGGTAATTGTACTATTTTGAATGCATCAAATTCCATAAATTTTATTTTGTTAAGATTTCAAAATCTTGAATTATTGATATATTTTGGTAAACCATACATTTAAACATGCTGAACTGTAAATATCTCATTACAATCTTAATGGTTGATTTTTGTTGCCAAAAACATTGTTTTTATAAGGAAAATTTCATTATATTAAGGTTGTTATATCACCTTTTACTAAAAGTATTCATAAAATATAAAAAAACAGTAAAATTACATTTAAAACTCTCAAATTCACAATAGGCTTTAGTATTCACAAACTTTCTATTTGAAAAAAACTCTGTACACTGTAGATTTTGTCTTAATGTAAAATCACCTGAAAAAGATCGATATCTTTGAAAATCGTAGTTACAGTTGTCATTTTACAGTATTTATTATTCAGTAATTTTTTTGTTTTTATACACAAAATACTTTATAGTTTGCTTTTTTAAGGTATATTTAAAATATAAAAAAACCATTTGCAAAATCGTTTAAAAAAAATGTAGGCTTACAGTAGATTGTAGTAATTATAATTTTTCTGTGTGTCTGTACATGTGTGTGTGTGTGTGTGTGTGTGTGTGTATATATATATATACACACATATACATATACATATACACATATATATGTGTATATATATACACATATATATACACATACATATATACATACACATATACACACATATATATACATACACATATACACACACACATATATATATATACATACACACACACACATATATATATATACATACACACACACACACACACACACACACACACACACACTATATTGTCAAAAGTATTGGGACGCCTGCCTGGTAATTACACACACATGAAATTTAATGACATCCCATTATGTATTAAGACATAGGCTTTAATATGGAGTTTAAATATGGAGTTGGCCCACCCTTTGCAGCTATAACAGCTTCAACGGCTTTCCACGAGGTTTAGGAGTGTTTTTATTTTTGACGATTTTTCCTGGAGAGCATTTGTGAGGTCAGGGCTCTGTGCAAGCCAGTGAAGTTCCTCCACACCAAACTTGCTCATCCATGTCTTTATAGACCTTCCTTTGCACACTAATGCTCAGTCATGTTGTAACAGGAAGGGGCTATCCCCAAACTATTCCCACAAAGTCGGGATCATTAAATGCTCCAAAATGGCTTAGTATGCTGAGGCATTAAGAGTTCCTTTCACTGGAACTAAGAGGCCAATCCCAACCCCTGAAAAATAACCCTCACCATAAACTCCCCTCCACCAAACTTTACACTTGGCACAATGCAGTCAGGCAAGTACTGTTCTCCTGGCAACCACTAAACCCAGACTTGTCCATCGGATTGACAGACAGTGAAGCGTGATTCGTCACTCCAGAGATGACATCTTCACTGCATCCGACGCTTTGGTGATGTAAGGCTTGGATGTAGCTCCTCGGCTATGGAAACACAACATTCTATGCAGATCTGATTCCCCCTCCTGAGTCACCTGATGGTTTTCCAGAACTTTTGAGACTCACCAAAAGTCCTTCTCTATAGCCTGACCATACTCCTCCCACACCCAAATTTTTGCTTCAGCAACCACCAGATCTGCTTTCCGCTTGGCCTGCCAATACCTGTCCACTGCTTCTGGAATCCCATAAGCTTACCAAGCCCTGAAAGTCTCCTTCAGCATGACTGCTCCATTAATCGCTGGTGTCCACTACCCAGTTTGGGGATTTCCACCATGACTGGCACCAACAACCTTACGGCCACAGCTCCACACTGCCTCCTCAGCAATGGAGTCCCAGAAAATGGCCCATTCAGGCTCCTTGTCCCCCGATTCCCTTGGAAGAGAAGTTTTGCCAGAGGTGCGAGTTGAAAATCTCCCAGACAGAAACTTCCGTCAGACTCTCCCAGCACACCCTCACTATGCATTTGGGTCTACCAGGTCTATCCGGCATCTTCCCCCACCATCGAATCCAACTCACCACCAGGTGGTGATCAGTTGATAGCTCAGCTCCTCTCTTCTTCTGAGTGTCCAAAACATGTGGACGCAGATCCGACAATACGATTACAAAATTGATCATCGAACTGTGACCTTGGGTGCTTTGGTGCCAGGCGCACCCTTATGCTTGAACATGGTGTTCATTATGCACAAACTTTAATAGAACAGAAGTCCAATTACTGATCACCACTCAGATTACAATCAGGCAGGCCGTTCCTCCCAATCACAGCCTTCCAGGTTCCACTGTTATTACCCACATGAGCATTAAAGTCCCCTAGAAGAATAATGTCCCCAGAAGAGGCACCTTCAAGCACCCCCTCCAAGGCCTCCATGAAAGCTGGATACTCCGAACTGGTGTCTTGCACGTACGCAGAGACAACTGTTATGATCCTCTGTCTAGGGTAGAGGATCATCAGAAAGGTAAGGGAAGGGAAAGGGAAGAAGACGGGACAACCAGTGAACGGGAAAAGGGAACACTGGAAACGAAGGGATCTTTTTTATAGTTTATTTTATCCACAAAGACGTTCGCAAACAAGAAGTATAACAAACCACGGGAGTGACATAGGTCAAAACAACGAGCACCCACATCCCAAACTAGGCTAACACTACCCGTGATACAGCAAGCCGAAGCAAGAAACACAGTCTCAAACTTACCATTCACGAACGTCACGCTTACAAACACCGGACGGCAGTCACTCACCAAATACAAGCACAGGAAACACATAAATCCTAACATGGTATCAAAAGGGGCGAGAGAGGAGTCAGAAGGGCAGCGAAAGGGTCGGAACCAGAAATCAAGCAGATCGAAAGCAAAGGTATCAAGAGGGGACGGAGCAAGAATCAGAAATCAATAGCCAAAAGAGTCATACACAAAAGTCAGAACGAAAGTATACTAGGAAGTAAAGGAAGCAGAAGCAAAAGCGAGAGAGCGATGATCAAAGTCCGACTGATTAAATAATCCGGGTCCGAGGGCGAAGGGCGAAGGCGTGGCGAAGTCGGACGAAGGATGGCGAAGTCCGGCGAAGGGATGACGGAGGGGCGAAGTCCGGCGAGACGGTGGCGAAGCGGGCGAAGGGTAGCGAAGGCAGGCGGAGGGATGGCGAACGAAGAGATGACGAAGGCTGACGAGAGGTGGCGAAGGGTAGCGAGCGATGACGCATGAAAGGATGACGATGGGGCATCGGCGTCCGAATGTCCGGGGCGGGAGATCGTATTATGAACCCGGGGTTCGTAACAACTGTCATAGTCCATCCCCTGACACAAAGTCAAAGGGAGTCGACCCTCTCATTCACCTCCATTGCACTGGCACCGAACCGGGAGCTTATAACCCACTTAGCTCACACGCCGCTGCCTTTTAAAGGTGAGGTGACGTGCCATTCCGACTGGTTCATTGCATGTTACAACCAAAACACACCTTTGAATAATTTAGAGATCTAGGACAACCTTTCTGCACCTTGCACTGGCGCAGTCTGGTTTTTCCAGCGTCGAAATAGAAAAATGGATTTGGACACGACCATTAATGTTAGTTGCGCCTTGGGCTGTATGCTCCGTTAGATCATCAAAGAACCCTTGTGGTGGGGGGTCATTATGCTTCCAGACCACAGGAGGGCATGTCTTTTACTGTGAACTTGTTTGTGTTCCATCTGTGTTTCGGAAGCTAAAAGATGGCTCCTGGCTCATTCGACTTTTAGGGGAATAAAATTAAGCCATCCGTATGTTTATATGTTGAAGCATGTTTGGTAATGAGCCAGGTGGAAGTTTATTTGGTTCATTTAAAAGATGTTGATTAATTGTAATATGTTTAGCGGTTTTCAAAATTCGCGGTGCCCGCTATGGTAAAGGTCTTTTGGGACAAATAAGTATAACAAAGCCAGTAATTGGTTAAATATTACTTGTTATAATTTTGTTGTATTTGCCCATGTTTTATGAAGCCAACATTGAAAAGTTTAATATGTGACTACTGTAAACTGTTGCACGCTCTTTTGTGTCTGTGAAGCGAGAAGAATCACCTACTCCTTATGTTTATAGAAAAGTGAGGAATAATCTTTAATACAGTACAAAGTTTGTTTCTTGCTTTGCTATTTTTTTAAGTAAAAATTTTTTTCTTTTTTAAGATTTAGACCCACAAGCAAGTTTTTAGTTTTATTTTGTTAAGTCATATTCACCTCCAGACTGTGTTCACCATCACGCACCTCTCCCATCATATTGCACTCCTCGCTGGGTCAGAACAAATGAAAACAGACTGTCACCACAGTTACTGCCACTGTGTCTCACCTTGGTCTGCACCGCCTTCACCATGCACGTGACGTCAGCAATGTACTGAAACACATGTTTCTCAATACCAAGAACGCAAAGATTGGTCTTGCCAAGACCACAAGTACAATCTTGCTAACTTCCCTCCCAATACTGAACTTGGGGCACAATGTGTCATGGGACTGGTCTCTTTTGGCAAGGATGCAACCGATATATTCTTGATATTTGGGATGGGCCAAGAACAACATCCAGGGATTTGTACCGTCCTCTGTACTTCTGTTCTGGAGTATTGGAACTGGTCTTCGGCAATGGGAGATGATGTAAAACGGGTACATGAGAACACAAGTATGGTCAAGTACGCATATTGAGAAACACCCCAGTTCTCCACTGCTGTCAGTGGCTAACTCTCTGTAAGTCTCTCGGCCAACTCTTGCCTGAGCTGGAAGTGTGTCCGGCGATGCATCGTATCATGCCGAATCATACTGTGTCGCGATAGGGGTGAATTGTAGTGTATCGCAAAAGTAGTTGCTTCATATGTATCTTTAATGTATCGGATCATTGCCAATTCCTCAGAGATGGAGATGCACATCCCTAGTTCAGACTGAGTAAAGTTTCTCAAATATGGTTCCAATACTCCTGTGACACGCTGCATTGCATGATGGTCTAACTTGACTGATGTAGGGTACAGCTTCTATACATTACATTTTGGTGTGCCTCGTGCCGATTTTGTAGTGCACTATATAGTGAATGAAATTTACAGCTGGCAATTCAAACAGTACTACAAGATGGCTGACTCCCTATATAGTGGGTGAGTGGACATTTGTAACACAGCCAGTGAGAACAAGTGGGATCAAATCAGGGACAGGCCATGTGATGAGTATGGACTTATTAGGACACTTTCACAGTCTGTGTTTTCAGAAGTCTCCATTTTAACTCATCCACATTGCAACTGCAGAATGGAGTTTCAGAAGTATACGCATACAGCAACAAAATTCCAGCTACTGTTTTGTATAACACCAAATGTATCGCATGTTTCCTGGTGGATCATAAAATGCTCAGTTTTTAACCAATATGGGATGCGATTTGTCCTGTATTTTCATACACATACATATACTGTACTTCATACATACTCTACATACACTAGGTCAAGGATCCCCAACAGAATTACCTGACCAGGACACTTGCCTATTTGGTAACCATTCTACGCTTAATGGTGCAGATGTATGGGATTTTATGGGCAGTGATTAGCTTTTGGTTGGGAATAATACATTGCCGCTTACGCTGTAGGATATAAGCTTGTTTGAACTATACAGTTGATTCTGTAATTTAATTAGCAATGCATTCTAAGATTTCTGATGAAGGGAGAATACATGTAACTCAAAAGTGCGTAACTTGATGTCAATTCACAAAATCACAAAATCGATGTAGTTTAATCTAGTCTAATTTATGTCTTTTCCACTTGACTTTGAAAATACATGCAGTAACAAAATAAAGTTAAGCACCCAAACGTAATGGTCTGATTTGGATGTAATTTGGTACACGTGCAGACCAGAAACGGTATGTAAATGATTCAGTTTGCAAGGAGCTGGCACATCTAGTCACCAGTCACAGAGGATGCCTTCTAGATGCATTAAACAACATTACCAGCACTTGATGGAGTTTGATAGGTGTCGCATTGTGGGTTTGCATGAGGCCGGGTGGTTGTATCGTGGAATTGTCCGGCATGTGGGGCATGCAGATGTCACAGTCACCCGATGTTGGAACCAAAGGGCACGTTAGGGCACCCACACACGTCGTGAAGATTCTGGTCACCCAAGACAAACCACACCAAGGGAAGATCGTCGTATTGTGCGGCAAGCATTACAGAACCCCATGACATCTGCACCAGCCATCCGGACAGAGGTATTGGACTCTACAACATCCTATGTCATTCCGCACCGTGTGTCGATGACTTTCATCAGCCGGACTACGGCTTCACCATCTCATGCGTAGGCTGCCGTTAACACCAGCGCAGAGTTGGCTGTGTTTGGAATGGTGCTGTAAACGGGAGGCATGGACTGATGGCGAGTGGCATCATACGATCTTTAGCGATGAATCTCCGTTCTGCATTACCATGCCTGACCGTCGTGTGCGGATATGGTGGCGCCGAGAGGAGAGGACCAATCCTGCCAGTGTTGTGGAAAGACACACCAGCGTTACTCCTTGCATCATGGTGTGGGGAGCCATAGGGTATGACTTCAGGTCATATCTGATAATGATTCAAGGGACCCTGATGGCACAGCGCTACTTCAGTGACATTCTGGGTCCACATGTCTTACCCCTCTTGAGAGGGCACTCTGGTTCAATCTTTCAACAAGACAATGCTCGTCCACACACGGCATGTGTGTCTATGAACTGTCTGCATCATGTTGAGGTCCTCCCGTGGCCAGCCAGGTCCCCCAACCTTTCCCCAATCGAACATGTGTGGGATCAGCTCGGACGTCAACTCAGGCGGAGTGGCAATCTGCAGGATCCCAAGGGCCAGCTACAACAGTTGTTGGCCGACTTGCCGCATGTGATGCGCCGCTTAGATGTGTCCTCACTGCATCCTTAGGGGGTGGAAAAAAAGAGGAAAATGTCAGACTTTGAAAATTGATTTTGTATCTTTTCTCCCCAGTCTAATGTTTTGCAGGATCGGCAAGGGTGGAAGTGAGTGGGTGCACAGATGTTGCTGAAACCGTATCGAACGTTTTATTTGTATTGTTTTTTTTCCCCTTTTTTGTGGATGGTTATTAGTCCATACCTCTGTAGTGTCCGGGTTAGGGAAGCGCGCCCCTGTCCCGGGATGGCTACAGGGAGGTGGGGGTCTATGTAAGGGTAGAAGTTATATCCTGGTGTGATTAATGTGGGTAAACTCTTGCTAACGGTGAAGGGGATTGGCAGGTGTTTGTTTTGGATATTTGACATGGGCAAAAGACCAGGGGGGTATTCTCCGTACGTCACTTAAATCATCCAAGATCAGAAGCCTCATCTTGGATCAATTAATGGGGGTGAAAATCATCTGGTTAATTCAGTTCCTGAAACGCACTTCACGAGTAGATTAGCTTAGCTGGATCCAATCATCCAAGATGATTGTGCTGCTTGAAAAGCCTATATATATCGAGTCTAGAAAACATGATTGGCAAGTCTCTCATTGGCTCCTGCAACATGGCGAAAGAAAGGACACAATTCTTCTCCCAAGATGAGCAGGACCTTTTACTGGAGGGATATGATGAGTTTAAAGACTTAATTTGCACCTAAGGAAACACCGCAAAAGCGGCACAAACCAGAAAAGACGGCTGGCAAAAAGTGGCCGACAAATTAAATGCGTAAGCATTCTCTAATTATTGTATTACTGCCAATTATTATATTACTTGAATGCAGCGTTACAGTTCCAATGTGTCACGTTAATCATCATTTAATTGTTATAATTCCAGATCAAACATAAGCACGATCAGGACAGGGGAACAAGTTAAAGTGAAGTACAAAAATATACTTCAAGCTGGTAAATAGAGTGTGTGTGCATATAATATATGTGTATGTATATATGTATATTAACGTGTATAAAATATTCCTTTTAAAACTAATAAGAAGGCAGACGAAAAAATACTGGGGGAGGTCCACCCGGTCCAGACCTAACCCCTGCTGAAGAGCTGGCTCTCCAGCAGAATGCCCATCGCCCTGTTTCTCAGGGCATTGAAGGGGGAAGCTCCTCCTCAGAGCCAGTGGCAGGATGTAGCAGCAGTCACTTCATTTCAGGTACAGGATGAGCATTGCATATATTTGGGGTGTCATATGTGCGTTCACAGAGGACTCGTGGTACAATTTCCACATGTTCCTTTTTTTCCCTGGGTGGTTATTTTTTATTAATGTTTATTTATTTTTTTCTTTGATGGGTCAGTTGCAGGCAATGTCATAACCCTTGAACCTGTGTCTGAGACATTGACCCATGTGATGTAGTTGATGAAGACAGTGTCTGACCATTCATCAGGGGAAGAGGTAAATGTTTCAAATAATGTTTGAACTAACTCCACTCTGAGTAAACAGTTCTAATGATTATATAACTTTTGTATAGGGGCCCAATGCCAGCACACATGTCCCTTCTGGAACATGATTCACATCAAAAAAAGGAGATGGTGAGGTCGGTTAAGCCATGTTTTGTACTTTGCAAAGTGGAAAAAATATTCAAAATGCTGTACTGTGTACACAGTGCAGAGAGAATCCTAAAGCATTTGTCTTCGGATTTTCATTTGCAGAAAAATGTACGTGTTCTGTACAAGTGATATCTTCAACAGAAAATCACATACCGAAAACTGAAAATGAGGAAAAGCCAGCAGGACATGGAATTTAATGAACTGAGGAGGACCAAAATTAAGTTGCAGATAGAGAGATTTGTTACCATTTGTCAAGTATTTCTTTCTTTCATATATTATGTGTGTACAACTTATTAATACTTCGTTATGTACTCCTTACGGGTTGAAGGGCAGTAAAGTGTCTTGATAATAAAGTTAACATTTGTGTGAAACGACTGCGTTGTCATTCTTGAAAATATCGGGCCACAATTCGGTCTCTGGCCGCTCTGCCGCTGGGCTGGTCAAGGTGCACTGGCTCAAGGTCATCATCGGGCTGCAACACCACCTCAGGGGCCCTCACTTTTTTGATGATGGCTATATTGTGTAGGATGGAGCATGCACGATACAGGTGTGACTCCCTGAATATTCTGGAGTCGTGAACAGACCCTGGCCACTTAGTCTCCACATTTGAAGTAAAGTGCAATGCATCACAGATCACCTGAGAATTTACAGTGTGTAAAACAACTTTCCTGTATGTCAATATGCCTATTGGCATTATATTATAGGTTACAATACCTGTACATTAATACTGTGAAAGCCTTTTCTATTGACACAGTCTGGTTCGTTTGGACCTGATGGGGCCTAGATTCTGATCTGGGTACAATCCAGTGCCCCAATCACATTTGGAAATCCTGGATGATGAGAATATTAGTCTGATTTTGAAATTCGTTATAGGACTGTAGTTTTTATTACCTCCAATGGCATAAAAAGCCTCTTTAATTGTCTGCACACGCAGGCGTCCAGGAAACACTACGAAAACATATATTTCAGGGCTAAACAGCCTTTGCGAATTGCCTGGCAAACTGCACTCTTTGCCAGATTTTCCGCATCACCTACAGTATACAAAAAAGTGCCGCTTGCAAAAAATCTTAAGGGGATGTACACTGTCTGTGTGGTTGTGAGAGACCGACTTCGCCTAGTTTGACTTCTAATATGAGGCGCAAATAAATTGTTAAGGTATAATATTCCGTCCTGGCTGATGCGGAATCTCTCGAAAAGAATATCATCAGTAAACAACAAAGGATCTTGCCGATCGTGCAAAGCCCTCTTGATTTGGAATTGTCTTCGTATTATTTGCGCTCAGACTGCAATCAGTCGCTCATCCAGGAACGGCGAGGCCATTACTGATTACACTATGTAACACAAATTTTGTTCCTGGACAATACATGTTTTTCTTAATTAAAAGTATAGAAAATGGCCATTATCCCCTTTAAACTTTGCTTTTGTGACCTGGATAATGAAATTTAGAAATTAACCTACTTTCCATGTAAAAATGGGAAAAT
>JAAGVU020000001.1:12502455-12517012 GCA_011763525.2 Mormyrus iriodes
TATTAGCATGCTTCCAATCAGAAGGTACCACACTAGCAGATAAGTATTTCTGAAATAGTTAAGTTAAAGGCCAGCAAATAATATCCCTCATCTCTTTTAAAACTATAGGTAAGATGGCATCAGGGCCCTGCGATTTGTTTATTTTGAGCTTAGCTAGACTTTGTAGCACATCAGCTGTATGAAACACAGAGTGCCCTAGACACTCTCGATACCCCTCGTTAAGGCTAGTAAAATATATAGGAAAGAGGAGTCAGATGGATCTACATCAAACTTGACATGAAACAACCCAAACCCATCCAGAAAACATCACCATTATCAGAACAGAAGTGTCTGTACATACACCAACTCCTGGATCCCCAAAACTCTTCAATCAGGCAATGACGCCTCCTCTGTGGGATTACGGCGGATTCCGAGGGATTAGCACAGAAAATGAACAGTTGTCAGCAGCAGGGCTGCTTTTGAGCTTCCCGATCTCATTAATGGTGGGGGGGGTGGTGGACTGCTCTTTGGCCATGGGCTGGCAGGTGCCAGGCTAAATTTGGAAGTCCATTTGAAGAGCTCCAGAATGATGAATGGGTGGATCTGAAGATCCTGTAATTGTACGGCTAAGAATACCATGTGACGTCCCCCAGGGCGCCCCCCCTCCCCACCCCACCCTCCATTACACCACGGTCATTGAAATGCAGAATTCCCTGCCCACATGCATGAATATCAGCCATATAAATGCATCACGCATTTGCAGCCTATCCATGAATATCAAAGAACCACACTATTTAAAAAAATATTTTGCCAAAGGCATACTTACAGAGTTTCCTAATGACTCACTTTCTCCTTCCCGTCCCCCTCGAGAGGCCGATCACTGGAAAGAAAAACAGACCAGGGTTAGTATCATTGCAGACAGGGTGTACGTTTAAGCGGTGGGCAGGGATCAAACCCGGGAGGTTAATTCAACTGGAACTCTTTAGAGAAGCCTGGTCAAAGTCTCTAATAGGTATTCCCCTTTTTTCTCTCAGGAATATCTCTAAAGACCATCCATTTATCGAAAAACACAGAAAGTTGATGGCTGAGAAAATGTATGGAAAGAAAGAAGAATTTCACAATTTGAGCAGATGACGGTAAAAAAGATCATAAACACACACACATAAACACACACACGCATAAACACACACACGCATAAACACACACACGCATAAACACACACACACACATAAACACACACACGCATAAACAATATAAAATCTCCTCGAAATGGTTCAAATTTGGCCAGATGAACCAAAAATGTCGCAAATACTTCAACTGGTCCTACGTCTACGTCAAAGGAAAGAAACACCAAAAGTTTCCCCTAAATTCTGTAGTATTAATGCAAAAGACTCCCAAGTGCGATAAGAAAGTTAGTTTAATTTCAACATTCAATTAAGGATGTTTGGAATTACAGCTACAACATGGCCCACAGGCATGGTTTAAAAGTGCACCACTACGATTTTCATTAATTAACACGGTTATTTAAAAAAGGAGATTCTTCCTTAATCACTCTACATGTAGAACGACGATATAAGAACCGATTTGTTTTTGGTTATTTATATTTCTTTCCCGAATGAGACAACTAATTTTTTCATCTCAACGCACAAGTTACTTCTCAATTTCAAAACAAATGCCAGCTTCACGTCGTGATTCTGTTCAGCCCGTGTGAAATCTGTTCACGTGAATTAAGTCATATTGCAAGATGAGAAACACCGTGCGATTCTGAAGATGTAGTAAGTGCGCCTTGATATGCTTTTACAACGCATCAAATGAGAAACTACGCAAAGCAACTGAAAGCTGCTGTCAGCAAAGCGTCGAAAGTAAAAATTACAGCTAGTAAAAAGGACGTAAAACGTATTAAACCCCTCCCCACATTTTAAAGACTTAAGATCAACTCGCTTTTACTTATTCTTTTAGGGAAGAATAAGTGTTTCTTTGACTTACCGAAAATAAAATAAGCCGATACGGGTCAGCCCCTAAACTCTGCGTGTCTTTTGTGCTCACGGCGGATCGGCTCCGCGTTTACGGTTCGTGCGGCCGCTTTATGCGTCTCGTCGCCTTGCTTAATGCGAGCATCTGTGTTACCTGCATGGTGCAATTGCTATAGACGTTTGAAGGACAAAACAACCGAGGTATCAAATGGTCAGACAAATAAATAAATCAATATAATGTATATGGATCATTCCCAAATCTGCAGTATATGTAATAACCAAGTAGATACATGTAGAATAATCAGCATTATTTTAGTACCCTACTATTACGTCATTTTTATTTTTGAAAGAATGAATATCTCGAACATGTTATTAGCGGATTTGTTATCGCATGTGATTATTGCTGTCGCACATCGAGTCATAAATATTTAACTGCATGTCTTTCGTGGGATCTTTTTGTTTTTTCCCCTCTGTCAAGCTGTCAGGCGGAGGGGTATCAATACAACGAATAAGCAAAGGCGAAGTTCAAACGGTGCCGAAGCCTGTCACACCGAGGCTGCTGCCTCTGTTTCTCTTCGGCTCTTCAGCGAATTAAGCACCGGCGCAAGTTAGTCATTCTCGCCTTTTCTGCTCTGCTTCTCCATCTTACTCACTGTTTCTATTGTCCAAATACTGACAATAACTGTATATTCTTTTGGCGATGCCCGGGCCTGCTGCCGTGTGCTCAGTGCTGCCTGGGATACGGTCCAGACTCATCGCGACCCCTCCTGGATAAGCAGTTGGAAGATGGATATATAATCCACGCATAACGGCTTCAGTGTTAGTTTTTCTTAAAATCAATCCTTTGAGTTGTGAAAAACTGGTATTGCCCAAAAAAAGTCACAAATGACTTTGTAACATAGGCTATTTCAGTGCATGATAGATTTCTTTCACCCCTATGCTCATAATAACACTGGCTTTTCATCCACTCATAAATATGCTTTTTAAATCATATTTTCTGTATTATTTCCATTATACAAGCTTTGCTAAAAGATGTCTATCTTTAACTGAAGCTTTTGAAAGTTGTCTAACTCTAGCTACCAACAAAAGTGTCATATTTATTTCTGAGTGTTATTCTCTGGTATTAAATTGTGTTACCTGAGCTGAAAAGCCACCGTTCCAAAGCTTTTTATAGTTTCCTGCAGCAACGTGCTTTGGTTTCCTGTAGCACATGCTGCCTTTGTCTTCCACTGATATTTTCTGCATCATGCCTATGGTATATGAGTGTGTGTGCCCTGCCATGGACTGGCATCTTGTCTCCTACCTTGTGCCCTATGTTTTTTGGGGCAGACTCTAAGCTCACCGGGATCTTGTGCTGGATAAGAGGTTGGAAGATGGATGGATAGATGGATGGATGGATGGATGGACTGCATCATGCCACATAATTCACGTCTGTATTATTATTTATGATTTCAGTTGAGTTCTGTTGGGCTGCATTATAGATCAGAAAATCGTATAATGTTCCCATTAGACAGCAGCCAAGTGCCACAAGACCTTCGCTGTACTGCCCTGCTGAGCCCTGACATTCTCAACTCGCAGCCTTCTGTGGCGCAGAAACACTTTGCCAGGACGCAAGTGAGTCAAACTATGACTAAGTGGCAAAAGCTTTTCAAATGTTAGCAATTTGTCAGCATGCTAAACTGGACTGGGGCTAACGACGGGCATACCGGCACTTTAAGATGGCCTAGCCATCCGCTCTGTAGCCCTCTCTAATGGCACCAGTGGGTTCTGGGGGCTATCGTGAGGCCTGACGCCTTGTATTTTTAGATAAGATCGCTGCACAGGAGTACACTGGGAGGGACAAAGACAAGTAATGAAGGACATTAAAGATTACACATCCAGCTGCTCATAAAAACATGCAATTCAGGAGACGGAGCTCCCATCGGTTATACTACAGTATACTGTAGTATATACACTACTATACACTACAGTATCCCTATACTGTGATATGTAATAAAGCCTTGTGTCCAGTGCTGCCTCGGATAGACTACAGGCCCTTCATGACCCTGACTGGGATAAGTGGTTTGGGGATGGATGCATGCACAGATAGTGATGTTAACTTGTATATAACAAACAAGAAAATATAGGCATATACACAGATTAAGTGGTTGAAAGACGAAGTAATATGTATATAACACATTCTAGTTTTATTTAAATATCTAATAATGTCAGCTGCCTAGGACAGGCTGAAGGCTCCCCTGTGACCATGTACTGAATAAGTGTTTGGAAGATGGATGGGTGGATGGATGAAATTTAGTAATGATATGCTACTGTACAGAAGCCTTTAGATAAGTTACTCCGTTGATTAGGCCCTATATTTCTATACATCCATCCAATATTAAAGGACGGTCAGTTTTCTCAGTGTGGCTACGCTTTTATGATGTACTGGCCTTATCAAACTGAAGTGTTTTTATTTAATTTGTAGACACTGGCTTAACATTGCTCAGTACTGAGGTTAACAGTCTTCCCTACTGTGACAGAAAAGTTGTCAAAATGAGGAAATTATAATGGAATAATATCTAAAACAAGATGTAACACAACATTATACATTTTCATGTCAATGTCACGTTACGCTTCCTGGCTGTTTATGTATAGTCCCTAATTATGGATAAAATGTGAGAAGTCAGCTAAAACAGGCTTACTTGCAGTGGCACAGCCATCCTCAACTCCCCCCCACCCGCAGCCTTTCTGTTTTTGTCCTTCTCGATTTGCAGTTCATCAGCAGCAGCCATTTGGGAAGCTGCTACCGGTGTGCGAGTGGCCAGTGGAGTGGACAGATGGGATGCTTCCTGCTCACGGCCCCCTTGAAGGGCACATCTCTCACCCTGCACCATCCCATCTCCCTGTCAGCCCCGATTTCCTCCGCTGAGTGAGGCCCATTTGGGCCCACTTCAGAGACGGTCGCCATCCATGCCGTGTCACGATTGCAGCGGGATGCTCCCCGCTTCTATCATTACCGCCCCCGCCTTCGCTATATTGGGGGTTTATTAAAGATCTCGAGAAATGAATCTCTCGAGTGCCAGCAGCCGAACAGCAGCGTATCGATCTGAGCGGGTAGTGCACAGACATGTCACAAGCCTGAGCCCCAAATGGATCCAAACGGGCCCCAATGATGTTTGGCCCAGATGTTTTAACAACCATAGTCTCAGTTTGAGAATTCCACACATCACAACAGCCCTAGGCAAGGGCAGTGTTTCCCAAAACCTTCAGGGGGTTGAGCTGGAGTGGGCTGGACCCTTGGACAGACTAGGTCTCTTGAGCGAAGCTCCTAATTTCAGAATATCTTAGCAACAACCCCTGCAAAAGGTCTTCTTTACTGCACCTTAGTCAATAAAATGTTAAAATATACATTTTCCCAGCAGTTTTCATACACCCAGACATGCTATTAACTCCTGCTGCCGAAGAGCAGATGGTGTAAGCCAGAACATTCCAGGATATGGCATACCATAGGGTCCTGGACTGAAATTAAACGCAAAAAACTGGAAGTGAAACTCAACGGGCAACTAGTGTGAGGAGGACTTACATTGCGAGCCATCCCATAATGATAAAAAACAGACATTAATTACAAATTAAAAATTAATAGTGGGGCACACAATTACAGCTGCAGGTTAATTTGGTGGGGGGGGGGGGGGCAGACCCCCCTGGTCAAACGGAACTCCTCTTGGAAGGCAAAGACCTTCCGGGGAGACGCTTCTCAGGTCCAACTTTACTTCCTGGACTTCCTTCAGCCAGCTCGCAAGACCCCTGCCGCAAGCCGCATTTTCATCTCTGCAGCAGTGCCCGCATGACAACCAAGTCGAGTCCGTCGGCTCGCAGGATAAAGATGAGAGATTTGTGGCGGGATAACAAGCCAAAAGCAACCGGGGTGTATAAGACCCCTCTAAGAGCCCCAAACAAGCTATTAAAAAGTGTTCCCACCGATTCCCATGGATGCAGCAATTAAGGATTGTCCAGCACCATCCTGTGGATTCATGACCAACATGTGGTGTAGAGATGGCACCCAAAATCTGCTGAACGGTTAAGAGTGTCAGCGTAAAAAAGGGCAGATGCCAAATTACACCATGTAATTGTCCTAGCTGGGGCTCTTAAATAATGACCATTATAACCAGCTCTCAGGTGGAGTAAGAAAAAGATACATGTATCATGGTGACACCTGAGAGTGCCGGTATGCATTAAAGCCCCAGTGACAGACTGTAGTCCACTTGTGAAAGGATACGAGGTTATTAGCATTTAACTAACAGTCAAAAGGTCCCCTCCTTAAACATAACTTTAAGTTCAAGTTCTCTGTTGTTGTTCCAAGATCTCTGTTCCATCCACCACCGCAAATGCTTCCCTAAAGGAAGGCCTCTTTTCACTGGGTAGACATTTCTTTAGAACAAGCAAGGATCACTCCCACCGAATTATAGTAATAAACAGCGATGTTCCAACCCAGTATCAAAAATCAGAAATCGGGGCAGATCCAGGCATTTCTTAATTAATCGGTATTGGCTACAACAGCCCAATCCAAAGCCTGATCTATTTAATTTCCCATGCCCACCTAATTTACTTCAGTCGCCCAGATTCTAAGGTTGCGTCAAATGCTGCAGAATGCTTGAGGCACATGGTCTGAAACTACAAACTATCGAGATGTCAGCCATGTAGAAATTCTTTAAACTGAAAAATAAAGGTAGCCCAACAGCTACCTGCAATGTTTTTGACCCCATCCTCTCAATATGAGGTAGCAACAGACAGTTGTCTACTACAGCAAATCTAATTAGGCACTTGCCGAAACATCATAAGGAAGAATACTGCGAAATCGCAAGGCTTAGCCGGACAAAGAATGCAGCGACGCCTACTGTATGTGTATGTATATTTAAATGTTGATTAAAAGATCAGATTGGGACTCAGTATCAGCAGATATAAATATTGAATGGATTGGATGGGGTATCAAAAAAGTGGATCGAGACATCCCTAGTAATAAATGAACTGAAGAAATGCAAAAAAGACATGTGACAGACAGATATGGTAATGCGTGTACTGCAAAAAGTCTGTTCTACATAACAATATACTGAAAAAATACCAAATAATAAGAAGAAAAACAATAAATTGCATGAATAAATATATTTCAACAATAAGGATAACATCTGATGTTAAAACATGGAAGCACAAAGGGGCTCACTCGTGTGTTAACAAGACGACAGATTGCAAACTACAGACCAGATACCAGCAACTTCTGCATCGCCTCCCTGCCAAAGACGTAAAGCCACTTGAAACAGGAAGTGCCAGCTTCTGGCTTCACCGTCTGTGTTTTCATTGTAGGTTAAATGATCAACTGACTTCCTGGCTCTGGAACCAATGGAAGAGATCGCTGTGCCTGACCAGCACCAACATAGAAATGGTTACAGAGCAGCACCAATGTTATTGTCAGCCTATGGGGCGAGCAGAAAAGCTACATTAAAAACATGAATGGTTGTTAATTAGTTGACATTTGCAGGAAGGCTTTCAACATCATTTACTTTTCCTTAAATAATAATGGGGCTTTAAAAAATTCTCTTTTTCAATAGTGCATTTTAAAAATACAGTTTCATTGGTAATGTATAGTTGGATTACTAGATATGAAACCTTACCTACACACACATAAAGAAAAAAAAAAAACTTGCTATTGTAACATTGTACCCTTTTCTGCCAGAAACAGGCTCGACCCCCTCCACTGCAAACTTGTAGTGGATGGAAGTTGGTTGGATGGATGGATGGATGGATGGATGGATGGATGGATGGATGGATGGAAAAATAAGTCTGCCACAATTTAGAGCAGGAGCACAGCCAGGTATGAAATATTAAGTTAAGATTCATAAAAATGAGGTACCTGCCATGATCTGAAGTCAGATTCATTAAAATACTCATGTTTCAGTTCCTGAAGATGCATACCAGCTTGAGAGATTGAGCTCAGACGCATGATTCAGGCCGTTCACCCAACAAGAAGCCAATAAGACTCACCACAAAACCTACAAGGGTAAGTCTGGGGGCGGGAGGACTCTTCTTAAACAGGATGAGCATGCAACGATGTTACATTTCCGCTGCTATTGGGTAATGATAGGAGATGATAGGAGCGGAAATAGAGAGGGAACGGCGAGCCAGGGAAGAGCATGGTGATGGCCACCCGCCTGCGGTACAGAAGCCACGCCTCTCCCGTGTTGCTTCTCCAGCGTCTCCCAAGCAGAAAAGCTCCCTAATTACGACAATACTTAGCTGCATTGATTTTTATAAGTGAACTGCTGCCACTTGGTTGTCTAATGGATTCTTCTGTACATTGACTCAGTTCAATTAAAAACACTATATTCTTACTTCAATTCCTAAATGACAAGTGCTCTCTAATTTATTCCAAATGAAATGAAAAAACAAGCCCCATCTTGGAACCCGTAAGATATGGGACATTAAGGTCGCCTGTAAAAAAAATTGTGATATTCTAGAGTAAACGAAGCACAGAGAAGAGCTGAATACTGCAGGGCCACAGCCAGCCCTTAATGAAAGATGTGATGCCCCCCTCCCCCCAGCTGAATGGTGATTCGGTCAGTTGTTTATTAAAACAAAAGGCACACAAATCCGATCCGTATCGGCGAGGACCTTATTAAAACTCAGGGGCTATCTCACATGTCGAGGACGTGGCTGCTGGGAGACGGCAGAATGAAATCCATCAGAGAGACCAATCAGAAGAGCGGCTGCACATAATGAACCAATCATCAGGCTGGACACCCCCCTCGCACATAAACACCTGAATATGATAGATGCGGATCCCATGTCATAACACATTCATCACAGTGAGTATTCCTGAGGTTTCAGGTAAAGGACTGTAATTGGTGCTGTAATGATGTCTGAGATGGTCGTTGAGGAGCTCATTAGATGGGCAGTGCACACTGTAGTCTCAGTCTGCTTGATTCCAGCATCACTACACTGTTCATTTCAGGCGAGGTCTGCTTAACCCCAAAAAAATGATTTTAGTTTTTGGTACAGCCTCCTATCAGTGAGTGATCCGATAAGCAGATCGAGAGTGGGATACTGCAGGATCATGAGGACATAGCTGACCTACTAAAGTGCCCCCCATCCCTCCCATTTAATTATTTCGACCTCCTTTAGCCCTAAACATGGAAGCTCATGATAAAAATCCAGGTCCGCTTATCCCCTTCTCCGGGCCACATGATTCTGGCTCTGTCACAAATACACGCCCGTGTGTTAAACTCCAGGCTGTCTCAATTAGTCTGAGTAAGCCAATCTGCCGAGAAAAGAAATATTAACAGTAAAGGCAAAGTGCTGTTGACATCTAACTCATTTGAACATAAATACTTTTAATGTGTTACTATGACAATGTTGTAGACAATTCTCAAATGTCAACAGCCACTGTGTGGAAATCTTTCATTATCAAAACACTGAATTCTTATTCAGCTTGCCTCATTATGTGCCCGTTTCTTTCATTGCAATTTTGAAGACGATAACGCATAACCTTTGTGGCTCTCCTGAAAAACGTTACGCCACCTTTCATGTGTCTAATTAAACGTCAGTGGTACAGAGGGTGGTGAATGTTGTAAGTGACTTTGAGGGGACCTTTTCCCCAATGACCACCACCTAGTGCTGCAACAATGTACTGTGACTGGATCAATTAGCCAACTTTGTGAGGCCACTTATAGGGTCGCAGCCTCCAACCCCAAGAGCCTTGGTTTATTAACACCCAGTCCCCCACCTCTACACCTTGTCCCTGTGACCCCTTGAACTGAGAGCTGTCCCACACTCCTTGAGGCCACGATGGCAGCACACGGATATTAAACATTTTAATTAGGGCTTCCCTGTCTACAAAGGTCTCCCAGCAGTCCAACAAAGACATCTTTCATGTCACATGCTTTGCATAATATAACAATTATGGCAGAACAAGCCAACAACTACAGAAAGATCAATTAGGCAGATGGACAGATGCTCTCATCTGTGGAATGAGTTTATGTAAAGTAACCCACTTCAATCGTCCTTATATCATGAGAGGCGTGTTCTGTCCACAATATGTCAAGTCCTTCAACTAGCAGTCCAAAATGGTTAGCTTTTACCTGACTGTTGCTTGGCAGACAGTTTTCCTGTCATGTTGCTAGCATCTTATTGCTATGCCATTAAAATCCTTAACCCAAATTACCTTACTGGAACTACATATCAAGGCCTATATATGAATAATAGGCCATGTTTTGTCTTTTTTCTAAAATTCAGAGCCTCCCACTCTAGGCTGCCCATTGTGTTTAGTGAAAAAATTAGCACTCCCAGAAGAACAGTTGTCTCCCTTTTGGAAATCCAATGGATCTGAGGAGTTAGACTCCAATACAGATGAGCATCACCGACAGAGAGAGGGACAGTGCAAATGCTTAGGGTGGGAACCAGGATCTCAGCATTAACATAGCATTCAGCTGGAGGAAGAGAGGAGTGCAGTCAGGGCAGGGAAAGGACAGGGGAGTAATGGCGATGCAGCAGCAGCCCATCGGCTGCCATTAAGGCTGTTATTCTTGCTGGCAAGCATAAGAACTAGCCCTGCAGAGTGCTGGACTTTGCGCTGCAATGGCAGCACAGCAAGGACCCCTGTGTTTGCTAAGTACTGAGGCTCGCCCAGTTAATGTAGCTAAGTAGTATATTGGTTAGGGAGTCCATCTTGTCACTTTATAGCCCGTGTTCACAATTGCCAGAAGGGTCTATGCTATTTCCCTCTTGACCAGGACTGTTACCCTGAATTGGCTTTGAAAAAGTATTGAGTACTGTAAATGGGTTTTTTATATGTTTGGATACATTTTTCATGAGCACTCATCCAAAACATTTGCTTATTATTATTAGCTTATTAATTACTCAAAATGCTAACGTAAACTTGTACATACAATGTATACTGTAATTTCCATATAGAGGGAATTTGTAAATTAACATAATATTTTCCTCACAGAAAGTTATTCCTAAAATGTTAACTAACGTTAACTAATAAACGTATAACCTGTTGTTTTGTCTATTTTGGAAATACCCAACCTTACAATATACTGTACTGAATCTGATGTCTAATATGGAGGATCACCATCATGGAACTCTATCATGGAAAAACTGAGCAGAGCACTCCTTAGCTTGCATGTCACTCTCAAAGATGAGAATTCCCAGAAAAAAAAATGACAGCTTAAGCAAGTGATTCTGTGATATGTTACAGGTAGGCGGTATAGAGATGGTCAGAGAGCTATGCAGGTGAATGGGCACACATTTGCAGTGTTGGAATAACTACTTCGAATGCTTGTCTCACAGTTTTAGATTTCCCACCCATCTCTCACCTCTTCTACATCCCACATAAATCAAAATAAGCAAAAAATAAAACAACTCTTCAAAACTCAACTGCTTGTAAGACCAACAGGTCAAAAGTACAGGCAGACTCAACCGCAGCTTCAAGTCTACACCAACATGGCAGCTCACACCTAATGCAACTTATACGCGCTACCCTTATTTGTAGGAGGAGACACTTATTATGCAGCTATAGCAATGGTCCTAACAGGACAGAGGAGGACATAGTGGATAAGGTCCAAAGGATTAATATTCAAGCAGGGATTCTTCTGTTGGACCACTGAGAGTATTTCAGGAAAACATGTACCTGAAATTCAGAGAGGGAACCATGACCTATGCCCCCGATCTTGGGTAAAATATCCCACTAAGTAGGAACAGAGGCGGCCAAGAAACACACTGCGCCTGCTGAGACATTAGTTTCAACTGAGAACCCAAAGATTGTACAAGAGGCCCCCCACAGCCAGGAATGCAAACAGCAGCTCTGTACTTAACAGGAAATTGGCTCTCGGGTGGCAATATGAATTTGCCTCGTGCCACTCGTCCAAATGAGACCTGCACGTGCACAAAAGAGGCGCCTTCTAGATCGGGATCTAACGAGGGGATTAGCGGGCGGCGGGGAGCCATCTTGGTTTAATTCAACAAGTGGTACATGCTTTCATTTCCATTTAATAAGAAGGGCAGGAAGGACATGTGCTGCCACAGTGACGCTTCCTCTGCCCGCCGCCATGGACTGAAGTACAATATCCTGCACCCGGATATTGCCCCTGAGGCTTACGAACTGCCTTCTTCATCAGCCCCTCAATTTCTGTCCTTATCTTTAAAGACATGTTGGAGAACACGGCCCGTTCAAAGCAGCGTTACATCCGCACAATGCGCTGATTGGAGACCCAGTCCATGGCATTTAGGCTGGCAGAATAAATTCGATGCTTGGCCCTTATGAATAAGACAATTATGATCTCCTCCTAGCCTGCCAGGACTTTTAAAGAATAACTCGCATTCTGATGAGGGGATAATAGATTGATATTGCCCCTGCGGAGTCCCGTAATATTTCAATGGCTGGTAGTTGAAAGTGATTTGGTTTATAATCAGGTGCGTTTTGTGATTTGTCAATCTGCCTTTCCTGGTGGATAAAAATGGGCCATGTCACAGGCAGAGCGTGGTGGGTATAAGCATTCATGGCTGAAAGTTTGCCCTCTTTGGAGACCCAAACAGCCAATACAGTAGCCAAAGAGCCAATCAGCACCTGGCCAATCGTACCTGGCTTCAGAGCTGCTTACTTTGCAGAGAGTGTGTTCAGTGTGGTGGCTTGTTGCCACCGTCCTCTGCTTTGTTCTGCCACACAGAGCAGACAGCGAGTCTAATTACTTTTCCTCCATTAAATACTCCTTTTGTTAGTTCGGCGAGCTGGGTAAAGATAGCGGAACGCAACATTTAATGATAGAGAGGTGAGCTGAGGAAGGTTTGGCATCCGTGGGGGAGGGGTGCCTGCTTTTGACACAGAAACACAAAACACCACAGGCACAATGAAGAAAGTTCTCTGTGCCAACATGTGAATGCATTCTCCGATCTTGTTGAGATCATTAGCTTTTCAACATGCTTCCATTTTCCATGACTGCTTACCCATTACAGGGCTACACTGGAGCTTGGAGTCCATCCCAGGAAGGACAGGACACAAGGCAGGGGACACCCTGGATGAGATGACAGTTCATCAAAGGACATGCACTGACACTCCATGAGCAAGAGGCATCAGTAAACCTCACCAGCAAGTCTTTAAATGGCGAAAGGAAACCTGAGTATTAGTGTGTGCCCAGGTGAACACACAGATGGAGATAGCAATTAAATACACAGTGCTGGCCAGCAAGTCACCATGCCCCCTAGGGTTCAGAAAAAAACTACACAACCATTTTTGTAAAACCTTTCTCCATGTGTATTTAGTTATAGATAGCACAGAGTCATTTCTTAATAAGGTCATACAAAGGATTTACATTAAGAAGCAAATCGTTTGGACATTACAAAAAATATTGATTAAGTGATTAATATTAAGATAAAATGCACATACTGGCTCTTTAAACAAGGTGCCGTAAATGGCGATAGAAGCTTCGAAAAGTTGTTTGTGTGATAAAGTGAACACACAAGGGACTCTAAGTAAGCGAATCCCGGCTGGCAGTGGATGGCAGCACTCGCAGCTGTCTGCCACGGACGAGCCGGCAGGTATCACTCAGGGAGAAGCAGACGGAAGCAGGTTTTCTGATGCAGCGAACCCAGATCTGCAGGCCGTCCAGTGAGGATCGCACCAAAGCTCCACAGGCACGTCATATTGGGAGGAGCATATGACTATCGCGGTCTAATTGGACACGGTGGCTGGACAGGAAGTTGAACAGCTGTTGGGGAGGCGCAATACTATGCTAAACATATACCTGTACAGCTCCCATCACCAGAGACGAAGACAGAAAAGCATTCATTCCAAAAGACGCCACATTGAGAAGAGCGATGACTGCCAGTGCCATTTGATGTTGAAGTTTACTTATTCTGGCAAACGCTTTGGTCAAAGTAATTTACAGGTTAGTGCATAAAAATAGTCAAAAAGTCAAAAGGTTGCTAGCACACGTACATGAGTACTCAAAGATAATATTGGTGATGCTTTGCGTTGTAGACGAAATACTAAAATACTCTGTAGCAGTAACATTCACTGGAAAGTAAACAATGTGTGACCAAATACCACTGGGCACATGAGCACCGCCTCTGGCCCAGGAAGAGGGGAGTGGGAGCGTCCCCCTATCCGAGCAGTGACCTTGATGACAGATCTGCTTTAATCAAGCTGTGTAATTATCATTCAGGTGGCTGCCCTCTTGTCGTGACCAGCCCTGGACAGCCCCTCACCCTGCAGCTCATCTGGATTCACCTTGAGGGAACATTGTGCTGTTCTGGTGTAACAGAGGTAAATAAAGAACTTGTAAAACAAATGTGAGGCGGTGAACAGAGAACTAAGGCGGTGATCTGAAGAGTTAACTGGAAAAACAGAGAGACGTATATCAGTAAACAGAGAAGTAAGGCGGTGATCTGAAGAGTTAACTGGAAAAACAGAGAGACGTATATCAGTGAACAGAGAACTAAGGCGGTGATCTGAAGAGTTAACTGGAAAAACAGAGAGACGTATATCAGTCAACAGAGAACTAAGGCGGTGATCTGAAGAGTTAACTGGAAAAACAGAGAGACGTATATCAGTAAACAGAGAAGTAAGGCGGTGATCT
>JAAGVU020000001.1:12522910-12540306 GCA_011763525.2 Mormyrus iriodes
TATGAAGGTGATATATATATATATATATATATATATGTGTGTGTGTGTGTGTGTGGGTGTCTGCCTAATGTTACTGCATATGGCCAGAGCTCTCTGTTGTGGTCATGTTCAGACCCCAGGAACAGGAATCATTTATTGCATATTAGACTCCTACAAATTGCATCATTTCCCCAGCAGGTGAACCCCAGGAGGTGACAAGGCCCAGGCCGCCCCCGCACCTCCTCACTTCGACATTTATCGTCATTCGTTCCAGCCCACACCACGGCATCAATCCTGTTTCCGTCGAGCCGATTCCTGTCTGGAAAGCTAGCGTGGAGCGAACGCTTTCCCACGGTGGGCGGGTGTCACACTGAATTTAAGTGATCGAGCCATGACACTAGGCTGCATGGGGTGGGGGGGGCTGACATTTTGAGGGCTATTTTTGGTGAGTCAGAAGCATACTGTTCCCAGAGCAGTAAGCATTGGGCTCTCTCCAAAATGAATGGTGGTGAGGTAAACCTTCTCTTTGCTGAAGATCAGTTTGGTTTCCTGTCTGTCTCTGGTGATATTTGAAACCACCACCCCACTGCCCTGCTGTTATTTTTAGAGCGCAATCACACTTCAGGTGTGACAACATGCCATGCCAGTTCTGATGTTAAATAGATTGCAGGTTTTACAGTAGCACAATACACACGTTATGACAGAAATAAGACATTCAGACATCAACAGAGAGTAACAATAAACGGTAACAGTGCAAAGAATGTCAGAGAAAGTACTGTACGGGATTCCACAGTAATGGCTCAGAAGGAAACAGTATTGCACAGTTAACCAATTTCGGCTGTTTTTTCCCCTCCACATACACAGATCTAAAGCATCATGTCACCACTGGAAACACAGCCCAGTCCAGCTGAAACCAGTGCAGTGATGACAGGGCAAGTCAGAACAAAAGAATAATGAGGAAGCAATAATGATGAACCCCCCACCTCAGTCTCCAAGGGGGTCAGGAGGAAAATGCACAGGAATGATCCCATGGGACGGCTAATTATGAAGAACAATGGGGAAGATGCAGAGCAGAAAATCTATAAATAAAACACTGTAGGTACCAACAGGCCATGGGCCACACAGCCAGCGCTGGTGATTCATCCAGCACTGCCAGTTGCTGACCTCACTGTTTGATAGTCAAGGTGCCTCAATGTCTGGGGACAAGGACTGTTGTGATAAATTTCCCAGGAAAGTAAATCATTATAGTCATACATAGATCGTGCACAGTCACGTGCACGTAGACTGAGGCCTAGATATTTTCCATAAGCACAATGATGAGACACACATTCATGGATATTCTGCCCCTCTTTGATTCTTAGACTAGATAAACTTCATTGATCCCAGAAGGAAATTCTTGAAGAGTTTCTGCAGGTTTTAGTGAACTTTGACAGGTCTGGTGAATTTACGATTTCAAACGATTAGCCTAATGACAGTACCTACAACCTACTTGTAATTAGTACTTTTACAGCTAGCATGCATCAACCAAGAGATGGGTGATTAAAAAAATCATATTTGGTTAAAACAGTGATCCATTAAAATAGGTATAACTTGCAGAGTAGGCCAGGTTTAACTCTATTCAGAGTGGGATGAGTGTAATATAAAAATATTCTGATGGACTGAAATGACTATATAAACTATTTGCTTTTCAGACAGACCAGACATTCTAGAAAGTCTACGGAGAAGTTTATCCTTGGAAAAAAACAATAATGACTTTTCCTCACCCTTAATCTGCTATTAGTACATATCCTTTCCATTACTGTCCATGGAGATTTGTTGGTATGCATTTCATTGTTGCAGACAACAAGGGGGTGGTTAACCAGGGTATTATTTTATCTCCAAATGTACTTATCCACATGCTTTGCAGTGTTCTCCTGGATTTTAGTGGGAATTAGCTGCTGCCACCCATACTGACACAAGCAGTTTTTGGGCCATCTGGTGAGTCTAGGACTAGGAAGTAGATAAGCCCCCCACAGATGATCCAGAAGTTATTAATGTGGCAAATGGAAAAGTGGGTCTGGAAACAGCAAGATAGGACTACAAGCAATGCCAGTCTTCATATATTACATATATCCATCCATCTCCTATAATCACTTATCCAGTACAGGGTCAATATGTACTGGGGGCCTATGCAAGGAAGCACAAGGCACAAGGTGTGGGACCACCTTGAATACTTGGATGCCAGTCTATCATGGCGTACACACACACTACAGGCTTTTTAGTGGCACCAATTTACCTTATCGCAAGTATGTAGACTGGAGGGGGAACTGCACGTTTAGGGAGAGCATGCAAACACAGACACGGCAGAGGGAACTGAACCCGCAACCCTGGTGATGTAAGGCTGAAGAGCATCTTCTGAGATATCTCACCACCCTCTCGTAGAACAATTTATGGATATATTAATTATCAAGCTGTAGGGAAATTGTTTTCGATCACAACGTTCTTTAGTTCCAACCCCTAAAACCACTAATAATGGTTCATAATATGATCATAATTAACACATCAGGTGCTAAATTTGATGTTGCCCTTTCGCACTATTTCGGTACAGATCATTCATTCTTCAGGAAGCTTTGAGCATCTTTCCCATCAGGCAATGCCCCCAACAGTGACCAAATACACAGATGCTAAACACATTTTTCAAATACACAGCTTAGCCTTAGTTACAGATGCTAAAGCAGGTTTGGTCGTGGGCATGTGCATTTACAGCTCAATGTGATGTTTTAATATACACCTGTGTGAGGACAGGAGGGGCATTAGCTGTCTGTTTTGGGAGGGTGAATCATGTGACTATATGGCTTCAGAGAAGGGCATGCTTTTTTTCCCTTTTCCTGATCCTTGTTATCCAACAGCCCAGGTCATAGCTAGAAAACCTGGGCCCCCTCGGTAGATTTTGCCCCTGTATTTCCATGCCCATCGAACACCCCTGCCCCCAGCTGTACCCATACCCAGACCTTACCTATGGCCATCCCACAGCTGTATTCCTGCCATGGCCCAATGCCCCCGTTACTTGTCACATGTTTCTGCTGTGCTTTCCACAACGATGGAAACCCATGCCCGTGACAACCAAAGCAGCGAGGATATGGAACGTATGCGTGTTATCATCTCACTGATGCACTCCAGCACACCCCAGATATTAATCAGCCTCTTGCCACTTCATTACGGCGCACGAAAGCCAATCAGACCTGTTAAGGTGATGAAATGAGCATCTGATCTGGGAGCCGATGAGTCTTATCTTGAACTTATTATTTTTGACATTTTAATCAATGGGCTTTTCAAAAGCAAAATAGAGTTTGGCATTGTTGAGGAGGACTTCAAATGATTCTTTAATGAGGTTAGGGAGAATTATGCTACCTGATGAGAAATGATGGTGTTCACACCTTGCCACCAACTCTCGGTATATGAGTACTATGCTACTGTTGATGCACTGAGCAGCCAGCATGCTGAGGTAAAGGCTACAGAACACCAGCAAGCACTGACAAATTCTAATTACCTTTAGAGGTGAGAGGTGTCATGCTTCCTTCAGCCCTCAAGGTACCAGGTGGGACGTTTTAAAAACATTAAATAGTTCACCTATCCCATAAAAAGTGCTCAACCGGGACCAGAGGGACACAAGCAAACTCCCGAAGACTGTTAATTACAACCCTGGGTATAATAGGTATGAGTGAAAGATATCTATTGAGATCTGTAAACTTTGACTCAGCAGTTGAGTGTTAGTATTTGTTAACTGCGGGTTATTTAAAAAGAAGCCCCTCACAGATTTAACTCTGTCCGTGAGACATGGGGGACTCTACGTGTAAAAGTTTTATGGTTATCCTGTAACTCTGAGATCCATAATCCCGGACACCTGAAGTAACTGTTGTTGAAGCACTAATTAAAAGAATGTCATGTTCCTATTTTTTCACTGAGGGTGGCTGAGGTCTCAGAAGTCCCAGAAGGCCATTCTGTTGGTGTGGAATGCCTCCCAGCCCACCCTGGGATCTGCACTAAGTCAATGTCATACAGCAAGTGTTCAATACCCCTGTTTAACACGAACAAGAAAGTCAACCACTCAAGTGACTCTAACCCCATGGAGCAGAATTATACTATACATTCGGTCAATAAAATGACCTTACAAGTGACCATATTACATGTAACGTCACAGCTTTCCCTGTACATGTGCAAACCCATACACACCAGGGATGTATGGGTAACAAACATGCAATCACGTTAAAAGCTTCTGCATTGCCACTGACAGCTCTCTGCTGTTTGCCTTGTCAGGGGGTGAGGGAGTTTACATCTGGCCCACACTTGGGTTTTCTCCAGTATGATTCATTCCCCTGTATAATCAATGTTAGAGGAGCCTTTTCATTGGACAATTTCCTGCATTAATTGTGACATAATGGCAGGACTAAATTCCCAAAATGAAAAGTATAATTTGCTGATGCCATGTTATACTCATTATCAACGGTCGGTAAACAAAGCCCTTGCACTCGCGTCATGCCAGCGCCACGGCCTTCGCTGATAGGGGCTCATTAGCATTTGCCTAATCCACATATGTCATCTGTGGTGCCGTCGCCACCACCTGAAAAAAGATCACACAGTGATTGCTCATTTAGTGCCTGATGAACACATATTCATTCAAGATGTCACTGGATATTTTCATCTCAGCTGATTCACAGCCGCCAGGTTTCTGCCCAGATCAAAATAAGGATGCCGTCAGGGGCATAGGGACAGTGCAACTGGATGTCAAAACTGGTCTTAATGAGCATCCTACGTACGGCAGAAGAGGTCATGTGATCCAGAGCGAACTAGGACGTTCGTTATGTAATCCAGCAGCTGCGTCATGGTGACTGGTCCACTCTAGCTCAAACCGCTGCTCCGGTTGGCTGCCCCGCGGGCCTACGAGGGGACATATGCAGGCGCTAACAAAACAGTTCTGCTATCAAGCAGCCGAAAGTCCCTCCGTAGTGGAATAAACAAGGTCTCCTTCTAAATGGCACTTCAATTAAATAAATAAATCGGCGGTGTCGAGCTGATTTGTTGCAGCTGCTGTTCTCCTGCCTTGTTTTTCCCACACAGTGAGAATCCCTCAAGAGGCAGTATTAATAACGCGAGCCGCTCGTATTAAGAAAATTGACTTCAGCAAATGATGAATTAAGTGCCGGAATTTTCCCGTCGGCCGGGGGAATCCCAAAACAAATTACATGTCACTGAGTGTTAGTGCTGACAGGGACGTCACTGGCATTTGACAGTTTGAGACCCCAACTAGTTCAATCTAGTTTTAAACTGCACCTCCCTTCCACCAAAAGCACGAGATATTTTGGCGGGTTCAGCAGGGCTCTGCCAATCTCCACGTGCCCTCCACACACCCCCAGAGAAGGAGAATGAGGTGTCGTTGATGTGAGGCGTGTCTCACGATCTGCCAGTAAGGGGCCCATCCGCCCATAGCCTGGGTTAGCTGCGTTGCAGCGCTAGGTCGTGTACACACAGAGCGGGCCACCCCTGAATATTCATCAGTTTGCCTGTTGCATGTTCATCAGCCATTGACATGTATACATAGGCCGCATGTTTTTAATCCATAAAAATATCTCCCTGTAATGATGTTCTTGGAGGAGACACAAAAAAGTAGAGACTTTGATTTATATAGTGTAGATTCATCTTATCACTTATCTTGGTCAGGCACAGCAGGGCCTGGGACTCATCTCTGGTGGCACAGGGAACATGGCTGGGGCTATACACTGGACACAATACCAATTCATAATTTAGATATGGATTTTTGTATTCGGTGTTTGTATTTTGACAGTTAGGTAGGGTTATATTGGGTTTCTGATTTTGTTCCTCTTGTGAGGGCATGCATTTGACTGGCATCATCCTTCCTTAATACATATGTTATCAATTCAGGTACCACATACCAATATCCCAACAACCTTTCCTTCATAACCAGCAGGGGAAACTCTTCCAATAAACAACATCCTGTATATGGAGGAGAAGACGGAGTGCAAAGACAATAAGTTTATATGGTAAGTGCTCCAGGGAAGCACATTGTCATCTCCTAACAGACAAAGTCGACAATACGAGCTGGGGGGTCAGAAGCTGCATTGAAACTCTATAGCCTTCATCAGGTCGGTCTTCACAGGATGCAAGAAGGCAAGGCTCATTATCTCCATCATAAAGAAAACCATCCTCCATAGCTGAATCTTTCCCCATATTGCTAAAGGCTTGGGATAACACATATTCCCCTTCACTGAGAACTAAATGCAGGAACAAATTGAAGAGAACTGCTCGAGGCCTCCTCCTCCTCGTCTGAAAAGGTCTGCAGCTTCACCTCAGCCAAAGAAAAAAAAATAATGGGGAACTGAATATAGAACGTGACAGGCCACACTTTGTACTTCATCTATCTCCTCCCCTGGGGGATCAGTGTTCCAGAGGTGGGTGGCTGGGAAGGAGTGAAGCGAACCCTCTCTGTGAAGGACCAGGCGAATCCTTTGCCATCTCAAAGTGAGGATATTTACCATAACCGACAGGACCCTGCTTCCAAGTTTTCCCAGACAGATTAAAATAAATAATCGATATGTTTAATACACAGACTTCTGCTGGAGGACAATCCTGTGAACATTAGTCATGAAGGATAATGGAGTGCAGAGGCAGAGATTCTGTATCCAATGGCTCAGCATTGGTGGGGTGGGACAGCTGAAATAGATTGATGGCACCAATGCTCAGCCGATATATTCTGGCACCACTGCTTTTCCAATACTTCTCAAGGTTAAAGGAGGGCAGGCTGACTCACAGAGGAGACTGACTCTGAAACAGTCTGAATACTGGCTGGGCTGCGATGGTCTGGACCCCCAGAAATATCACCAGTGTCTTTTGCTGTCAGTTCATTATATTGCTATAAAACACAATATTGAGCTGCCAGGCACCAAGGGTATGACTATTACATTCATTCAGAACCGGCAAATTTCTGGTCACGTGATGCATGTGGCATAAGGGTATTTCACAGAACTTACAGTTTTCTTAAAAAAAAATACAAACATCTCAAACTCACCTCTTCACGTAAGTCAGCCTTTGGTTTCAGCTAGCAGTCAGTTATATTGCCCCTGCAAAAAACAAATAAAAATAAATAATAATAATAATAACAATAATAATAATAATAATAATAATAATAAATTAATCATTTCATTCATTAAATATTACAAGTTTTTGCCTATTATAATAGCATTCTCGCCTAAGTCTAAACGTAGCAGTTGCTGGTGGAGACTTGGTGTGATTCTTTGAGCCAAAGACTGTTAATATGTTTCTCCTTTCTCACTGATCTTCACTGAGATAATCACAGGACTGCTCGTAAGCTTCTTCTGCTTCCAGAAACTGGAGCTGACTTTTGATGCCTATCACCTGGGCTCCCTTTCAGTCTGACGACAGTGGCTATAAGCACCATCTGGTTCCTTCTTCTACAGTATAGTACTGTATAACTCCTCTTCATTTTTCTAGACTGAATGGAGTTTGCAGGACACTATTGTTTTTTAACCTCCAGTAGCTGGAGAACATCAGCGGAACATTTAATCAGCATTGTGACAGTCTTGCAGCTTGCCCACTAATATATCCATCCTTCAATCGATTTTCCATGCTGCTTTCCATACAACAGCTATCCCAGGAAGCATGGAAACAGAGAGGGGATGTATGCTGGGTGGGATGCTGGTCCATCACAGGGCATAAATTAGAGTCACCGATTCATCTAACTACCGTTTTCTAGACTGTGTCAGGAAACAGAGTCCAGTCACGGGGAGAATATGCAAACTCCTCACAAACTAATGCTGATTTGAGGATCAAGGCAGGGGAACTACCCACTGAACCATTTACTTATGCGAGGCCTGACAATTTGCTTAGGTAAGACTCCATGAGGCATAGCTGGAAGTCTGGCCAGATGAGCAGGCAGATCCGGCTGTTATGGGTCTGTGATCATAGAGTGTGTGAGGAAACCCCTGAACCAATGCAGAAATCTGCTTTATTAGCAGCCGTGAGAGTCAGGTTCCCATTATCTAATTAGTCATGGGACACATAAAGCCCCTAAAATAAATACTTGTTCTAAAGACCCCTGATTGATTGACTCTTTGTAGTTTTCCTATGGAAGCTTTTATTGCTCACTATTTATTATGTGTTCATGAGTTAACTGCTTAAATCCTTTTTACAGGTGCAATAATCAAGCTGTATTTTCAAGTTTTAGCTGAAGGGACTCCCATTACACAAAGACATGGCATAAAAACAGATTGTTCTGGCTAATTAAACTGATTTTCAGTTCCTATGAGGCGGCTTTTTTGAACACCTGTTTCCTAATATATCTGACGTTGGCTATTCTTGGCCAACCTTGCTCACCCCTCAGCATCCATCTAACTGTCCTAGGTGATTGCTGGCATTCCTCCAGAGCTTCTAAATGTGTTAAATGGAACACTGACTCAGAGAAAGATGGACAAGTATTACTGTAGTATGTTCATGTTTTCTGGAGTTCTCCTAGATGCTTGGTGTGGGATCCCCCAGTGCTAAGTTGTCAGTGTGCTTCCTTGAAGGTAAGTCTCTTTTACGCACTTATGAATTGTAGGGTAGACCTTTGAAGTTCTGAGGGACACTGGCACATTGAGGTCGATGACCTGAGAAGGGTGACACCACATGGCTGATGCACAAATTCCAGTCGGGTTCTGTTATGAATATGAGCAACTCTGAAGGTGGTGGTGTGAGGTTGGTGGAGGCATATGATCTACCCTTGTTTGTCAGCGTTTGCAGACAGCAAAGTGTGCATCCAGAGGCCTTCCCGCTGTCCCCTCCACCCTGCCACCACTGCTCCACGATGACAGCTTCCAGCACGGCTTTCATTACCAACATTTTATTCACAGACAAATGCAATTATCTGTCCGTCATGGCAGGGATGAGACCAAATGTGGATTTTCTTTTCCCTTACAGGCCGGATGACAGGGGAATACACCCCCGCCTCCCTCCTGACCCCCTCCCAGCCTCAGAACTTTTCCCTTATCCATGCTGAGATGATATGCAGGCCAGCATCTCCACTGAGACGCCAAACCACCATCCTACCGCGAATCATGCTTGTGTTGAGTGAGGAGCTACCATAGCAACGTGCTGTACGGTGCCCCCTACCACAAATGCATGACAGCTTCCTATACAGTACATTAATGTAGCTGGAGATAATCAGTTTTAAGCAAATCAAACAGTATCTGGGGTCTGCAGCTCTTACAGACATGTAAAGAAACACCAACCGCCTGTGACCACATGGTCCAAATCAACTTCTTTACCAAGCAAGATGATGGGAGAAATCCAACATTGGCTATTGGCTATAACTCAGTGGTAAAGGGAACAATGTCGTGTCAATGTCATGACACCAGACTATACTTCCTGATGTGTTTCTTATTCAAAATCAAAAAAATTCCTGAAAGCAGAAAGTTGATATTTTCTCAATGACCGACCAGGTCATGGATCACATGACCTAGGCAAACCACTAG
Source organism: Mormyrus iriodes (assembly GCA_011763525.2). Lineage (NCBI taxonomy): Eukaryota > Metazoa > Chordata > Actinopteri > Osteoglossiformes > Mormyridae > Mormyrus > Mormyrus iriodes. Next base: position 12,532,414 of record JAAGVU020000001.1, read on the forward strand.
TAATGGGCATTCATACTGCTGATCCAGGCAGCTTCAGATTTTCCTTTCTCTGCAACTCAGGGAGACCCGTAAATTTCAGCACTGGTTAGGCTAAAAGCTGCTCCTTTTGTCCTTATTAAGCCCCATGCCCACAGACTGTGCCTAAACTGAATTTGATTTATCGTGACATAGAGGACATTTCTACACAGACAGAACTATTAAAAAAAATAAATTTTTTCCCAAACTTTTTGAATAGGAGCACTGCTGCCTCAGTGGCCTTCTGTCTTTCTACAGACTTCACTGAGCTCCAAATTACAGTCCATATTACTACAATATTTTCACAAAATGAGCCCATTCTATCTGGTTATGTATACTGTGCCCCCCCATGCTTCATTTACATCTTCCAGACTCCCAGAGAAAGGAAGCATTCCGCTATTATGAGTACAGCATCCCCAAGGGGACAAACAGTGCCAGTGACAGGCACATCTGCTAATGGCCTACTACTGCCGCAAGATGCACACAGCTTTGAAAATGACGATTCGATTCGAAGGCAGACACCGCAATTGGCCCAGAGCTGTCCAGTCCATCACAATAGTACTTCTGTCTTTAGGTCTGGAGAAAGCCATAAAACTTCCTAATTTGTTTGCTAATTGGCCAATCAAAGCGTGTTTTTGAAAGGCACTGCCAGCAAGCGTGCGGGATGGAGAGGAAATGGGGGAACAGTGCGGACACAGGGATGGGGTGGGGTGGGAGGAATAGACGCTTCCTCAAAGGCAATTAAAACCATTCTCCATAGTGCGACATGGCCAAACAAGCCCACATATAATTATAGTCCGAGAGGGTTTGCTTAAAATGGGAGATTACAAGTTGCAGGGGCAGAGGAGAGAGGATTCACCAAGCCACAGTTCCCTCTAATTTAATTTTCCTCAGAGAAAATGATTTGGAGGGGGGTGGGGGGTAGCAGGGGAGCAGAGGAGACGGCCCTGACTGGGAGAGAGCCAGGCTGGGCCAGCGGCAAGGTGGGCGGGGTGACCTTATGGACAGTCAGCCAGCCCCCCTCCCAGAGGCACTGTGCCCCGAGAGGGCCACGCAGAGACCGCCAGTAATGTCATGACCCGCTGAGCCACCGCGATACTGGACTTCAGGGCTGGGGAGGCTGCCAGAAAAGTGACCGTGGACAATGTCAGAGGTAGGTGGCGCCGATGAGCTGTTCGCGCGGGGCTCCAGACGCTCAGCTCCACAGGCTACCGGGAAGCGTGGGAAGGGCACAGCCTTTACCCGAGTACCCCGAACAAGTAAAGCCTGCTGGCCCAAAAGTCTGCATTCACTCCTGTTTGTTATCATGGCTGACACTGCTCAGATCCTCCTCGGCTGGGCAGCTGCTTGGACACATGCTAATATCCCTCTCCTACTGCACATGTTCTAGTTGTACAATTCTGAAGGTTTCAATAAAAGAACTGCCTTATACTTCAGACACACACTGCATAGCCCTAACTGAAAGTTTCACTATTTGAACAGCATATTTATTTATTCATCCCTGTCTTACTTGTAAAGCCCTTTTTAATGTCTTGGGCAAACACTATTACATTTTATTGTATGTCTGAATATTTTGAAATGACAATGAAGTTTGTTTTGACTTAATCCATATAAGTACCACTAGAGCGCAAAGCCACCCAGTGATGGGCTGGTATCTCATTCGGGTGTCCCTAGCCTCATGCCCTGCCCTTCTTGTGATAGAGTCCTGACTCAGGCCGACCGAGTTGGATGAGGGGGTATTGAATGGAAGTAACCTTTAGCACTGCTATCGAAAAATATTACAACCTAAGAGCCTTGTTTTGCCTACTTTCTACCTTATACCTTATTTGTGTTATACACAGCGTAGCCATACCTTTAAAAAAACAATACACTTAATTACATGGTGCTATTACTGCCAGACCGGTATACAAGCGGTGTGTGCGAGCAAATTTAAACACCACAGTGCCCAGGTCACTCCTAGAGGAGAAGGAATGCACAAGAGAACATGCATGCCTGTGGCTTTGCCAGGGAGCCCGGGAACAGACAGGAAAATACATGCGAAGTTCAGCCAAGGGTACACATGTTGAAAAGTGCCAAATCACCAGCAGCTAGACACCCTTTTTTGAACCCTGTGTGGGCACTGGATATCACCTGCAAATGGGGTTTGAAAACACTTTAATGCACTGATTAATCTTGCCATTGGTACATAGCCCGTAACTGCTTTATTTATCGACGCTAAATAAGCACTATTTGGTGTATAACAAAAAAATACACTATGCTGACAAACATCACATAGTAGATCTTCAGTGGAAGGGTCAATTAATAAAAACTTTATGATAAGGAGTGTGACGATCAACGTTTTCCTGTCGAAACCAGTTTACAAACAAGTTGCTGTTGCTTGTAAAACAATATTGTCCAACATGGAGCTGAAGTGAGAATGAAAGATTGTCTGTTGATACCTCGATTAAACTGCCACACCATTCATAGGCAGTTACAGTGTATCACACATCAGTAACACAAAGTAAGCTATCATACTGCATCTGACAGAGACAGCTCTGGGTGATGGACAGCAGGCCCTGGTGCGGACGGGAGGAGTTCTCACCTCTCCATCTGACCATCTCTCTCTGGACGGATCTTCATCAACACCCAGGTGAGAAGGACGGACTGCTGGTCACAATCTGCCCAGTGCTGGCCGCAGACCAGCGACACACAAGCCAGGCGCTTTGTGTGTGTGCACTTAGCAGTTAACTGGTAGCAGTAGGCTCTTCAGAACCACTCTATACTCTGCCTGTAACTTTAAGGAAAGGCGGGGCCAAATTAGTTGAAGGTAAGGAAGGGGAAAAAGGCTCCATTTTCAAACTTTCCCATAAGCCACAATAATGGAGTATGATTTTGCATTCCAGTCAAATGCCTTCCGAGTCTCTAAAGTACTAAGGAGGTGTGGCAAAATTAAACCCAGTGCATTCTGGGACCCAGAATAGGAAACTTTACAAAAGCAGGTTTCCAAGGAAACAATAATTACCTTGGTGATTGTAATGATAATTGAGTGCATTGCCAAAAAAAAAGCAATTTGGCACCCTATTGAACAAGACAAGAATCTTCATAAAGGCCAAATGGACATGTGACAAATTTTATGCAAACTTAAAATGCAATATGACCACAAAGAATATAACAACAGTCCTGTCTTTCAAAAAGTTTAGGTAGTCACTGGACAACCATGGAACAAGGTTCAATTTTAAGTCCATCACTTGTAAAACTGACTTGCTAATAACACATTCAGCAGCACTAAGTGGTAAAAAAACCATAAAAGCTGCCACTTGGAATGAAAGTATCTGTTAAGTAAATAAGTAATGGAATAGCGACGATTAGCCGTAATGACAAGCAAGTGGCGATAAGGAGATTGTCAATGCCAGGGAGTATCTTAGCATTAACTTCGCCTGGGAGGCAGTGCTTTAGAAAGATGGCTTACATTAGTGTTTTGGTTGCAAAGGATTCATAGCTACGTGTTACAATGTGAGGACGGCAGATGCATTGTTCAATGCACAACTTGAATGACAGCGTGAATGAACGTTTGGAGACTGTGTGCAGACCTCCATCAGGTCAGTCTCTGGCGGCCCCTTCCCTGGATCCAGGAGACCAGAGAACCATGTGCTTTGAGTGCGCTGAGGGACTCCAGGTGCATAAACCCAGTCCATGGACAGACTCAGACCCCCCTCCCCCGCACACACAGGCCTCCCAGGGGAGGGGGGAGGGTACAGCAGAAACCCACATTTTCAACTCCAGAGGTCATTTTACAAGGTGAAAGGGACAGACACTTGTGACCACGAACGGGCACACCAACCAACCTAATTACTAAAATGGACATTACATAACAATCCATGTGACCAGGAACTTTGTTTCATAGTCCCTATGTACCAGACTAAACCCTTTGGCTGAGCATTGTGTCGTAAAGTTGAATCTCCTCTCCGACTGCTAATGCTAAAGCCAGTTGAGGGTAGGGTTCAGTGAATGGAGTTCCTCACACTTTATTAGTCATTCAGAGGAACCAGCAATCACCACTAGCAAGAATATATATCCATGCAACCAGTATGGCTATAACTGGGAGCAGTAACTATGCTCTAATTCACATCGTCAGGCTAGATGTGAGTACATGTCAGCTCCTATTTAGAAATACAGTAATATCCAATTATAGATCAACAACTTACAATAATAACACATAACACAGATTAGACGGCTGGTTAACTAGGATCTATAAATATTACTGAAATTACTGCTATAATTTTCGGGTTAATTTGGATACTTAATATTAGAAGTACATCAAGATGGAGGTAAAATGAAAAGACCATTTAGGTAAGATGTGAGGCGAAACTGATAAAATGAGAAGCAGGCAGGGATGTAATGAGAATGAGAATGCTGAGACTTTGCAGGGCGTTCACCATGAACTGAAGAAGGCAGAGGGCAAGGGTCATGCAGACTTTAAAACGTAATGTTGCTACATGATTATCTACTTAATCTACCAGTTGTGTGCCCCAGCAGCCCATCTGCCTCGTTTTACACTGAGAAATCCCACGCCAGCTCAAAGTTTATGCACTGTGGACAGGAAAGAATTTTACCTAAAATATTTAGCTTGGATCGAACCACGACAGGAGAACCACAAGACAAGAACGGCACGGTTTCCCCTCACTTAAGCTAATGGTGCATAATAACATAAAATCTCAAGTATATTTAGTCTGTTACATAAATGGTCCAAGCTACTCGGTACATATGAAAACTGTCCTGGTTCTCTTTGAAATGTCAGCCACACCTTTCCATAAAGAATAGGCTTCTTTCTGCAGTGTCAAGAGATTTCACATGGGGACTCCATCTTTGCTGCACTCTTAGGTGCAGCACACATCTCACAGTGACATGCAGAACCACACACCGTCGTTAACAAGGAGAACAGGCTCCACCCTAACCACCCCACAGTCTAACCATATAGATCGTCTGATAAGTCCCCTTCTATTCTGCACAGGGTGGATCCTCTGGTGTCCAGCTGGATGCTTTCCCGGGTCATTCTCCTTACACTCCAGCTATTCTTTGAGCCAACGAGCAGGAAAAACTGGACAGCCGGTGTGGGGTCAAACTAATCACCGGCAAGTAACCGAGAATAGAGCAGGAATGACCACAACAACAAGCTCCGGGAGAATGTCACCCCGCCCCCCTCGCGAGTGGGATGTTACCACCGCCACCGCAGGCACTTAATTTTGGATGCAGAAAAATCAATCAGACACAAATCGAGTGACCTGATCCAGAGAAGAGGCCGTTAGGGTGGTGTGGACAGGTGTGCCCGCTCAAACCCGCCTCAAATCAGAGACCTCGCCAACAACCTGGCTATGGGCAAATGGCACATCAATCCCCACGTCCAGGAGGGCTCAAGAAACGAGCCGAATGGCTAATTAAGCAACGTAGCCTGTTATCTCCGACAGGTCCTCTGCAATTACTGCTGCGTTGTACAGCATACAATATCATGCCAATTCAAGGCCTCATCGATCTTTCAGTTTAAAGACATAATGACACGTCAACATTATAGTGCTTTACATTAAGGTTAATAAAGGCAGGCCTGTTTGTTTAGACTGAATTTTCCTGCACAGGGTTCCTTCCTAGCCATGTACTGGCAGTCATCAAATCTCATTACCATCAGGCTAGGGGAAATAGGAATGAAAAGCCTAGGGAGGAAGGAGGACCAAAAGAGGAGTGCTTCATCTAGAGAAGTGCCCAGGTTCAAGGGCAGACAAAGGAGGATCATCTTATTGACAAGGAGAAACCACTCGATGAAACACAGAGGGCCAAGACTACTTAGTTAAAGACTTGTGTACATGTGCGAGACCACTGTTTTCTATATTTAGCAGGTATCCAATATGGGGTGGATCCTGCAAGGGCAAGGTGGGCAGTTGTCTAGGGTGGCATCTTCTGAGGGGATGCCAACCTAGCAGACTTGGGGGGAAGCGATGAAGCTTGCCCAGAGTGCAGGATGGGCTTCAACCAGCACTGTATCCAATGATATTCAATCAGCAGTATTCCAGTAATTTGTGACAAACAAAAGAATCAACTCTTGACCAATGGTGGTACGTTCCTATGCTGGGTCTACCATAAATTCATCCTGTCGCCCCCCCCCCCCCCCACTGCTGGCTCACTCATAGATCCATATTTATGCAATCAGCAAACGTCACTCTTTAATGCATGCTTTATATCTTTGAAAGAAAGTTCCTGGATCCTTCTGCATAGGCTAACACAAGAGTCATTAACATTGTTTTGGTTATATGCAGACAGCGAATGGAGCTGCAGTCCATTATAATTATGATGTTAAGAGGTTAGTGAAATGCTACTGATATCTCATTCCCTCCACTTGATAAATTATTCATGAGTGATCTATTCAAACTGACAAGGATAAAGGTGATAAAACTCCATTAGTGGTATCTATAATTTTGCATTAAACACTTAATGAAGGCCTTTTTCAAACAAAGCCGCCGCCCTGCAGCCACCGGATGCTGACAGAAGGAATCATTTTCACAACCTTCACACTAGATGTGATGGAGTCTCATGCAAGAGAGCATCTTAAGCGGCAATTTGCCATGAGCCAGAGTCCCCTTCCAGCTGGTCTGGAAAAACCAGTTTCCTGTGGCACTTATGTGGAAGCTGATTGTCAGTCAGGTCAAGGTTTTGATTTCTAGCTGCTTGTCATGATAAGAAGCCTAGTCTCTTTCAGGTAGCTGTTTTTCTCCTACATACAATGCAAATGTAACCAGATAAATCAATTAAGATGACTTAAAGGACTGTTTATCTTTCCTCCAATCAGTAATTCAGATTTGGATAAATTATATGCTGATGAATGTGTGTGTCTAGTATAATGTGCACTCAATAATGATCAAACCAGTCCACCAAAGTGTATGAATAATTTGGTTATGAAACAAGACTTAACTCTTACTATACTATTTTCCAATCTGAGTTCCTTGTGTTCTGCTCAGTAGCAATGATGAGAGATCTGGCAAATTTGAATGAAATATTGGGTGAAAATGAAAGATGTGTTATGTAGATAGTGTGAGAGACATCATACCATACATATGCATACACCACCTGGCCTGAACATCCAGACATCTGAAAGACAAGGAAGGCAGGCTTCGATTCTGAGACCCTGTCCATTGAAAGGACAGGCATTAGCTATTGGTCGAGTGTATGCTGAGGAATCCCCAGGATTACTCAAATTACCGTTAACGAGTGACTCAGTGAAGCGTGTTATACACAAAATTCTTCACAGTGTAAGCAAGTCACACCACCTATTCCAGCGTTTTTAATATTCAAATGGAGGACCAGAACCCCTCTTCAATGAACGGGTACAATGAATAGCCAAGGAAGCATATGCATTTTTATTGAATCTTACAGTCGGAAAGTCCTCTCACTTCTGTAATATGAAAGCTCCTCAGATCCACCAATGGGAAAAACAGCCATGGATGAGACACACGTAAAAATGCTGAAGTAACACAGCACTATAATACTTGGGAGCCCAATTCTCAAGTATCTCTTTAAATTTCCTGAAATAAATGATACCCAGCCCCCACCCTGAGAGATCCTGGTCTACTTTGTTCTTACACCAAGCATCTTAATTAATCCAGTGTTATGGGACTGTCACAAACTAATTATATAAAAAATAGCATGTAACAGACACAAGTTATCCATTCTTTAAGAATGGCATATTAAACAAAAAAAGTTCATAAAAAAATAAAATGTTACTTCAAAATGGCATGGATCATTTCAGCAGATAAAAAAGTAGCACAAATTAGTATTCACCTACACTCACCTAAAGGATTATTAGGAACACCATACTAATACGGTGTTTGACCCCCTTTCGCCTTCAGAACTGCC
>JAAGVU020000001.1:12573091-12593904 GCA_011763525.2 Mormyrus iriodes
ATATATATATATATATATATATATATATATATATATATATATATATATATTCAGGATGCTGGACTGGCTAAGAGTAGAATCTGTGAAAGGAAGTGTCTTTTTGAAATACAATGTTAGGTAATCGGCCCTGGGTATAAGGGTAGCTTTTTAATTTTATTGTAATTGCCTTGCAAACAGAACATGGTCCTGAATGCAACATTCATCTTCCCAGTTTTCTAGCTATCTAAACTTACCTGTGCTGTGTTACCATGGGAACCGCAGCCATTCAGTGCTTGGGTATCATAGAGAAAGTATCATTTTGACGTTGTGCATCGTACTTTGTTCACGGGCAGCACCCACGTCTTTTCTTTGAAGCCCCAATTCCTATGAGATGCTCTTTCTCAGCCTCATTGAGCAAAGGTCTCAAATTGCCGTCCGCTTCACCTTGACCTTTTTATTGTCTAGTGAAGAGTCTAATATAAGATCTTGGAAATACAAAGTCAGACTTTAACACACGGATGTTTCTTTATAAAACCAGGTGCTTTTGAGCTTCAAAATACTGCCAATTCAGCCCTAACGGTGTTAGTCACACCTGATTCGCCCCCAAAGTGTAGTAGGTAAGGGGATACAGGAGCAATTATTCTAACACCCATTGAGCGATAATGTGAGATTTTGCCTGACCATTCTGATGATAATTTTTTAATGATGGAGCTCAAAGGGATTTCTAATCGACACCTTAATGTAATTCATTATACATTTCCAAAAGAAAACACATTGTACACACTGTGAGCACAAAAGGGGCAGCATCCACCCACATAATTTTAATTTTTAATAATTTAAATGGCCGTTGTGAACAAGGTTGACTGGCACTTGTACACGTACAGCCACCATACTCAACAGACCATGGACAGTGGCGAGCAACGCTAAAACCTGGCGGATCAAAATGTTCCATTCCAGCCCTTTGATTTGACTCTTGTGTTGAGAAGAAGCCTTTCTCTTGTACTGGAGACATGTTTATTCAGAGCTGGCATGGCTGATGAATGCTTCTTGAAAGCAAGTCATGTTGATTATCTCTGTCACCAGGAACAACAGCGCACCTCGTGGGAGTCAAACCTGCCCTTTTGATCATGAGCCTGGGCCCTTAATTGTCAGGCCACCTGCTGCTGATCTCCACGTACCGAAATCGCCCCCTTGTCCGTGCTGCAAGTGGCGCCAGAAGTGGTCAGCGAAATCGAATACTATCTCAGAGACTGGAGAGAATATGCTGAAATTACCCAGAGTATGCCCCCAAGATCAAAGCATAATGCTTTCTTGTTACCATTTGATACCTGCATACTCTTTGGCCAAGTTACTGAATATCCCAGGCTGTGGTAGATTCAGTTTTTCCTAAGTGTTCTAATTTAACAAAACAGTAGCATGGGAATCTGTGAATTTGTGTGATAAAGTGTATTACTTGAACCAGAGTTAATGATTTTCTTATCAACTGCTGCCAGGATGCCAATGAGGCCCTCAGTTCAGTTTAATTTGGCTTGTGCTAGATGTTGACGTTCATTAACCATTCGCTTAAATGATCCAGAATGCCCAAGAAAGGGTTGACCTCAGACATTTATAATCAAAGTGAAGGCACAATCTCATTGAACTGTGATGAATGGCTTCAAGAAATTAACTGTTGCCTATTGGTTACTGCACTGCAAACCAGAATCACAATTAACTTTTGTTTCCCCAAGTGCTTGGTAAATACAAGGAATTTGCTTTGGCAATTTAGCATTCAAACACACAGAACTGTGGATGTAACCTCAAGGCAAGAGGTAGACAGGGCACCATGTAGAGTGTGCAGAGAACACAGGTCGTCACAAAAAAGATATTTTGATTGGACTACTGGAACCTTTTCACTGCAACAAATCAACAGTATGTTTTGGTTAACAGTCTTGTCGATAAAATGTCACAATACTCCTTCTTTCTGCGAGAGAGCAAATTAACAAGTACAACTGGAGTAAAAAGATATCCAACAAGATATAAAGCATGTAATGTTATTTCAGGTGAATCAAAGGACATTGTCAATATAAAGTAACATAAAGTGAAGCAGTGCTTTAGTCCTTGTCCAGGGAGGGAGACTGCTTTGTCTTCTAACTGCTTATTCTGCTCAGGGCAATGAGGGGGGTTGAGTATATCTCAGACAGCATAGGACATTGCATGAGACTTTGGTATCCTCTATAGAGGATGTCAGTCTATTACAGGGCACATACACACACGCACACTCACACTCACTATAGGTAATTTAGAGACACCGATTAGCTTGGCTGCCTGTTTTTGTACTCTGGAAGGAAATCAGAGTACCTGGAGGAACTCACACAACAAGGGTAGAACGTATAAACTCCACACAAAGAGCAGAGAGGGGACTCGATCCCCCCAACCTCAGATGTGTGAGGTCACCATGCCACCCCCTTTATATGAATATGTATTAGCTTATCAGTGGTTGTGGGCACAGAGGGCACCATCCAAAGCTATTGCTGCAGGAAGCTTTACCTATGATGCTTTGAAATTTAGCACTGATGGTATTGCTTTATGCTGTCGATCTCTGTAGGGTTAACAGAAAACACAGAATCAGTGGGAAATGGCATAAACCAGCTGGCATTTGACAGAGCATGAATACGAAATGCCTCATTTCCGCCATCACTACTCGCACAGTCCTGTGGAACCCCCCCCCCCCCACACACACACACATACACTGTGGAAAGCTCCCCCCTGCCAAGTCACATTAAGAAGAACATACACCGTTAAGGGAAATTAAGAAGCATGTTCAGTTAAGAGGCTCCGTACACTGTTTTGTGTGGTTCAGGTATACCTAATGTTGTGGGTACCAAATGTGGCCACAATGTGATAAAAACCTGTTATTTTGAAATTGTGGGGACCATTCACTTCAGAAATTCAATTTTACAAAAATCTGTGACTAGTCAAAAAATTAAAAATGCCTAAAGTCTTGCATTTTGTGTGGTTACTTATGGTTAAGGTTAGGGCTAGGTAGGGGTTAAGGTCGTCATTGTTGGGATCAGGGTTTTGGCCATAGAAATGAATGAAGATTCCATCAGGGGAATGAGTGCAGGTGTGTGTGCGTGTCTATGTATGCGGGTGCGGGGGGGGCATGGGAGACTATACCAGCCGCGGGGAGTGCGCCGGTGTCACAGTGTCACAGTGTACGTAGAGATGGCTACATTGATTTCCACCGCGATGAATGCGCTTGCCATTTGCAGGGTCCCCTTATTATTAATAGCCATTAGTGTCTTATACGTTTGCCTTGTCTATTAAGTCCCCCGCTGTTTGCTTTTAGCACTAAATACTTTGCAGTGAAAAACATTCTCAGAAGACTTTTACAGCACTTACCCAGGTGCCATCTTTCAAAGGCGTATTTTAGTCGTAATAATTACATTTCCTTCACAGGTAGGTGATCCCAAAGTCAGGCAGAGACTAACATTTCACGTCTTAGTGTTTTTTTTCATCATTTGCTTGTCCCTTGCTTGATCATCTGCGCTTTGGTTTCCCGGAATTTTTGTAATTTGCCGAATGTGCAGTATAAGGGGTATATGCGCAGCATAATAAAAACGATGAAGCATTAAATTAGATAATCTGTTTTTACTGCTATTCACACATCATTATATTTGTGGTTGATGTAATTACACACACCACAACCCTGTCCTGCATAAGCGCTATAGAAAATGGATGGATAATTACCTTAATAACCATTTACCCCTTATACAGAAGATCTAATACCAACACTAAAACGAATATGACTTTAAGACAGATTAATAGTTAATGGCTTTACTGATATGCATATAGCGACAGTTACATCGATAACACTAATCACACAAGTATCGCAGAACCTATCGCGATTGCATTATTTACTCGTCATTAGCTTTGTAACGGTGACTATATTTGAAGAATTTGATCAAGTTATTAGCGCGTGTCCTAAGTTAACTAAGTGACTTTAGTACTGATACAGCCGCCCAGTTGGTTTTCAGGAGCGGTGCGGATGCTTTACAGGGCAGAGTAAATTAGGGTATATTGATATCTATATATTACTGTCTGCAAGCATTCAACTAACCACAAGTTCATTGAAAACCACTGCGGTCCATGGTTTCCGGAGCATGAACGCAGTCATGGACAAAAAAAAATTAATGCAAACTGATAAAACTTTATTGGTCAGACATTACTTGAGGGAACACAAATACTGTAGACCTAGTAGTACGCGCTTACTTAATGCATTAATTAACCAGTAACGTACTTATCCGATGCTTGTTCATCATTAATCAATCATGACGGTTTATGTATTCAGTTCCGGAGCTATATTAATTAACAGTTAACTTATTTGTTAATAAGTAACTAATATAGTTTCTGCGTGGAACACATGAACCGTCATGATTTATTAATGATGAATTAATACTTAATTGCTAATTCATTAATGCATTAAGTAAGCGTGTACCACAACATCGTGTCCCCTGAAGTAATGTTACCACTTTATTAATAAAAGCCTAAATTATATCCATGGTTTAGAAATAAAAATGTGATTTTCTTAGGCTAGGTAAAGGATATCGGAGTGTTGCGATTTGATATTTACCAAACTGTATTTTTAGACATCATATTTACTGTTACGTCATCAGCAGCATTAGCCAAATCTCAGCAGAAACCACGAGACAGTGAGCTGGGCAGATATCGACAGTTTTGGGGAAAACGAGGAGGCATAACGTTACATCTGAGTTTTTCAAACGCAATCACACATGTGGGCGTGACTTTATGTCCCTCCCCCCCTCCCCCGTCCTTTTGCGGTCCGTGCTGAGGTCAGTGGTTTTCACATTTAGGTGACCGGCCTCACATACATTTTTGCAGCTGAGTATTTTGGGGTATTTTACTGGAGTAATCTAGCTAAAGTACTTCACTTCAGGTTGCAAATCCATGTCCTTAAATAAAATCTGCCTGGCATGTGTCACTCTTCTGTGCCATATGTTAAGGATAAATGAATTTTCTTTAGACTTTTTTTTTTAATGTTGTGCACGCCATGTGTCCAAAATTCAGATGGAATAACTTTGTTTTTGAGTACGCCTTGTCTCAGCCACCGGGGATAAAGAAGAAGCCTGAACTTTCTTGTTTAAAAATTAGGTTAGGTCTGTTGGCGGCCGATACTCCGTAATGCTGAAATACACTGGTGTAATTTGTACTTGCCATTTCCCTCTCCTTTCTCTTTCAGGAACCAGTAATTTCACACCCAAAGAGTTCAGAAAGTGAACTGCACCCCAGGTTTCGGGGCATTAAATATATTATTTTTATCTCAGAGAAACCAGCTTGAGAATGAATGTTTTATTTTTCCCCCTTTCAAAAGGCTTAATTTAATTTGTATTTCCATGCAGTCCTCCACATACACAGAGCTCCGTGTGTTTGTCGTGTCTGTATGGTAGGCTAGGGATCAGCTTGTGTACACATGTAGCAAACAAGCGAGCAATTTATCAACAGACACACCTGAATCACGAATGCATAGTTACAGCACTGTAAGCGACCAATTTCTTTCGTGTTGCTGGATATGACAAGAATAAAACATGCATTGATTAATGCTACTGTTTGCGAGGGGCTGTAATTCTAACTAAATTAGAATATGGATGCTTGGCAGAGGGAGGAATCCATTACCATTAATTTTAGCTTATCCCCCCATACCCAATCCTGTCAGTTACACCTATTTTGGCACGTGAGTGTTATATTCAGGAAAAAACGCACACACCATAGCGATGCATGCTGCAGGTTTTCTCCTGAAACAAGGTCCTATCAGAGCCTTCCCAGCACAAAATGTCCCTGCCTTGTTTCAATTAAACCGTGCCAGCTCATGCAGATCGATAAGTGGCTGTTGTAAAATTAGCCAGTAATAAGCCATTTATTTATCCAGGAAGGCAGTGATGGGAAGGCAGAGCTAGCAGAGCAGTGTGGGGGAGTGTGGTGGGGCATCAGGATACCGTGGCCAAACCGTTTTGTCACCCCTAACCAGAGCATTTCAATAAGGGGGCTTTTCCATATTGCTGGTCCGACCAGAAAAGGAATGTGTTGTGTGATATGCCCCCCCCCCAGATTCAGTGCTAAATCTTCTGGGGCCTGTACTCTTTCACATCCAATCAGGATCTGGTTAGATTGTGGTGGGATCCTATCAGCAGCCTGGTTCGAGTGTAAGTTTGGGGAGTGAGAATGCCAGGACGGGTCTTGGGGTCTCAGCCCGTTTTTACCCCACCAGTTCTGGTCACATTTCCCCAGGTGACCTGTCTACATCTTCTGGGGGGAGGGGTTACTCAGGTGTACAGGTGGCCCCCTGACCTCTTGTCCTTCTGTCATCTAATGAAAGTCTTCTCCATCTCTCCTCTGCAGTCCTTAACTCAAACAAAAACACGAATAAAACTTCTGCCCTTTTAGCAAGAATAACGTAAACCAGCAAGCCTTTTAAAAATATGAAGCTGATAAAAATATGAGCTGCAATGTTCAGCAATATACTGTAGTCGTGTTTAAATGAGATGTGCTAGAATTCCAATACCTTGCTGGCCAGGAATCAGTGGGGGGTGCTATGGTATGAGATCATGTTAGCCTGCACCTCTATTAACCAAAAACATTCAAAATGAATATGCAGTTGATTCCCGTGAGCAGATGGATCAAAATTGACGTGCTAGAATTCTGCCTTTTACCACCTTTTTATAGAGGCTGTGAAATGAAGGCTTTCAAGTGAGCTGATTGAGTGGGGCCCAGCAGAGAGCGGGAGATGGCGACAGCCCCCACGCGATGCACACACCCCTTGCGGGATTCCATTACCCTGCTTTCTCAGGTGATGCACATGAATGAAGTGGGAGGGTCCCACTGATTGCAGCATTTGAGCCAGTCAGCTGTAGATATTTATCTCCATTGTCACATAATTATAATAGTCCTTCACAGGGTGTGCTCTCACTCCCAGGTTTCCCGGATTTGGGAAGCAGGGTATCCAAGCGGGGAGGGGGGAACAAAAAAAAACAAAATGAATGAGATGTCCATCACTCTACTCAAACATACACACACAGGGCAGTCTAATGTGAGCGTTTCTGTTCGTACAGCACAAAGGCATTCTGGGAAAAAAAATTCCTGGGATTTAGGTGATCTAGGGCTCAATATAGGGACCTAGGGTTTTCAATGAACTCATGGTTAGCTGAAGACTTGCAGACAACAACGCACGATATTTCTCTGGGCTGCCTCCTGATTTCTCTGCACCTCACTCCAGTTAAGGATGAGCTCTAAAATGGGAGGATTAAACCCATAACTTCTCCCGCCCTTGAGCTCTGCAGTAACACCTTGTATTCCTCACAGTTTCTTTGCTGAAACAGTCAACACATATGTTTATGAGGGCTCTGCGCCGACAGTGATGGCACTTAAAACTTTTTTGGACAATGTGGTATTGTGTCCCAAAACGATAACACCAGAAGAACCTTTACTGTGCTTAAGGGCACTGTAACTTCTGCCATGGTATTAGAATGCTAAAATTAGTGTTAATCCTTTACTACACCCACTTTCCTCCTTATGCAGTGGGAGTGAGACATTGGAGATTGTGTGTCAGAGTGTGTGTGGGATTACAGATGATCTATACAACCCAAAAACTCATTTAGTCAGCATGCTTTGTATTTTGTGTGGCTGTCTTGTAGTCTCTGCTGCCTGGGTGTGAAATGATATCCAGTACATATCCATATTAATACTATTAAAACAAGTAACTTTTCATAAAAATTCCAATAATTTTATCAGAACCAGACAGCTTAAGATCTTGCAGATGGTATTGAAATGTTGTTGGACACACATTGGTCCAACCACTATAGCAAATCCATTCATGAATCGTTTTATATAAAAGGTTTTAGGGTGGAATGTGGCTATGTAGCTTAAGGGCGTACTCACTCTTGGCCCAGTTGCTTTGTACCATGCCTGAGCACAATTGTTTCCCCCTCCCCACTCCCCCGCTGGTCTGCGCTCACATTCCACTTAATGTTCTGGGCCTGAGCACGCTTTCATCATCACCGTGGGACTTTTGAGAAAGCATAGGAAGAAAAGTGCTATTTCACAGTACAATGACATTCATGATTAATGTCCTTATTTTATATTTTATTTGGAGTCCTTCTGGGCATGATGACACATAGCCCTCTTATATATTTACCGAGTGCGCAACGTAGCGATTTTCATGTAATCGTAGTGCACGTATGAGAACAGTCCCGCATTTTAACATGTTTTGTCTGTTGCATCCAGTTGTTCCTGGTTACTCTCGTCAGCCCAAATTTCTAGCAAACACTGCAAACACTGCACCTCTGCCATACACTTAAGTAGTCCCTTTGCTGCAATGTTTGTTATATATTTTGTTGCTGCCAGATCTGTACAACCTACCTGATCCGTTCCTTCTGGGTCAGGTTCATGTATAGTGTACATGTGCGCAAGCGTGCACCTGTCACATCACTGACATCATGTCTGTGTTAGCGAACATACTAGATGTGTACCGTGTCCAAGTTCAATTGTACCATGCCCCAGCTCACCACTACAAGCAGACCCAGCCACGGTACGGAGCAATCGCACTAGCCAAATGAATGGGACTTTGGGGGTCAAACGTGTTCAGGCATGGTACGGATCGCCTAGTGTGAGGACATCCTACGACTCTGTGCCTGTGTATGGAAGATCGATGATAAACATCTTAGTAATTTCACCATTATGCCCTTGAGCAAGGCTCTTAACCCCAATGGCTCTAGGGACTGGCTGACCCTTCTTTCTCAATTGCATGTCACTTTGGATAAGAGTGGCTGCTAAATAAATAAACATAGACATGGTCAGGGTCCATAAGACTGTGGACATGCCGGAGGACAAACCTGTCAATAGCAGGACAGATACACATTTGCCAGCAGTGACACATCAAAGGTGATTCAGACTCACGGGATCACCTGAAAATGTGCTTGTGGACTGTGGAATGGCAGTACTGCACCTTGAGGAAATCCACCTGAGCACAAAGGTGGGATCCCAGGATCCCAGAGCAGCATGTCGAGGTTAAGAGGACAAACGCAAGGTGGACACCTTCGATACCTTTCACAGTGAAATGGACCTGTTTGGAGACACATGGACCATTCCACATTTTTTGCTGGAAATCCCCTCCTTCTGCTGGATAATGGATGCATATTTTTGGACATTATTAACAGGCCAGCCGTCTCATGGGAACAACCGGGGAAGTTCTCCTGGGCCCTGGCCCAGGTAGGAGGGCTTGTGCGTTATGGGGGCCAGGTTGAAGTAATTTTGTCCCGAACGCAGGACACAATGGGCCTGATTATCATCATATTATTAGGTAGTAAGAGTTACAGACAGGAAATATGCTTCTGATTATTGCCATTTGACCATACAGAAGGTAAAGTAAGACAATACAAATAACACAGGTCACAGAGATACTCCTCCACAAATGGATACATTTATACATTCTCAGCAGGAACAGGTAATGGGAGAACTGTCGCTGCCCTCATGTTTATCTTATAGCATGAGAAAAATGCTAAGATGCCAGGAGCTGTTTGGTTTCCAGATCAGAAAAGATGCAACAAGTCAGGAAATGATGTCATTGAAAACGAATGCAACTTTTTGTTAGATGCACATATTCTCAGGTCTCTCTATATTTCAGGTACACATCTGGCGATCTTTCCCCTGGATGATGGAGCTCAAATAGACGGTCTGCATCCAGTCAGGAGATCTCATCTGTAAAATGACCTGCATTTTCCACTTCTCCTACACTGATTCAGGTTTGTCTGTGTTCCTTCGACCTCATCAACAGCAGGAACGATGTGTGACTTCATTTCGAGATTACAGGCTACGTCCGGTGCGACACTCTACCTGAGCTGATGCTCCCTGTTAATGCGGTAGGGCCAGTGCTCATTTAATCCCGAGGAAACCACCAAACACGGAGCGACTGCTGAAAACGGCAGAAGAACCAGCACATTATTACAGTTATCCTTATCATGGTGGGATTCCTGTAACGATGTGCCTTGCCAAACTACAGCCACACTGAACCACAAGGATGGAAATGGTGGTTCAGCTTTAACCGGGGCACAGCCCAAGCCATTCTCTGACAAAACACCCATGCATCCTGGATGCAGCAGGGTGGGAGGGGCAGGCCGGGTCTCCCTTTGATAAAGTGGCTTCTGATCAAAGCATTGATATGCAAATGAAGGGGTGGAGCCCAGCATTAAGGCTGACTGGAGTCTTCAAGTGGGGTCTTACAGGCGGGCAGCGAATGGATTAGCGGGCCTTTCATCTCACAGATGGGATGCCTGCTCCGTGACGGCACCCTTTCTTATCCCACTAATGTATCCACAAGAGCCCATTAAAAGCATCCCTACTCTGCTCTATCCCTCTGCTGATGCCGCCATCTTCTCGCCCCTAAAAAATACAACCCTTGCCCCTCCACACATGGATTTCCCCAGGCCTCTGCCTTCCATCCCAGGCGTGTTTTAGCCAAGGGACGGTGTGCAAGTCCAGTACGAAAGAGGCGGGGCTATTCTGCTGTTGAGTGGATCCTAAGTGCAGAGGCGTGACATGTGACCTGGCCCCAAAGAAGAGATCCACACCGGCTCCCCAGCCTCCCTTAATAGCATTCAGGGGACAATGCAGAACTGGGCTGTCTATCAGGTAGCCCGTTTACACGACACTGGGCACTCATCCAATATCCCCAGAACAGAAATGCTGTGTTTCATTCTTTTGTCAGCTTTCCTGTTTCAGCTGTTTAAAAAATCCATTAGGGAACCTATGCCTGCGATGAATTTTAAAGTGGTGTCATTGACATACTCCATGCTGCTAAAGTATTAATGTTTAAACAACGTGTGCCTCTGGTACACGTCACACCGCCTCTATGCTGCCCTAATACATCCCATTTAATGGCCAGAGACCTACAGGCTTGTACAGACGGTCACTGGACATTCACCCCTATTTTAGAAGAATATAGATTTGTCAAGACGTGAACAGGAAACGAATTGTTGCACTATTTTAACACGCCATGTCGTTCATGCTATTCGAACTGTCTGTTGTATTGCTATTACTATGTGAGATGTTTGCACTGGGAGAGCTCATTTTGTAAAACAAAGTTAACTTTGCCTTTTCGACTTTGACTTATATAGTTAAAATGTTAAATTGCTGTGTTTATAAAAAAAATCCAGTAAATAGTAGACTATAAAAATCCATTAAAAATAAAAAGCTGAAAAAGATTTAAACTGAATTGAAATTAAACAGCTGCAAAAACTAAGCTGAGTTGCTAGGTGTAACAGCTAGGTGTGATGGACAGACAGTAATCCTGTTTGGCCATCTGGTCAAGTAATTAAAGCTTTTAAGCAGTTTAATTTAACCACCCCCCAAGTTGAGAAGGTTTACTGGGTGGGATGAACAATGGATTTCCCATTTCCACAGTTTTTGAACTTAAAAGTTAATAACATCACTGTGTTTATGCATTGATTGTAATTTTTTTTCTTTGGTACTATGGACAGATGAGGAATTTTTAAATGGAAGTTTCTAGGAATGACATGCTATTTTTGCAACACCAATCTGCTATTTCCCGGATTGAGTTGAATGATATTACTTAAGAGTCAGAGCATGTCGATGAAGGTTGACCCCGCCTAAAATTTTAATGTTAGACTCTGGTTTCCTCCTGCAGCCCAAAGAGATGCCGGTAGGTGAATTTGTGCATCTGTAAATTGCATCTGCTATGTCATTGTGCTTGTGCGCATGCTCCCTGCAATGGACCAGCATTTCATCCAGGGTCTCCCCTGCCTTGTATCCTGTGTCCTGGTACAAGCTCCAGGTGCCTCTGACTCTTCACTGCAGAACAGGTTGGCAAAAAGATGGATGTTGCACTTTCCTTTGTAGAATAGCATAGCGAGTTATTTTATTTTATTTATTTGTGAATAACTGAACTGTTGATTGGTTGAATCAATTCATATTTTAGATCTTAAAATAATCATCTACCGAAATAGTACACATCCTTGAATGATGCCACAATCGTTAACTTCATTTAAAACGAGTAGTAATTTATAATGTTGTTTAAGGGGCACAAGTAAACCAAATCAAGCGACTGGAATACTTAAATAAAGCATCTTTTAATTACACAAAGACACCCAACACTCTCAAGAGCGGGGTCTCCAACCCAGGCTCTCTTTCCATTGGTTATTTGAATATCTACCTCAATTACTAAAACCAAATGACGTATATCTGAATTTTGGCTCCAATTACGGGCTGAAGCCTGGCGGAAGCAACAAATCCACAGAGATCAAGATCCCATCCTAGTGGACCTACACAATGAAGAGGTTCAGCCCAGGGTGTCTCCTACATCATCCTTAGAAACCAGGTCTGGGGAGGTTTATCCCCTTGACAACGAAATTGGGGGGCCCACCGGACCCCTGCCTGGGTGACTTTTTGATCATTGTTAAGACTTATTAACAGTTACAAAAAAATAACCTACAAATAATTCAATAAGCAATAAGACTTTATTAATAAAAACAAAAGGTTATATCTGAGTTTTCCAAAACCCCTTTGCCCCCCTGCCCCTTATGTCCCACCCCCATTATTCAGATGCATTCCATGGTCCCTGGTTTACTTACTGGTCATTAAGGCACACATTTAAGCGTGATCTTACCTATTTTTACACAGAATTCCAGGAGGCACGTAGGGCTGCCTTGACTGGCTTTTTAATGACCCGTGGGCGGTGCCCGCTCTGTGCACTGCTCCCAAAGAGTGACTCAGCAGTGCTAACGAGGCTGAGATCAGGGCTCTCTGTGCCAGCTTTCCACCTGCCTACCAACAAGATCGATTGGCCTTTGACATCGGGTCTGTGGAGCCTTGGGTCTGACCCAAACGCCTCACAAACTTAGCGTCCTCCAACTGCGCTGGCTACACCAGCTGAAGCATGACCGCCCCCCAGGGATGCCCCGCTGTCCCGGCGTCTGTTGCCGGCTCTGAAGGAAGGTCAGCACTGAGCCCGCAGAGCAGAAAACCGGTGTGCCGTCGTCATAACTTCAGGACACTGCACGCCCTTCAGGTGATCAATTCCAATCTGTCTCACGTTATGCTTTATGGCAGCCCGGCCTAAAAATAGGCACCTGAGATATGTTCCCGTTTCTTGCAGAGGGGTGTCGGGTTCCTGAGTCCGCCTCTGCCCGGTCACCTTGGACAGACGACCGGCTGTGGCCATGTGGTCAGTTTGAGGTTGACTTTTCACCACAAGGTGTCCGATTCAGGCCCCATGGGGACTTGTACCATTATATTCCTGAGCTGGGTAATTATCGCTGATTACAGCATTAAACAGCTGTACAAACAGATAAAATTACAAGTTGCACAAAAAAAAGCAGGATGAGAGACAGCTCTTAACAAAATTATAAAATCAGTCTAATAGGTCCACAGTCATGTCTAAAAGGACGTTTTATTAATCTTGAAAGAAATTGCAGATTTAACTCCTGTGTTATTTTTGGGGTCGAAGTTACCCCAGTCCATTTTCAAAATGAGGTTAAATTCTATAGATTCTAGAATTTAGAACGGAAGACGTGAAATACAGGGTTAAAGGGTTAAAGTAACTTAGTACACACGTAACACATAGTAGACACCAAAAAGACATTTAGACATTAGTAGACAGCAACAATAAATAACAGACAACAATAAACAGTAACACAGCAAAGAATGTCAGAGAAAGTATTGCACGGAATTCCGTAGCAACAGCTCAGGAATAAATAGCAATGCACAGTGGGTATTGCAAAGTGTGTTGCACAGTGAACGAACAAATGTTTTCCGAATGCGCCCTAAGCGGTACCTGTACATTCGGGCAATTTTCCATTCCTCAGGGTACTGCTGTAGCGTCTAATGGTTTACGTTGGGAATGGCCTTCTATGGCACTCCTTGGAGCTTCGCAGCAGTTTCAGTCTGTAGGTGGAAGAGCTCTTCGTCGCCTGAGAGATTAATGCTGCATTCCATTTACCTCAGACGTCAAAAGTGTGAGCTGGGAATGACGTCACACCCAAGTTAACCCCGTTCAAATACAAGAAGTCAGAAAAACGTTCCTGGTTTACCAGTTCCAGCCAGGTTCACTGTTAGCCACTGTTAGCAATATCAGTTGATAATAACGGATTACGCGGTATTTTACGCAAACACCACAGAAACATGTCCAGAGACCGTGGTTACACAGTACTGTGCATATGACCAATTTAATGAAACACAAATAAGACACAAGTGCTAATAAACAGTATATAACTACAGATTTCACTTATGTTGATGAAGAGTGCAGCCATCTTGGATTCTGAGGTCGGGTTGGCTGAGGTTTCTCGGACTTTCCGAGTCAGAGCTCCGACTTCCAGTTGAAAATTCACAGGAAGAGTTAAAA
This sequence comes from Mormyrus iriodes, assembly GCA_011763525.2. Lineage (NCBI taxonomy): Eukaryota > Metazoa > Chordata > Actinopteri > Osteoglossiformes > Mormyridae > Mormyrus > Mormyrus iriodes. The sequence goes on from JAAGVU020000001.1 coordinate 12,587,478, forward strand.
AAACTTCTGAGTTCAAATGGAACACAGCATTACTCAGCGAAAGACGTCACATGCTCTCACCTGCGCCCCCATAGCTTCTGCGTCCCTTTGCTCAGGTGGCCCAGCTGGAGATCACTCCTGCCGAGATTGCTGGAGGGCCGGGAGGGGGGGTGCCTTGGACCCGGGTGCAGGACTGTGGGGCTCACACACTGTGAGTCTTGTCAGAACGGTAGTCGGTGACAGAAGGCGGCTCCCGGGGACAGATAAACTGAAACGTCAACGTGCTCTCTGCTCCATCACTGCCCCACTGGCTCCCGCGTGGGCAGGAGGGGGATTGTGGGGAGTGAGATGAGCGTGACAGGAAGCGAATTGGCTCGATCTAAACCCGAATGGATTTATCCCATTGCTCAGCCTCACCTCTCCCTTATGCGAGCGAGGGTGCTTTCTAAGGTGTGGAAATATGGGGTTTATCTGGCAGCCAAATATGTCAAATGGAACCCAAAACATTTTAAAATCCTGATGCACATGTCAGTTTGAGTCTGCAGTGACTGCAGGTACATCTGCTGTCAAATTTTTTTAATATAATAAATTCCTAACGAGGCAGAGAAGTTAACCTGTCTTGCTTCCATCACAACTCATGATGCTACGTGTCTTAATAACGTGGTGTTATCAGCTCGATTGGACTTTGTACCTTTGAGTGACGTGCCTGATCTGGTTGACTTCATGGATGGAATTTGGGAGGGGGTACTGTCCCCCCCTGTCGCCTGAGTCAAAATCGCAATTAATTGGCAAGGCCAGCATTGCACATGTTCGGCGCTGGCATTTTGAACCTTTGCATAAGTAGTTTGTTGGTGCCCTATAGGTAGACAAAATGATTATTGTGTGCATTATTATGGTTATGTGTGCACCATATACGTGTGTTAATATATAAGGTAAGCAGGATGCGAGTTTTTTGCTCCTCCAAAGTGCAAACATCAAACTCCACCTATGCCTGACTTCAGTAAAAACGAAATAGTATAAATGTATTGCATTTTATATATTTTTCATTGCAAGTTCACTAAAGGTGATAAGAATATAGATTTGTGTACATCTGCTACATATTTCATAGGCTTTCATGGCAGGATGTCATCTAGTCATTCCATGTCAAAGTAGAGTTAATGATCAGGGTGCAACTACCAAAAGCTTGGTAGAGCTTTACAGGCCGTAAGTTCCTTTAAACTCTGAACTTCTGGCCTACAGAGGCCTACAGTGGAAAAGGGTACCTTTCAGGGCACATAATCTCCATTGCTCAAGTGGTTCAGAGATGGCAATCCAAATAATCAAATGCCCCCACACATCAAGCGCATACAGTGGCTATCTGTCAGACTAGCTCAGGATGGAGACAGTTCTGCATTAAGTGCTCTCAGGTTGAATAGTAGCATCTAAACCATTAGTAAATTCCCGACTTGTGCTGGCGGTTATCCGTCAGCTGCTCTTAAATGTGTCGAAATCACAAATCGTGTTCTTTCCAGAATTTGTGTGCGTATCAACATACCAGGTGAGAACATCCACAGGTTTCTGACCTGGAGAATCTGAGAAAATGACACATAATGACGGCACCTTTCCGCAGCCTGCTTCACGCAGTGGGGAATTATCATTTCCCTGAAGATCTTGCATGCTAGGCAGGCATCGCATCAATGCAGACATCTCAGAAACATCAAGTACTTTTTTGCAATTTTAATTTATGGGCAAGATTTTCAGTTGCTATGGGAAAGAGATCTGCATTCAAGTGTACTGTGATTTGCAGGTTGACTGTAGTAACTAGTGTTAGCTTTGTACATATCTTTTATGGGCAAGAGTAGCCGTTAGCAAGTAGCCTATTATAACCTTAGTTCTTTGTTTTAAATATCTGTTGGGATATGACGTTACACAGTACACTTTTACACAGATGGCCGTTTGAAAAATATAATCTTCTTGATAAAGCTAGCCTATACTTGCACACATAACCGGGAACCTATCTTGTTTTTTTCTATGGAGGGACATGTGGAATGCCCCAAATACATATATTTTAGTGCAGAAGTGTCTCATTTGAAATTTATGAACCATTACAAATAACTACTGGCTCCAAAATGGCCTTGTTGGGAGTTCTAATACTGCCATCTAGTGATGTGAAGGGGAACAAGTCACACCAGAAAAATACACCCTTTTTCGGCGCTTTCTTTATTTGGAGGAGTCTTTTGCTCCAAAGAGGCTCACAAATCATTTCAAGTGAGTGCATTAAGCAACAGTCCAAGAACATCAATATAATATAAATTGATATGATTTTCCCACTTTTTGGACTGGACTCTGACACTGAAACTGAATTTTTTTCCCTGTTTTATCACATTCGTTCATTCAGTCCCATTGCCCATTTGCACAATTGTTATGTTTTGTTGTACGACCATGTTTATATTTTACTGTCTTAATATGTCTCACATATTTATATTCTGTTTATTACTTTTATTGCATAACGAGGGTGAATATTTAATTTCAGTGTACAACCCAAGCATAGTAGACCTGAGATGACAATAAAGTTTGATATTTTTCTGCTAATTTATATTACAACAAGCAGCCATAAGACTTCTCACACTCTAATTGGATTGATGATAATGCTACAGGAGTTAAATACACCTTCAGACCAAAATAAAGAACAAAGCATAGGAATTTAAAGGATAGTTTTCATGATATTACAGCAGATGAATGAAATCTGTCCACAGGAAACGTTGTAAGTGTGATGTCAGGTTGTTTGCAAGCGATCGCCTGATTGCAGTCAGTATGGTGACACCTTCAGGGCTGAATGCAGGCTGAATGCAGGTTGAGCCGGTCATGTGATGAGCAGGTTATGTGACGAGCAGGTCATATGACAAGCAGGTGGTATCCTGTAGCCCTGAGGTCAATACACCACACTGCGGTGGGGGGTGGAATTTTGAGACCAGAAACAGACTGGATTTCATTTTCTGACCTGTCACATGACCTGATATAGCTGAGCATAGTGCCCTTGAAGGGGCATCTGCTTCGATGAGATTGTTAGTTTTAATTAGCTCCTCTTCCTGTTATTCTGAGGTGTAGTTTAAATCAGACAGGTCCAGCATTAACCACAGTGAAGCCTGTTTGGATATAATGATGTTCCTGGTGTGGGTATCTATATCAGGGCTCCTCAAATCTGGACCCCAATTCCAAATCCAGGCCGTGTTTTCAGTTCCCCCAGGTGGTTAGTTTAATAATTACTGATTCTGATTGGCCACAGAGGCTTCACACCTGGCTCAGGGGAAAAGGAAGGCTGGAAGTGCTCGGCTCTAGGGAATCGTGATTTGATTAGCCCCGATCTACATGCTTCCACACATCAATAAAAGCTTTGAGATTTTTAATACTTAGTCAATCGAGCAATCAGTGCAGATATGCAAATACTACAAATGTGAAAGCCAATAGACTCTGGTTTATGAAGCTGTGTTGCCTACTAAACAAGGCTGATCAGCCAAAGGTATGTTTCACATCCAGGACTGGTCCTGGCTTTTCTGGCACCCTAGGCAAGATTCTGCTGAGCGCCCACCCCCCTGCCCAGAACAGCAGAAAATAAATTTTGCCAATTCTTGTATATTGGGAACATTTCACTAGCACAGAGTATCTGGCTACAAATTAGCAAGCTGGCACCTGCTTCACAAGAAAAGCAACGAAAACTAAGGCAAATATTTAACGTCACAGCATGCAACCAGAGGGATTCTGATTTTTTTCACCCACTCTTTTTTGCTCCTTAAATTGCACCCTAGGTGTATTTAGCCTGTAGGGCTGGCTGGCTCTGTTCATGCCACAGGGTGCTGCAGTCCCCAGGTGGCAGCACTGAGGCCTCTCACTGTGCTCTCTCTCTGCATATTACATCTGAATTGTTTGTGTGTGTGTGTGTGTGAGAGAGAGAGAGAGAGACCCGTGATGGATTAGCAGCCAAGCTGCCCCTGTTCTGTGCTTCCTGGGACAAACCCCATGTTCGCTGTGACGTCCTGTATTGGAGATGTGGTTATGGAATAAGGATGAATGCATTTCACATACCTGCAACACATACAATTCTGAATATTCTCAGTCAGTACCCTTGGTAGACGGGATATCCAGCAGAGGCCACTAGTTACACTGAAACAGGGCAGTCCTCCAAGCTGTGCTTTAAGCACTGAACATCAATGTTGTCAGCAGAGCTTCAAATCAAAAGAATTTATTTACCAACAGACTGTCACACTGTGACTGCTGACTCATACTGTCCAACAGCTTTGTACCCAATAGCGGGTACAGGAGGAGTTTCACACATCATACCTGTGCACTGTGCATCCTATCCTGCTGATCTATCACCTTTAACTCTGACGCAGTACAGTTTAGCTTGAGTAAATAACATCTTGGGCCTTCAGACAGGCCTTCATTCAGCCCTATTGTGAAGTTCAGCCAGCAGCGCTAAAATTCCTGCTTCTTACCAGCTCCTCCCAGCTCTGTAAAAATCAGTACTGCAGCACAGTTCAGTTGACTAGGAGCCCACAGGATAAATCATGAGGTGGTCGCTATACCTAGACAATCACCCATCAAAACAGAAACATGGAATAACAGTAACAGAGTGTAAATCAGTGATGGCCAACTGATTGACCATGATTGACAAGTCGGTCAACAAGACATTTGTAGTCCATCGTGCAACAACTTCCAATCCTGCCCCCCCAAGTGGCAAAATAAATCCCCGGATTATCAAAATATACCCCCCGGAAAAAAATAAACTGCGTATATTAGGAGGTTGTCTGAATAATATTTTGTTTCTCCAGTATAGTCAAAGTTTTTGTCTCCCTGAATGTCAGTGTAGGTTCATGTTGTACATATGGTGCAGGATGCCTGCATTCTTATCACCTGTTTTCATAAGCCTGAGAAACAAACTCTAATTAACGCTGTTGTCTGACACAAAACACTCCTGCAGATGCCCTCAGAGAAACCTGTGCAGCGGTTTGAAGGTACTGGAGACCGGCTGCACCAAAGGGGAGAGATTACGAAGAACGAAGAAGCACATCACTGCATGCTCAGGTGATTTACACTGTGTTGGGAGACAATCTCATATGTGGAGGTTTTAATATCATTATTCTTCTAAGGCTGGGGCTCAACTAACAAATTCAAATATATCAAGAGTGGGGCTAACAGACTGATAAAGCACTTGGCTTTAAATATTACTGCGGTAGAAGGACACAAACGAAATGGGCATCAATAAAAAAAAAAACAATGAGGAGCAAGTGTGGGTCCAGCAGTTGGGGTGGGGTGGGGTGGGGTGGTGATGCAGAAAGAGCCAGACATGGAAAAGGATACTATGTATGAGGTAAAAAATCCTGTTTGGTTCTGTGTGCCTCTTCTCGAAAGGGGGACGATCCCCATACTGGACAGCCTAGTGTACCTTGATATGCCACTAAAACAGCCCAGGACCATGTGTGGTATCATCCCAGGATGGGGGAAATATTTCCCATTAAAAGGAGATTAGGAAATCGACACTTCAGTTCAGTACAGGCAGTGATAACCAGCACGGGGATGGCAGGGGGTACCTGTTTTTCTTGGACTATTTAATGTGTTCTAAAGATGCAGAGTGCCCCTATTTAACCTTTGAGTACCTTTGAGCACAGCCCTGCTGATAATTACTGTTAGATATGAATTGTCTATCTGATAAAGGTGGAGTTTACTAACACTTTGCTGGACAAAATGAACTGTAATTACAGTAAATAGAACTACATTTGCAATGCACTTAGTATGTAGAGAAACCCAGCATCACAGTTTCCCCCCAAAAAGTTACCCAGTAGTGCCTTAACGAGTTTTGGGATAAATACTTTCTAGCTTATGGGACGGCTAACTTTCTGCATGACTGAGACACATTCAGAGTTATGATTCACTCACCTCGACCTCCCACGTCATATGGTTTGGCATTTGGTTCGCTGCATGACTCAAACTAGACATATTCACATATGTTATTAGATGTGGGGATATGTGAATGGGTGATGAATGTCTAAACGTGAGTGGCAGATTCAGGTTGGTGTTTATGATGGGACTTTTGTGACTTCCACCCATCCATCCATCCATCCATCCATCCATCATCCAACCACCAGGTCAGGGTCAAATATTGCCTGGAGCCTGTCCCAGCAGTAAACAGGGCACAAGGCTCTCGTACTCTCTGCATGGAATACCAGTCCATCACAAGGCACACATCACCAATATGATATAGAATCTGTCCACAATTGTGTATTGCACTTCGGACAACTTCATGTTACTGTATGTGTATGATAGACAGTACTGTGCAAAAGTCTTAGGCAGCCAAAGAAGATGATGTTTAAATGATCTTTATGTTGGTGTAAAATTATGCTATTATGCCTGTCAAAGTGTGTTAGCTTAGTCATTTCAAAACCTCTGCTAAAATCACCCCCTTATTTCCAGC
>JAAGVU020000001.1:12598402-12617162 GCA_011763525.2 Mormyrus iriodes
TTGGCTCCACGCGACGGGTGAGATGGGCATACGCCGGAATGGTGGAGCGGGGGGGGGGGGGGGGGGGGGGGGGTGGGCGCTGATTAAAAGCACTCGCACCCGTGTTTGGCAGGTCACATGATACTCTATAAGGGAATTTGTAGTTTCTGGCATTTCATATGGCAGGATGTTTTACTCCAAGCACTTCAGGTTTGGACTCATGATTGGAAGGTTGCAGGTTTGAATCCTAGGGTCAGCAGACTGGTGCCATCATTGGGCCCTTGAGCAAGGCCCTCAACAGCCTACTTAACAAGTGACCTTTTCACCCCCTGCCAGAGCGACGCTGACTATCCAACTATCTGGTGCTGGTGCAAACATAGAGCCCATACCCCAAGCGAGGAAGGATGTGGTAGAGGAGAAAGAGGAGAGAATTCTGTACCTCACACTCATGTCAGACATCACACCCACATTCCCAAAAGGCACATGCACAGCACGGCTGAACGGCTCCACGTTCATGCTCTGATGATTCTGTTTTGTCTGTGGATTAGAAGATCTAGGCTGTCCCCCATGCCAGCACTCAGGGATTATTACAGATGAGGCAGAAGCAATGCCCAGTCATCCATACCAGCAGGGGCCGCCACTCGCTGAGATAAGTGCATGTTTGCTCTTTTATTTTCTTCCTTGATTGAGAGTTATGTACTGTCGAGCGCGCCAAGCCTTACACCCCTTATAAATTGATCACTTGCACCCCTAGAAGTGACTGTTTTCAAAAGTCAATAACTTCACTTTTACATTTAATATAGTGGATTAACAATTTAATTATAATGGGCTGCAAAAATAAAATCCAAACTGAAATAGCCATTATTGCCTTTTAGCCACTTGTTGTTTTTATAAATGCTGCTACAACTTTCCCTGATATCAGTTAAGAAGTGTGTGTGTGTGTGTGCGCACGCAAGTGTGTGTATATATGTGTGTGTGTAGGTCATGTATATATTACATTGTGGGAAAAATCTGTTATTTTGAAGTTGTGGGGACCATTTTTTCTGTCCCCACAAGGGAAAACTCAGTTTTATAAAAATCTGTGACTGAAATCATTCATCCATTTTCTGTAACCGCTTATTCTCTTTAGGGTTGTGGGGGGTCCAGATCCTATCCTGGAGGCTGCGGGTGCAAGGCAGGGAATAATCTAGCAGGGGGCACCAACCAATCGCAGGGCACACACACACACACACACACACACACACACACCATTCACACATGCACACTTATGGGCATTTGGTAACTCCAACTAACCTCAGCAAACTCCAAACACATGGAATATTAGTGGGGACTCAAACCCTGGTCGCAGAGGTGTGAGGCAACAGTGCTAACCAATGCACCAGCATGCCGCCCCTGATTGCAATCAAAAAACTAAAAATGCCAAAAGTCTTGTATTTTGTCTGGTTACCTATAGTTACCATTAGGGCTGGGTACAGGTTAAGGTTGTCATTGTTGGGATTAGGGTTTATCCCATAGAAATAAATGGACGGTTCCCACAAAGATATGAATACAAATGTTTGTGTGTGTGTGTGTGTGTGTGTGTGTGTGTGTGCATGCATGCGCATGTGTGTGTGAGTATGTATATTTCTCTCACCAGCGGGTCCCCCTCCGTGTCGCTCTGTGACACCTGCTTGCAGGTGGCGCCCTCTTTGGCAGAGCTGTACCCGTCGTATCCCACGTCCTCTGGCCGCAGTTGGAGGAGGGACTGTCCGTCATGCTGCTGGGAGGCGGGGCTCCAGGGGTATGTGTCCATCACCCACCTGGAAGGGTCCTCCCACATGGCTCTCTTACCGTACAGCTGAGGAACAGAGGAATTGACCTGAGGGGCTGGAGTAGAGGCTCCGGCCCCACCCCTCAACTTCAGGAAGACCTTAAAAGTACGGGGACCCGGGCCATGAGTACCTGCAGCCCCTCCCTCACAGCCTCCAGCAAATAGGGCACCAGCGAGTAGTTCCACAGGTCGGTGAACCACACACGCGAGCCGTCAACATCCATGGGGCAGGACAGGAAGAGCCGGGGACCTTGTGAAGGAGGTAGCAGTGCACCTTAGACACCCTACTCCGCAGCAGTCTTTACTATGAGCCCCCCTGGTCGCCACAAACAGTTACTACACCAAATATTAAATAAATATGTTCCTTATTTAGTAGCATGTTCTGCTAACCAGCTAGCTAGTTATCATCCTCTAACTTTACTTTTTGCTATTTATTTCGTTTTTGAAACATCTGAATCGCCATGGGGGGCATCCCATGTACATGGGTCCCCAGAAACAATCCCCCCACCCCCCCAGTACAGCATTGGATTCTCAGTTATGAACAATTACTGCTTCTGCTGATAATTAAGTTATACGAGTCATGAGTCATTTTCCACCTGAGCAATGAGCTAGCATTCATCTATTAAACACCAGCTATACATGTATGGTAGAGCCTGACTGGGGGAAGCTCCATCATTAGTACATGTATTGCAGTCATATGACCACTGACCAATGGTGACGTCGGAGGAGCTGTGCGCCTCCAGGAAACCGTTGAGGTGCTGCCAGGTCTTGGGGATCCAGTCGATGACCTTGCTGAGATCGTTGCTGCGCCCATTCTTGTTGATCTCGGTCTCAATGAGCTTCCGTCGCAGGAAGCGCCCCAGGAAGCCCTTCACCGGCTCCGTGTGGTTGGCACACAGCACCCACCTGAGAGTCACCACCAGGGGGCAGCATAAAGCAACACAACCAAGGTGAGAAAGCTTAGACTTAATGGTCCATGTAATAAATGGTGATTACATAGTGTACATTGCTTTAGTTTGAGCTGCTGTCATGTCCCACCATTAATATACAGAGGAATTTTATACAACTTAATATTCATTTAATGAGACATGTTTTACGTTACGGACTTTCAAGAGTTTATGGGAATATAAAGAAGCATGATGAGGCAGACTCACAAGAAAATGCAAGACTGAGAAACCTCTTTGGAACGTAAATTGTAAAAACTACTAAATTGCATATGCAGCTAATTATTTAATGTTATAAACCCCGTCCTAGACACAGAAGGGGAGCTGCTCAGGTTTAATACCTCGGTGTGACAAAACCATGGAAATTATGTCGTAAACATGGAGGCATTTTATGGAAGAAGAAACGCCAGATCAGATGGGAGCAAAAGATTGAAACAAAATAATGATGTGGAGGTATTAAAGAATACAATGTTTAGATAAGAGGGCTGAAAACCTCGTGGGTGCAAAGAGAGCAGAAAATCCTGTGTTTCTGACAGTGCCTTGAATGCACGTCCTATAAAAGCCAAGGGGAAGTAAAACACCTGAAATTGTGATGAAGCTCCAGGTTGGGTGAAGACGACACACCTTGGTTCATGGTGCCTATGACATAGGGGCTGAGGAGAGAGAAAAAACTCAAGGTACTGAGATGGAGGCAGTCAGACTGAGGGCAGGGCGATAATTACTGTGCCTTCAGTTCCGCTTTGACATTTTTACATTTATGTACATTTAAAACAAACCAATTCAGCGGAGCCTCTAGAATGATAATCAGTGGGATGAGCTTTTGCAAGCTTTATGTCCCAGAAATCCATGAACCCCCCCCCCCCATAGTTGAGAACCACTGTGCTGAAAAGCTTTAGGTGCCCTGCTGGTAACACACCCCCACCCAGCAGGTGGCGCTCACCATCGGTGGTACTTGCAGTTGAGGAAGCCGTTGAAGATGTCGCTGAGGGAGCCCACGTGGTGCAGGTTGTCCAGGATCACCACCTGCGGGAGCTCCAACTCGCTGTGCTCCGAGCTGCACTGCTCCGCCAGGGTGGACAGGTACTGCCGCAGGTCCTGCGGACGCACACGCACACGCACACATGTGAGGAAGGCGAACACGCCCTGCACACCGCCGAGAGGCTAAAGCCTTCACCGGTACCGAGCCTGTGCATGCAGCCACACCATATAATATCTGTCCAGTAACTGTGAAGAGAAACAGAGAAGCAGGAGGGAGTGGAGTGCTGGCAGGTTTGAGGAATTACAGGCCGCAGCGACTGATACGCTTCTTAGCCTGACTGCTACGTGCAGCTGGTTGAGAATAACTAAGCGCTGGAATAGAATCGCCTGGTGAGCAGAGATTAGAGGTATGCAGCCAGCAGAGAAATGAGGCTGTGAAGCCATGATTTGGGGGGATTATGGTGGGCCGTCGATCCTGGCTCTGCTTTACTGGGAATCTCTAGGGTATGAGAGGGATGAGAGCTGGGCCGAAGCTGTCAGTGTGTGATGATCCCACTAGATACAGGATCCAAAGCCTGCCTTCTCTCAAGTTTGGTACAGGTCCAGAAAAGGTTCCTTCTCTAGAACTGAGCTGCCCCCACCTTGCTGGACTTGTGGTCCACGTTGAAGCTGATCACGTTGCGCTCGGTGACCTCATGGCCGGACTTGGTGATGAGGAATTCCGCCAGCTTGCAGGCCAGGAAGGACTTGCCAGTGCCGCTGGGCCCGGACAGGATGATGCGCCGGTGCTCCACCAGGAGGTTCAGGTAGCGCTGCATGATGGTCTTGGGGATGAGTGTGTCGAACACCAGGCTGTCGATGCTGTTCTCTCTCACACCTGGGGACATGGAGAAGGACCGGAACTGAGCATCCAATACGCAGGGAGGGTTTGCTGTTTCTGGGGCAACATTCAAAAAGTCACTTCCCCTTTCTGGGGCCACACTCAAAAAGTCACGTCCCCTATGGTTTGTTCAAAAACTAAATAAAAATCTAGCAGGTAGAGTCAAAAGACCGTACCTAGTTAGCTAGTTAACAGAATATCCTGCTTCAGCACCTCCTAAATAAAGGAATGTGTTTATTTGATTTTTAGTGTAGTGACTGTTTGTGGCCAACAGGGGGCTCCCAACCATCCAGGGCCCAAACGCATGGCTTGAGGGGGGATAAAAACCATTGCTGCTAATATTTGTGGAACACACAAGAACAAAATTCTTTTTCTGTGCATTATGTTCTTGACTCTGGGGGGCTAAACGATAGCCGAACACAAAACACATTAATCAGATGGTCGTCTTGCATGCTGGCAGTTTCGCTGCCCTGCGCAGCACAGAGTCGAATCGATGCAAGACTTTTTCCTCCCATATATTAAGAAGCCCAATTCAAACCACCACCGTCATAAAACAAATACGTTATGAATTAATCCCCATGCAGCTGAAACGAATGTCAGCAACAACCAATTTTAATTAGCTGAACACAGGACAAAGGCTTTGAAGAAAAATCATTCTTACATGATTTATATTTTGAAAAAAACACAGAAATCGCACCTGAGTAGCAGTACCAGGCTAAGCGGAGAGTGAAGTACTCATGCTGGAGCCTGCAATCATGCTCGCGGTGGGCAGGACGGTCTACCAACCCATCAGAAGTCTATGTCTTGACCTCTTTAGCGGTGCGGATGGCAGTAGGTGGCAATTAATCTCAGATGGATGTGAGTAATGGCCAGCCAGTACAATGCAACGTAGCACCAAACAGCGCTGACAGGTAATGCACTTCATCTACTGCGCATAAATCAGAGCTGTGTGCTTATCCTGCTCTCTACTTCTGAGATGCTTCCAGGGGGAAAAGGATTTCAGCTTTCAGCTGGTGCATCTGCATACTCAACCCAATGCCTTTAACTGTCATCAGAAACATTACGGATATTCATAATGACAAATTGGGAGTTTTCATGTTGACTGCACGCAAACATTTCATTTATCATTTTCAGGAGGTTATAAAATACCTCAGATTCCACATCAGTCTAGAGGCAGAATTTCTTAAAATGTGACTGAAATAACACCTTGGGCAGGTAACACATTAAACTATATAATAATAAAATTAGTAGAATAGTAATGGTGTTCAAAATTACGTTAGCTAAAGAGAAGTATGGAGACACTTCCTGCGTATCCTGTCAGTGGCTGCTTTCCCAAGCTCCGCTTCCCACTGGGGGGGCGAATACGGTTCTTCATACCTCAAAGGTGTATCAGCTAGGATTTGAGGGCCCAGAGTAATGGAATAAGGAACAGAGCCAGCAGAACTTACCAGGAAATGGAACCCCCCCTCACGCACACAATTGCAAAGTAATATACGACTGATTGTACACTTATACTTTGTTTACTGTGCTATTCCTGCAATCTCATCTGAACCTATGAGCTTTAATGTGGACTCGTTACTGTGGAATTCTGCACATTTTTAACACATTTTCATGCTCTTCTGAAGCCCGCCTGACACCTTTCAGCAGCCGCTAGCATGCAAGACACGGCATACATGTTTCTGACAGGTCCAGATCCAGGTCAGGCCACTACCTTTGAGGCTGACGGTGATGACATTGCTGTTGCCCACCAGGTAGCCGCAAGGCAGCAGCTCAGGCACCTCACAGCCGTGGGCGCGCACCACGCCGCCCAGCCGGTAGCCCACGATGCTGTCTGACGTCAGACCCAGGCTGCTCAGGGGGTCCACGCGGAACACATACTCCTGTTACGGGGTCACAAAGGTCACGGGATCACAGGGTTATGAGGCCGCTAACCCGCTCCCACACACACAGGCGTGGAGAGTCTCTTACTTTGAACAGGCGCCTAATTACTCCGTCCAGAACGTCCCACTTGGTTTTCCCACTCACGCCGATGGAGCCCATAAGATACTCCAGGCATTTCGCACCCTGGTTAAACAAGGAAGGGATTCAGCCACTGACCACCAGAAAGATTAAAAGTGTGGAATGACAAAAGGAGCATGTGATTGGTGGATGGCCCAGTGTAATGTAACGCAGCAGCCCATTGGTTCTGGTCTCCATTAGCATTAAGGCGTGGGCCCGTGGCCACACCTTGGTCCTGCTGGAGCTGCTGGTGATGGAGACCACGATGCGCACGCTACGGCCCTCCTTGCGTAGGTTGCCCTCGCTCCCGTCGTCCAGGAGGATATCTGAAATACCCAAAGTGACAACTCTGACTAAAAGGATGAGGCAAATTCTCACTCTCTTATGTGGCTTTGGGCCATGCAGCGCCAATCACACAAATTCACAACAGAAAAATAATTCATCCATCCATCCATCCATCCATCCAAACATCTTCTGACTGCTTATGCTGGTCGGGGTCACAGAGGGGATAATACATTCTATTAATTATTTACCTTCTCATTAGGAGAATTAAGTAACAGCTCTGTTTAATGCAGGGAATAGTTTCCTGCTCATTATTCATAACAAATATTGGCAAATTAAAAAATAACAAAGATAACAATGTGTTATTAAAAATGCATGCTGTGAGGCACACCGTCATTTTGAGTGTAATCCTACAGGCATTATTTCTGCCTGGAATGGAAGATGAGGTGAATTTGAACACCTTACACACCAGCCAGAGGAGCTTATTACCTCCCGCCTTCGGGGGGGGGGGCACGCCCAATCCCCTGATTCCCTCCAATGAATGTTCCAGAAATGTTGACAAATGCTCATTCACACTACACCGTTTATGTTATTTCTACAGTCTGTTCACTTGTATCATTTGTACTGCCGTTATTGTTGTTGCCTGTATTGTTGTGTACCGTTTAAAAAAACGTTTTCATTTCTCATTTATCTTTATTTGTTCAGGGCTGCATCCCCTGGTGGGAGGTGCAGGGTGTGTGGCCTTACTGAACTCACTAATTGGCTGATGTCTCACCCCACCTGGGGTGTCAGATATAAACCAGTGGCTGCCCAACATGCTATTACTTCATGCTTTAGAGGTTCTTATGAATTTTTGTCCTGCCACAGGAAATACCTCCTACTTGCACTGGGATCAAGTGAGGCGGACAGGCATGGAGGCCCTGGGAGGACGTTAGTGTGGACGACGGCCCCGCCTCTCACCTGACACGATGGTGTCGCTGATGTTGAGGTTGTTAAGCGACATGCCCAGGGACTGGCGCGAGGAGGTGGAGGAGGTGCTGGAGGTCTCCGACGGGGGCCGGGCGGCCTTGGCTGGCGAGGCGGTAGGCGTGCTCCCCCCGGTGGACTTGAGCCGGTCGTTCTCAGCCTTCAGCATCTCGATCTCGTTCTGGTGGGGAGACAGACTGCAAGTGTGAACAACTTGAGAGCTAAGCCAGCTTAAATCCTGACATTTACGATTTTGATAGTTACTTCATTTGGTCAACTGCCTTTTAATCAATTTTCCAACCCAAGAAGACCAAGGTGGGTACATAATGAAAGCTCACAGATACTGGAGATCAGGAAAAGTACCAGGCGCTTTACACGTTATCTTTCCCATCATGTGGGAGGTCAGCCCTCCCAAAGCCGTGAGATAGTGCGACTTTGTTGCCACAGACTTTTATTGTGAAAGGCAGGAACAAAGAGCAGTGTGGGCTGATTTAGACACAGAGGAGCCGCCTGTCACCCAAGGCAATGTTGTGATAGTCTTTCCAGACAGGCAGACGTGGCATTTGAACGTGACAGTAACCTACTCTGACAGCGTAATGACCGCGCCCCACCCCCGACCCTGATGTATACACCCCCTTCAGCCTCGTAACCTGGCTTCCCAGCCCACAGGAAGATATGAGGCCCTTCATACTACAGAAACTTTTTTAGGAACCAGGAACTTCAGTTATGTTCCCACAGCAGGAACTCAGCCTTCCTGAACTTTTTTTTAGTTCTTACTCTGGGGTAGCTACTTTTCATTTGACTATGAACTACTGGATAGGGCTTATAGCGACAGATTTTACGGAATGGTTGATCACAAGCACCAGCACTAACTTGGAAGTTACGCACAAATGCGGGGAAAAGAGACAAAAGTAGTGGAACAAAAATGAAGTAGATTGAATTGTTTTGCCTCCCAATCACACTAAATGTATTAATGATTACCTTTTTGCTTGCGTCTCCATTTTCCCACAATTTGATGGCTTTCCTTAAGTTTTTTATAGTCGTGCATTGATATTGAAATTGTGTGAAATTGAGTTTTCCTGCGTTGTGGGCACGCCCTTGTAGTCACCCCCCCCCTGCCCACCTGCATGCGATTCATGGCCTCACGGATCTGGTCCAGGTGGTGGGCGGAGCTCAGGGCCTCCAGTCGGATGTCGGTCAGCTTGAGCTCCTTCTCACGCAGCTCGTTCTTCAGCTGAAGGATGATCTCGGCCTCCGCCTCCGTGCACTCGCACAGCCTGGGTGGAGGGGCACACGCATTCACGTGGCCAGTAGAGGGCATCACGGGCAAGCGGAAACCACAGTCTACAGTAGGGCAAGACTGACCCAAGCTCTACGTCAATCAGGCTATACGCTGTGAGTCTACAGCTTGTGAGGGGATGGAGGTTAAGCAAAAGCAAGCAGGACACAGGCAGGATCTATCATCTCCAACCAGCAACAGGCAGCCCCCACTGCACAGCAGCATCCGAACTGCTGGGGGGAGCAGTGGCTGCTAGGAGGTATGCGGCTTCAGTGAGTTAGGACACTATGCCTGTGATCGGTAGGTCACGGGTTCAAATCCTACGGTCAGCAGAATGATATTAGGCCCCTTAAACCCCCATTGCTCCAGGAATCATGTGACCCTACTTTCTCAAAATGTTGCTTTGGATAAAAAAAGTACTAAATTAAAGTAAATGTAATCATCTGCAGAAGCTGCCAGAAAATAGCCACCACGGCCCTTGAATGGAAGTCGGGGGAAAGCCAAGACCCTTAACTTCGTTGGTGGACATGTGAGGCATTTGGCATTATTAAAAAAATGACTTTAATCAACAAGGGAGGGGGGGGGGTGGTGATTTGCTAGGTGGCTAACACGAGTGCGCGGGGCTCAGCTGGCCACAGGTTCTGTCACTGCACAAGGAGGGTCTGGCCACCCCACGCCTTTTCAGTTTCATGACCATGTTGAGGTGTTAAGGCGAGGTGGTGGGCAGGGTCATGTGAACGCACGGACGGCGTTAGGAGTCAGGCAGATGAGAGACACCCCGCACGCACGATCCATGCAGCATGTTACCGAGATCTGTGCTTGTAGATCACGTGACCGTTTTGCCTCCTCTTTGGCATCCAAATCGGAGAAGACTTGCTATCGCAAAAACACTTGCTACGGACAGACAAAGAAGCGAGGGAGAGAGTGAGTGAGTGAAAAAAAGAGTGAGAGAGGCTGAGGAGGAATGAAGGCGAGGAAGAGCTGGGCTGCATGAGGTATGGGGAAGCGCTGGAATGTTGGCTGTCTGTCACATGTCCGTGTTTAATACGCGTGCGTGTGTGTGTGTGCGTGTGTGTGTGTGTGTGTGTGTGTCGTGTCTGAGCTACATGTCTGCTATGTGTGGACGGACTCACTCGACACTGGAGGGCGAGGCTCTCAGGTTGGAAGTGCTGCTCTGCCTGGAGGTGTGCTGCAGCTTGGGTGATGAGGGCTGCGAGGAGTCCGTCTGCTCCTCGATGTCCGAGTGTGACGACGGCGGCTTGGCTGACTTCTTCTTGCCACCGAAGGCCTGTTTGAAGGAGCTGCGGAGCTGGAGAGGCAGAAGGAAGAAGGTGCCCCAGTGCGTTAGCTGGGGGAGCCGACTTCTGTAGTCACTGCGTTCAGCACGGCTCTCTGCCGTTAACACAGGTCAGCAAAGGGGGGAGGGGGGGGCCATGTCTCAGGGCGAGATGCGAGCTCAGTGGTGTGTGGGTCAGCGGGTTTGGTATCTGTGCCTGTAATCAGAAGGTTACTTGTTCGAATCCCGTGCTGGTTCGAATCGATGCATGTCTGTTGGGTCCTTGAGAAAGCACCTTATCCATCTGAAAAATGCAGGATGGACCCTATGCCCAGACCACAAGCTTCTATGTGTGTGTGTCTCGTAATGTAGAATGCGATTTTCACTCCTCCACAGACATTGATGCAGCAGCAGGTTTTGAAAATTTGTGGTTGCTGTTAACAGCTCAATGACGTCGGCACAATCAGGACCCACCCAAAAGAAAGACACGCGTGCATGTGTAGATTTTACAACATCACCATTTTATGTTCAGCTGCAGAGATGTAATCAGCTGGCTCAGCGTTCATGTACTTACAATGTCTGGGCTCATTAAAGACAGGTAAATGTCTGTGGGGGGGTGAGGGGGCAGGGGGATGGGGACAGGTATTGATAATGGGTCAAAAAGCATTGACCTTCACAGGGATAGCCCTAGGACTGAAACACACTCACCATTACAGTGCTGCTTGAAAATGGCCTGGGGGGGGGCGGTGGAGTTACAGGCATTAAAGCCTCAAAAAATCACTGTTCTACACCCTGCGTTCTTAATGCAAAGGTACAGAGGAAGGTCACGTATCGGCGTCTGTGTGACTAATGACCGGCCGTGTATGATGTATGTGTTTCCCTAATGCAAACCCTAATGTTAGCAGTGCGGTTCTTGTACAGGACCATCTGTTACATGCTCGCTCAGTTCACTGCCTGTGGTGCAAAGGATTCTGGGTAATGCCACTCATTTGTTATGTGTTTGTGATTGGGTTTTGCCTGCTGGATTTCCCTCATTACAATCAGCCTATGTGCCTGAAATAGCCCCCCCCCCACATCATTTACCTCATTATTGCAGTATCATACTGTGAATAAACTCCACGAAAAAAAACGTGGCTCAGAATGAGGTCTGCTGACTGAAGTGAAGCTGTGACTCTGGGTATGTGTGAGTTTTCCTGCTGACGTCTGCAGATCAGGAGAGTGTTATGGGGGGATCCACTGGAATGGTGATGGGGGAAAAAAGGGCTTTTTGCAGGGAGCCAGATCTTATGGCTCAGTTCCTTTCATCGCTCCTTTTTCTTTCTCTCTTAGGCGGCAGGGTTACTAGATTTATCTGGGAAATAAACACCAAGTTAATCTGATTTGTGTCCGATTCAGACTTAGACATCCCACAATATCATTTCATTCCGCATGTGCAGACTCGGTTTACTGGCATTAAATGATTCGTATTTTCAGACCTAATGCCCATGATCTGCATTGTAAACATTATACAAGGTGACGCCATACCCCTCTGCTTTGTCAGTGAATTTAGGCTACTACTCTGAATTTACCCTCCGTAGGAAATGTTATGCAATTAAAGTTGCCTTGCTTTGAATGCAATTCATGCAACACCTAGTATTACAAAATTATTTTTTGGCACAAATCCTGCTCATTCTACCTTATGGAACCTAACGTGACAGCATCTACCTCGTGTGACTGGCTGGTTCTCACTGTTCATGTAAAGGAAAGTGGAGTGGACTTAGGGCAGGCAATGAAATTTGGGCATAACAATAAAAAAGAATGGCTCTCAGTTACGAGGCCATTCCCTTCGTTGGTACCGCAGAGCGGCTCATGAGAATGGGATGGTCACATCACTGATGTGGAAAGTGGAAGCCCAGGTCTTCCTGGGAGCTGTGAGATTTTTCATGCCGGGGTGCTGAGGGTCGGGCTGACCAATGGGGCCACTTTGCCTCCCTAAAAGGAAACACTAAGAGAGCATACCAGCTCGTCTCCTCCAGGCCGTTCAGTATGATTCCTCTGCCCTGGCCTTTAAGTCCCCACTCCCCACTCACCCAGTTCTTTTTCTTCTTCTTCTTGGCATCCACGTCGGCGGCACTGCCCATGCTGGAGTGGCTCGCACCGCTGTTGATGCTGGACATGCTGTCGGACGAGTGTTGTCGGCGGATACGCAGGTCTGCGAGGTGGGGGTCAATAGCTCCATTAGAACTCAAATCTCTGCATAAGCTAAATTGTGGGTTATGGATGTTCTGCAGAGACGGGCCGCACGTCGAGCCATGGGCATAGGTGGGCCAATGCCGAGCGGTGCCCCTGGACTGGGAGGAGCCTACCTTTCTGGGCATGGTCTGGGCCATTGAGGGCCACCTGGATGGCTGTCTGCGCGTCTGTGTTCTGGGCCTTCAGGGCCTCGATGGTCTCCCTCAGCTCAGCCAGCTCAGATTCCTGGGGAGACACACATGCAGGAGGTCATGCCAAGGCCTCCAACAGGCCACACAACGCATCTGCATGTGCAATTCTCGATAATGAATATCTCTCTTCAAAGTATTCGCTGCAATTGGTCACAGTCATCATGATATATTGTTTGAAATTAAACTTGCTTAGCAGGCTAAATCCCAAAGAAAGACTAACTTGTGTGCATGACTGACCTAATCCAATTTTAATCACTGCTCCCAGCTACGCCCCTCCACTCACAGTAGTCCAAGGTGAGCTTTGAAGACCATTGGCATTTATCGCTACATTATACTACGGTACAGCTGAATTCAACGGTGTTAATTAGTTTCTATAACCGCAGACATAGTGTAAGCCAAGGAGTTAATCAATGCACAATTATAATCTTTACAATTTTTACTTAAAATCCCAAACAATTGAAAATGAATGGAAACTAAGCAAAATGCACGTAATGCATGTTGGGTGGTTTAATGCCTCTGAAGCCGTATGTTTAAAAACGTTTAACGCATGGCTAGTCGTGCTTTAACCCTCACTCATGCACCATCCTGCTCGCTGTAGATCTGCCCCCCACGCTACATTTTAACCGCCACGCAGACGGCAGGTCGCGGAATCGCTCTGTGGCCGCGATAGTGTATCCTTTTTAATCAGATGCCTGTCTGGCTCCTCCACTGACTCAACAAAGACGACCCTCACGAATCCCTGTCGTTCAATTTAACGGGGATTAAACACGCCAAGGGCCCACCTGTGCGGCCGGCGCAGATCTGGCGGAACCAGGTGAACAAATCGCACGCCGTCTCGCGTGTGGCTTAAGCGTGCCCCCCCTTCAGCCCTCCCCGGACGACCTGCGTTTCCATACCCAGGGCCGTCTTGTTTGAGATTTCCAGATGTAATCCTCTTCGTGGCGAGGATCCACAGCGTGTCACCTGAGTAACCTTGGCTGCCCGCTTTTCTGCCCATATTTAATTAAATGCACCGCTGTGCATTCTTTAGCGAATTAGTGCTGGTCCTGAGGTTCAGGCTGGGGCATAACATCTAACGCTACCTTACTCTACAGACCAGAATAAGGTAAATAGTTCAAAAATTGAAGAAATTATACCTTGGAAACAGATTAGCCCAGCTGGGTGGAAATGATAACAAAGCTTTTGCATGATAAAGGGATTGGCAAACTTTGCTGTTGCCATGGTTTCTCTAGCTTCATTTCCCGAATCGTGAATCTGCAAGTTGTATGTTAAGGGTGACATATGTTCTGGAGGTGATGTGAACATGACAACCTTTACACCTAACTGAGTTTGTACCTTCAGATCGTCCCTGAAGAAGAACCATAAACATACAGTTATGTTAGAAATGGAAATACAGCTGTAGCTGAAGTTGGGATGAGCTGGGAAGAAAGTGAGTCAGAAGCCTGTTGGTTCAAGTCCCCTTTGTCATGAACTGAGCAGGACGTGAGTCAGAAGCTTGTTGGTTCAAGTGCCCCGTTGGGATCAATTGAGAAGTGTGTGTCTGAAGCCTGTTGGTTCAAGTCCCCTTTGGGATCAATTGAGAAGTATGTGTCAGAAGCCTGTTGGTTCAAGTCCCAGGTCAAGCTTTGGGGACGTGACCCTGAGTGTGGCATTTAACCTCATGTATGTATGAAAACTGCACGATGATGACGGTCTCAGGTGTGAGGCTTAGGGGAATTTGATGTGGCCCACCTTCTGCTCGGCCGTCATGGTGAGGCTCTGCAGGCGACACGTCATGTTTGCCAGACTCTTCTCGAAGGCGGCCACCAGGTGAGCCTGTAGAAATGATCACATGACACAGTCAGCACCCTGGGGTCAAGATGCACCAACCCAGCAACCCAATCATCAACCTGACCCCATAACCCAAGTGGATTATATAATTAAGCAGGCTATATGATTAATTAAAAAAAAAGTAATTTAATTAAGCTAATTGTACCTACAGTCAATGTTTTCACACCACGACTGAACAACTGGTTGCCCACCCACGAGCATAAAGCCTATAGTAATGACGAGATTAAACATCCACCCGAAAGACAGCTAGCCAAACTGATATTTTTCTTTTTGTCAGCTAATACCTGAGGCTGATACTTTTATGAATCAGGCTCCAGAAAACAGTTTTATATCCCAGACAGGCGACATCTCTCACGGGCGATTTGTCCTCCTTCCCGGGGGAAAGGGGGTCACGGCCGGACACAGGATAAAGAGGGTTGCAGAGCCGATGCCGTTATCGGAAAGCGGGCCGTCCAGCCACAGCCGCTCTGACTCTCGCGACCTGAGGTCACTCCGGCACCGCGGTGCATCAACAGCGCTGACCACGTGCATGACTCTCATCACGCCCAAAAGGATTAGAGCCTTCCGGGGGGATGTGACCCACCAAACTGAAGAAGAAGAGTCCAGAGAAGGTGGGAGCAGGGGTGTATACAGGCAGGGCCACAGCTGAAAGCTGACTGGCCCCCAGAGTACCCCCTCCTCTGTCGCTCACCGATTCAAAACATATCATTGGCTACCAATAAGGTTGGCCCCTCTGTATCAATTATACCCCCCCCCTTAAAAATTCCAAGAATTGCCCCTGGATGGGACATTACTACGGTAACTCATGCCATCCCAGAATCCTCCTCCACCATTAATGTATTGATTCTTTCTTTGCCTGACTGACTTCAGCCGCATTTCAGTCACTCAAAAAGTTGCCGAAGGACAATTTGGTCACTGAGTCACACGTCAAACATCACATCACTTTGCAGGAGGCCTCCAGCGATCCACAACCTATCCAGTGGTTTCTACTCAGAAGGAACAAGCAATCTATGGAAGCAAGCACGATTACTTGAAAGTCAACAGGCAAGACAGAAACAAACGTTAATTGGGAGAATATACTTGACGGGCATCACTCTCCCTACTGCCCTCGGCTCTAAAAGTGTCAGATTTCTCAGAAATCTGCCAAGATTTTCTGATTTGACGAGTGCCATCCGGCTTTCGCCGACGCCACTGTCCAGAAGCGGCTGATCTGGGAAAACCACAGAGGCCAGTCATAACACGATACGCTCCGGTTACTCTGCACTTAAAACAGAATATTAAATAAGAAGTCTGAACAACTGGTGCATTATTAAACAGTTCGTATTAAACGTAGGAAAGACAAAAAGAAGAAGAAAACACTAACTGTGACGGCAGCCACAGCGAACAGCACACGCGTTTGATGATGGCTACGATGATGATGAGGATGATCCAGCTGTGAGGTGAAGTTTGTACCCAGGAGCTGAGCTGGTGGCCAAATCCTGCGCCGTTATGGCTCTGTCCTACGTCTGCACTCATACTACTGAAATATTACTTACATGCTACCCAATTTGGAGCCGTATGCATGGTGTGATTTTAGTGCTCCTGGTCTCCCAAATTCACGCAATCCAGAATAATATGAATTCATTTTCGGATCCTGCAGCACAAAGCCAAAGCACGCCCCCTTTTGAAAGCACCTCAGTGACCTCATTCTTGCTGTTTTTACGCACCTGTCAGTCAGGGTAATGGACCTCGAGCGGACCTGTCCTGATACCCCCTGCCGCGCCCACCTGCGTCACCCCTCACAGCTTCCCCACCTGTCTGCCCCGCAGGGGGGGCCGAGGAACCAGACGCATGCCCTGTGCTGGTGCCGCCTGTGAGGTCCTGGGCCCCCGGGGGCTGGGGTAGCGGTTCAGTGGGGCCCAGAGCAGAGGGCCTGTGGGGCGGCTGCCCCTGCTGTCCGACGACATGTTCCTGCTCCTCACGTGGGGACCAGGGCAACTGAACCACCCATGAGGCAGCAGCAGGAATGAGGAGGGAGAGAGGGAGGGGCAGAGAGAGGGAGCGAGGGAAGGCCAAAGAGTGTGTGTGTGTCTGTGTGTGTGTGATAGAGAGAGGTGAGAAAAGGAGTGAAGGGAGAGAGGGTGGGGCGGAGAGAGGGAGCGAGGGAAAGAGGGAAGGCCAAAGAATGAGAGAGAGAGTGTATGAGTGTGTGTGGTCCAGGAATAATTTATGTTGTGGGGACCAAATGTCCCCACAATGTGATAAAAATCTGTTATTTTGATGTTGGGGGGACCATTTTTTCGGTCCCCACAAGGAGAAATTCAATTTTATAAATATCTGTGACTGCAGTCAAATAACTAAAAATGTCAAAAGTCCCGTATTTTGTTTGATTACTTATGGTTAAGGTTAGGGCTGGGTAGGGGTTAAGGTCGTCATTGTTGGGATTAGGGTTTATCCCATAGATATGAATAAACGGTCCCCACAAAGATATGAACATAAACGTGTGTGTGTATGTGTGTGTGATAGAGAGAGGAGAGGATTGAAGGAAGAGACAGGAGGAGGGAGGGGAGGCTCGTCTGAGGCTAAACCCTCTCAGATACCAGGAGAGTAAGTGCGGCATCCTCCTATTGCTAATTTATAGCAGAGATCATAACACTTTCATTTTTAATACCTCAGTACCGTACACAGCTTAAACCAGCAAATGCAAACACCCGTGCATAACTTTAAGCAAGAGGCAGAACATCCTGGTCTTCTCAGGCGGTCTCTAAACAGAACAAAATCAGCAGAGCGGGCCTATAAAGCTGCCTGTCTACAAAGCAGCCTGTCTGTAAAGTGTGGGGCTCCACCACGCTGCACTCAGTCATTCTCTAGGTGTCATTCTGGACGTTCAGCCTGAAGACCCCAGTTTTGTCACCATCATATTTTTTCATTCTGACCGTTTCTTTCAAAATGCTGTGCTGTAACCTTAACGGTGAGAATCTGTAAGGTAGTGTCACCACGACACTCTCCAAAGCATGCCAACTACTGACAGCAGCAAGTCGAAGCACTGCCAGAGCAAACTTTCCAGCAGAGGTCCCCGTTCACCGACATTTGCTTGACCGCGCCCAAAGCTACCAGGGCACCATTGTGCTGCTTCTGAGTTCTGGAACCACTTGGGGCTGTGCGGTGCACGGACCATCGCAGATGACAGCGGCTGGTGAGCCTCCCCCCTCCCTCAGCAGAGATGGCTGTTTATCATGAGGGCTTTCCTGGACTGTAGTTCAGAGGCTCACAGGGGAACTCTTGTCCAAAGGCCAGAAGGCACTTTATTCCACGTTAAGCCTCCTGTTTTTCTTGCACAATGATCAGCACGGCACTTTGGGCCCACTGACTGCAGACCAATGACAGCGTTAGTCTGATGACCACAAAGCACGTTAATGAGCCACTGCGTCCCTCACTGCTCTGCGATGCGTGTGGAGCACAGTGAAAGACCTGCTGAGATCCTGCCATCTCGAGAATCTGCATCTGAGGCAGGAGGGGTCTATCTTCACATTCCACCCTGACAGTGAAGAAAAAAACAATCTTTGGGGGATGGGGTCGAAAACGATACAAAAGCTAAACTTCCGCCACGTCATCTCCATACGAATGAGACCATTCTGATTAAATGCCACGTTTCTATCTGCCTGGAAAGCACAGCTCAGCCACTCAGACTTCATTTTTTCGCATGCGCTCTGAGTTGCGGATGAGGGGTTGTGATGTAAATCTCGTCATGAGGGGCTGGTTGCGGACGGCTGCAGTCGGTGCGTGTGTAGCCCAGATTTTAATGTCTAGCGGAAACCATGCATGTCGAATGCATATGTGTAATCGACTAGGTATATCCAGCAGGTGGCATGTATGGAAACTTTGTCATTTTAATTTGTTCAGCTCAAAACAGTAAATATCAATAGCTCTGGAAAACACTTCTCATCTATATTTGTTCAATATTAATGATATATTATTATGGAGCCTCTAATAGATCAGGGTGAGAAAATATTTTTGAAATAGTTTTACATTCCCTCGCAATTGTTTTCCGTTACTAAACATAACTGTACTGTGTCCGTTTAAAGTACAAAACACAGAATTAATCGACCAATAAGTATAAACCTAAACGATACAGA
>JAAGVU020000001.1:12621054-12633678 GCA_011763525.2 Mormyrus iriodes
CAAGTGAGCTGGGCCTGCAGTGACCACTGCTTGTGTGGAGCAGTGTTTCCCAAGCCGTTCCTCAGGGACCAACAGATAGTCCATGTTTTTGCTCCCTCCCAGCTCCCCCCACAGATAGTCTGCATGTTTGCTCCCTTCCAGCTCCCGGTAGGACTGTCTGGTGGGGAGTTCGGAGAGAGCAAAAACGTGGACCGACTGTGGGTCCCCGAGGACCAGATTGGCAATCACTGGCTTGTCTTGACAAAGACTTGTCTGACAAACAAAACAATCTGACAGAGAATAAGTAATTCGGCTTAAGTCTTGAAACAAACAAAGATTTGACAGCTAAAGGTAAATGAAGCTGGGAAGGATGGTGAAGGTTAATAGTACCTGAGTCCCTTTTTGGGCAGTGTGTTTCTGTCGAGAGGCATGCTGTCAAGACAAGAAAACAGGCAGGAGTCATTTCAGCAGCACAGCACAGCACTTCAGCAGCACGCCTGGACACGGCTGTCAGGGCCAACGTCACCTGGAAGAAATCCATGGCATCTTCGAAGGAAGCTACAGGGAGATTTACTGATGCCCTTGGGGTTTGACGAGAAGGACGGTGCACCAAACATGATGAAGACTCACAGGTATCTGTCTACTTTAAACCTGTCTACCTCCCGAGAGTTGGGCTGTCGATCTCTCTCCTTCTCATCCATCCATCCATCCATCCATCTTCTAACCACTGTGGCCCGTGACACACTGACTTGCGGGGATGTCCCCGTCTTGTGCCCTGGATCCAAGGTCCAATTGAAGGGCTAAGCTTCTGACCATGCCCCCCCCTCCCCAAAGCATTAGACCCTTTCCACATTTAACAAAGGCATTCACTGGTGTCACTATCATGCAGTATAGATTACGGAGCTAAACACTACACTGCTACCGATGGTTACTGAACAGCCTCTGACCAGGTCGGCCTGCTTTTAGATTCATCATCATTCTAGCCATGCAGGTCAGAATCCCTTCATCCCTACAAAGACAAATACTACTTCTAAACACAATGAGAAAAAAACAAGCCCAACCAATGACAAAGATGGAATCCTGCCCTGCAGCATGTTTTGGGATTAACTTCAGCACTCATTCTCACACTGTATGCTTCTTGAAACACACTGAATACACAACTGGTTTAACAAGAAAACCCTGTATTTCCTTCCAAAGCAACCATGCCAGTTATCACTTGAGACATCATCTGTCCTAAAACGTAAACAACTAAAATGTAAACAAAACAACTGCTGCAAAATAGTTCCACCCTGAAAGTGTAAATACCCACAAATCCTTGCAGGTGCATGTAAATGTTTATGTCTATGTAAAGTATTGCAGTAATGTTAGTGTTAGGCTGTGTGTCGGCTGGACTCACCCCTCTGACAGGGTGGACTTGACACTTCCCGTGCGTGTCACCTTGGGCCCGGAGGCAAGCCCAGCGAGCGAGCTGTGGTGGCTGACAGCCAGGTCCATGGACTCGGGGGTAGAGTGCAGGCCAGCCGTGGCCTGTCCGCTTGGTGCGTTTCCTGGGAGACGGGCCTGAGAGGGGCTCGGGGGAGGAGCATAGCCGGTGCCCGTCAACTCGGGGCCCCGGGCATAAAGGGGGCTGCTGCCGCCGCTCTGCCCGCTGCCCATGCTGCCCGTGCCCGAAGATGGTGAGTCCAGGCTGACCTGCCGTGCCAGCGGCCCGTGGGGGCTGCCCAGGGCCGAGGGGGCCTTGCCCGAATCGGGGGTCCCAGAAGAGCTGGCCTTGCTGCTGCCTTTAGTGGAGCCGAACAACCTGGAAGCAGCGGCAATGATATCAGAGGCTGGCACGCGGTGCTCCTGGCATTGATATAGCATTCAGAACATTCATCCCATCTGTTAACATGGAAGTGTGAACACACAGCCATGCAGGCCAGTTACTGCAAGATGACAGGCACACCTGAGAAAATCCCTAAATAAGCTGACATGCAGCCAGGGCGCCATTTGCAGGGAACGACGAATTGCGCTAGCTAGTCAAGGCAGTTACTTGAAACAGACACAAGGTGGCGCTGTCATCTTGAAGACCTTGACTTTTACCAAATTTTTCCTTAATCATACGATAGTGTATGATAGTGACAAAGTTTTACATTTTTATTATAAGATTGTGCACCTCGAGTTATAACCTTTGTTTTTTTTGTGTTGATAAATGAGGTTATTTGAACCGGTGATGAGTCACATCCCTTATCTGTGAAAGGAGGTAACTGCACACTAAGAGTTTAAAGTGGCGAGAGATTAAATACTCAGAGCCGGCTTTGGTGTGGTACCACATTCTCTCATATCCAACAGTGGGGAGCAGAGTGCATTGTGGGTCTGACCTGCGGAAGGTGGGAGAGGCGATGTCAGGGTATTTGGAGCCAGGCAGCCGCAGGCTGGCCTGGCCTGTGGAGGTGGGGCTAGATTTGGGTGTCAGGCTGGTGCCCTCCGAGTCAGACACGGCCACCTTCTCCTTGTCCGTCTGGTTGACGGTGACGGGGCTGGAGCGGTCGGATTCCGCCTTGCTGCCATCGCGGCGCTTGGGAGCGGGCGCCGACTTCCCGCTGACGTTGGAGTCCACGCTGCTTGAGCTGGAGCGGTGGCCAGGGCGGCCCACAATGCCGCTGGCCGACGACTTGGCAGGCCGGGGCAGTGAACGATACTGGAGCGGCGTCCGAGACGCAGCCATGCTCAGCAGTGCCCCGTCGTCTTGCGGCTGGGCCTCGTCTAGGCTCGTCTTGCGGACGCCGTTGACTGCGCCGGCCGGGCCGCTCTTCCCGAGTGCCGAGGTCTTAGGTAGCTTGCCAAGAGTGGCCGAGCCGCCTGTGAGGGTGGCCCCACTGCCCATGATCAGGGCCCCAGAAGGGCCTGCCACCTTCTTGAAGCCGAAGGAGCCAGTGGCAGGGGGGCGGGCCACGCCCGTTGGAGGCTTCTTGCCTTCGTCCCCGCTGCTCTTCCCGGCATCTGAGGGAGAGCGCTGGATTCCCGTGCCCTTGGCTGGAGTCTTGCCCTTCTCTGACGCCTTGGCATCATCTGTCTTTCCTGTAAACACAAAATGACTGATTTGAGCTGGTTGGCGACACGATTCATCCCTTTAACGCTAAGTTGCAGATACTTTTACTCCCCATCATATTTCATCATTCACCGTTTTGTTGGGTGAATGGCGGCTTGTTTGCTAAGCTCATCAGAAATACAGCGCGAGGCTTTTGCCAGAAAACTTCATGAATATTACACGCACAGGAAAACAGACCATGGAACCTGAGTTTCACTTTACTTAATCAAATTCTCATCTTCTCAGTGTGAACATGGTAAGACAAGCTAAGGAGGTGCTCTGGAGAGAAGAGGCCCATACCAGGGGTTTTTAGAGCTCCCGTAGGGGTTTTGGTCCGTGAGGACGTCATGCCCAGTTGAGCAGTCATGCCCCGCCTCCAGGAGCCCGTCTGAGACAGCGGCAGACCCATCTTCTGCCCGGTCCGGTCAGGATCCTCGCTTTGTCCCGGAGACGCTATGGAGCTAGAGGAAGGCTTCCACCTGGGGTCCATGGCACTGCACAACTCCTCGTCCAACTTTTTCAGGTCCTCCCCTGCTGGCCAGGGGGCGCTGTCATGGCCCGGGGCTGCAACCACCGCCGCTGAACGCTTAGTCGAGTCTGTTTTGACCTATGAGAAGTTTACACATACACACAGATGTCACATAGTGACATCATCACTGGGCGACACCTAATACACCTGATCTTCCTCTTACATGGCACAGAAGCTGCACATCTTCACTGCAAAACTCGCTAAATCTCAGAGCCGCACCCGTTTTATTTATCTTTCTTTAATGGAGGGAAAGTGGGGAGGGCTACATCATTTCAGGATGCATGTTCTTTCTGATAAAGACCGCCAGCTTGGCCGAGGAACTGGAGGTGGATTCCGCGACTTCATTTCAGCACGTGATGAAATTAAATTATAAGTTGCTGAAACTGCACGTCATAAATGTCATCAGTGACAGTACTGGAATGCGAACACGGTTCAAGATAGATGTAAATCATTCCGCACCACTGATAATAAGAGTTCTTATCAAAGCTGCCCATGAGCTACCAGCGTTTATCATAAAGCATCCTCCAGCTAAACTATCTCCTGTTTCCACTCCACAACATTAATGTTAAAAGACCGACTGCGAGCTGAGCAGCACGGAGGGCAGGAGGCTGAGCCTGACACACGCACACGCGTGCGATTCCCTGTCCGTGTACCTGGGAGGTGCTCTTGCGGGGCGAGGCCGAGATGTCCGTGCAGGAGGAGGTGTTCAAGTCGTCTGTGCTGATGTTATCCAGCGTGTCGCTTAGGCCGCTGCTGAAGGAGCTGCTGTCGTCCCAACTGCGGAGGGGAGAGGAAAGAGGGGATGAGAGAGAGACTGAGAGAGAGAATGATGTGGGAGGGGTTTAGAAACAGACAGGATCCTTTTTCTAGGGCACACACACACACGCACAAACACATACCCTGAAGTGTGCCCCCCACCCTCCCCGCACAACCACGCCCCTCTGCCAGCTTGATGGCAAACACAGGCGGGGGGCAGCCAATGTCTCGCCAGCCCCCAAGCTGCCCCCCCAGCCCGCTTGGGTGTAGCACCGCCTTTGTCCAGCCAGCACTGTGATACCCCCCCGACCACCGAGATCATTTATTATTTCCCCAATTAGCACAGTGAGCTGCTGGGCCCTGCTCAAGTCCTCATTAGTCCGCTGTGGACTTCTGGGTATTTTTCTCATACTATATCTGACACACACACACACACACACACACACACACACACACACATACACATACGCATACACTCAGACACACACACTCTTTTCCCTCTCTGCCCTGGTTACCATGCTAACACACCTGCGCCCCATCTCTGGGGTGAGATGGGGCTTCCCAGATATCCCAGTGGGTTTGCTCAACCTTAATTAACATCTGAGGGAGGGGAGCTTATCTCCTCATATCCCAGCCAAACCTCCAATCGTGTTATGGAGGAAGTCAGAGCCAGTCGTCTATATAATGGGGGGAGGGGCAGCAAGGCAAGGTCCCCCAGCAAGGTTTTGGGGGGGCGGGAGGAGCCCTCTACATCCCCACCCCAGCGGGCTGGTTCCCCTTCATGGACCTTATTGAGGCCACAGCCGGCTACTCACCCTCGGGGAGGTACGAGGGCCTGCAGGCCCTCTGCATATGGCAGAAGCCTCCTCTGAGAAGACTTACACTGGGGGTCTGCATTCTGGGTCCTAGGGGGGCCATGTGTAATGTCAGTAATCTGGCCATACCCCACCAGCCCAATTAGTCAGTAACGATCTGTATCATGACCACACATTTACATTTCAGCCACGCGTTTCTTTAAAATCACAGGCAGATGGGAAACTAGAGTACGTTTATACGGATAATAAAATATGTATCATATCACATGTACATTATAATTAAAAAAACACTATTTAAAATGAGTGTGTAATTTAGTCATTAAAATGATGAGTTGGACCAAACACCTGATCCTGAAAATGAGCTTGAGATTCTCTGATATCCCCCCACCCCGGTCAAAAACTTTCATTAATAAGAATCCCCCCAAGACCTCTAACACAGCTCAAACACTAACGCCCCTCAACATACCAAAATTGCCAGCCCAGGATGGCATCCTGATAATGCCCGAGAGCAAATGGTCAGATCGGGTGAAAGATATTGGCTGTCAGAACCAGATGTGGTGCATATGAAGTCCATTTCTATTGGTGAGAAGATGCGTCATGTGTAGTGGGGAGCGACTGGCGGCAGCTCGGCAGATGGCCATGGCTGTGTGAAGGCCTACACCCATCCACACCGTAAATCCACCCCGAAAATCCTGGTTCTTGTTTAATATGGGTGGATGGGAGGCCTCATAACTCACCTCAAAGAGCCATCGACCACTAACACACAGCCTCATACGAACAGAGCATCCACGGATCCTTCCGGCATTGTCCGGACACCTATGTTTAGCAGGTCGGAAAGCAGAGCCCTGTATATCTCATAAGATGGACGTCCTGAAGTACGGCATCCTCTTCAGGCTGGAGCACACGGTCTTCCTCAGGGTATCCCCAGGTGCTGAATTAAAGAGGCCCACAATGGCTAACAGCTAACCCCCCATGTCACGATAACTGCCCTCGTCATCAGAGAATGGGACCGGTTTCTACAGCACGGGCATCGAGGGCGGGGTTGGCGTTTGGCAATCCCAATCAGCTCTTGGTTCAGTAGACCCCCCCCACTCACTTATGCATTTATAATTCTACCGAGATAAAAAGCAGGGGCAGACAAGCAGAAAATGGGGCCCATGATGATCAGTCCTGGCGTCCAACAGGGTGGCGCTAGCACATTTACAGAGATACCTTCTTTAGAAGTGCAAGGCGATGCACTATGAAAAGGGTCACATTCCCACCGCTTTACGCTCTACAGGTTTACATAGTGTCACAGAAGGAGCTCTGATTTTAGAGTGACAGGCTGACTGGAAACCACACAATAAATGAAACTACTATCTGCCTTTACAATGGTTATTTAAACAGCGCCCTCTGCTGTACAGGCGGACAGACAAATGCCAGCTAACCTTTCATCGGCAGCCTCAAAACTCTTGACAAGACACATGAGGATCTACTTATGACATTCAAAGAGGGAGGAAGTGTACACTGCATATTAACAAGCTATCGCCAAGGCAGCTTAAAAATCTACATAGCTCGTGTGCATCGTCCAGCCCTGATAAACAATAGGTCTTAAAGACCCAGTATACTTATTACAAGAACTTACTAATGTGAACTTACTTCTGTGTACCGAAAAGGTGGTCCTTGCTGTACTCACGTCCTTGAATTTGAAGCCTCCTGAAGTGAAAAATGGACTGGTTGGAGGAACATTGAGAACGTTTGGGGACAGAGCTCCCAAGGTCTGCCGAAATTTGGGCCACAGCGCCCCCGGACCCCATGTCGACTTTTGCTCCACATGCTGGATCCAGAAGCCACGTTCCTTAGACTTAAACATGTCTTTTAAAGTAACTCTGACATGCAGCAAATTCCTCAAGGGGATGCCAGTGGCTACAAGGTTTCTGCATCCTTTCAAGTGTTGCATAATTGCAGAATTCTGGCATCTTTACAAGACGGCGCAATCACAGGTAATCAAAATCTCAGCCCCTACACAGAAATGACAAATTCCACTGACTGCAGCAGTTAATGATTAAGGAAATCAGAAAGTCCCTCTGTCAGCTTCGGTCAGGCTCAGCAGATTGCTTTAGAATTTTGACAGAATCGGTGACAGAAGTGTAATTACTGCATAAAAGCCCTAATATCCCAAAAAGCCATTTAATTTAGTAATTAGTGATTTTAAGTTTGAAATTGTCATTTCCCAGCCCTGAAAGGCAGACATGCTTCATGAGGTTGAGGCCCTGCTTCCTCTGACTGTCAGTCAGTGCCGATAGTCCTTACGAAGTCGTTTAAACTGTCAGATTAGCAAAATGACGGGGTCCTGTTTGATTGTGGTTGGCGCGGTTCCTGACCGTGGACGGACCGGAATCACTCTCTGCAAACATCGATCCAGTTAATCGCTCATCCCGTCAAATATGGCGTGAATCGTAGTGTTTTTCTTTGACCTTCTTGATGGTGGTAGTATAGCAGCATGTCATGGTGCCCCCTAGGGGGTATAAACTGCGTGTGTAATGAGGATGGATGATATATACACTAATAAGGACACAGTAGGATGAGTAATGATATGACATAGATGTAGCGTACAGTTATAAAGTTAGTTTCAATGGCTGCATTCAAAATAAGCCAAAAATGTTATATATTTTGTACAGTATGTTTTTTATTCTGTCCACAGTGAGTTTTAATAAATGCATGCATCCATCCATCCATCTTAATGCTTAATGCTTGAATCCTAAATCCTTGTTAAGGTCGTAAGGGGAGCCTATCCCAGGCAGCACAGGGCACATGGCAGGGCACACCCCGGATGGGACCACAGTCCAGCATAATAAACAACTATAGGAAAATTATCATTATGAATGATCGCATGTACAGTTCCAATAAAACACAAAGACAGCTGAACTTACCAAGGCTGCCAAGAAAATATTTATTAGCTAGACCCTACGAGCTTCAGTGAAACGTGCAGCCCCTCACTGTTTCTGTAGTTCTGTATCTGCAGAATACATATCTATCTGAACTACCATTCTGAGACAAATAAAACCTTTGGTAAACTGTGGGGTGCTGATGTGAGACAAAACTACATGATACTGGACGATATATGGGCATACCATTTGTCCGCGCTTGTTTTTGAGGGTGGCTTGAAGTACTACCATAGATCACGTGGATTCGGAGCTGGACGAGGCATGTGAAAGTCACTGACCGTCATGGCAAATCACTTGAAGGCAGAACACTTGCTCTAACATCATCAGGCATCCTGGAGGACACCTAAGAAGGGCCTGCCACAGAGTGTGAAAAAACTGTCATGACCTCCTGCGCACATTCTGCCCCAAGACCATCCGCTGGCGGGAAAACGTGCGGCCGGTTTACGCAACAGCCGAGGCTGCGTTTTGGGACACCTCAGGCTCTGGAGTGATGACTGGTTATAAGCAACTCTGTTCCCCTTTCAGAGACCTACACACAGAAGCATTTTCCCGAGATCACAAACTCATGCTCGAATTCCCTGACGGGACTGCAGAGAGCTCCGCCGCATTTGTTGACGCCGTCATCCCACAGAAAGCCACTGAGTGTGGACACCGCCGCACCTATGCATCTAACACCGAACCTCATTAGCTGGCCTTGAGTCATGCCGAGCGCAAACTCATCTGGGTCATCCCCACGAGCGCATACGGCCTTCTGAGTCCCCTTCGGAGGAAAGAACCAAACTTGAACGATCGGGCAACAGAAGCTCCCACAGGGGGGCCAAACTCACCCCCCGGGAGAGAAGCTGTGGGGCGTTAGGGATGCGGGATCCGCCTGGATGCTGCTGCAGCCCAGGGAAGCGGGCAGGTAGAGAGAGAGAGAGAGAGACAGAGAGAGCACCACCACAGCCCACAATCACCCTCTGATTCCTCTCCAGGCAGAGCTTGTTCTCAGCCCAGCTCCACGCCAGAGGCAGGGGCAGGACCAGGAAGACGGGATGCCTGCGGTCACCCTTCTGCGGGCATCCAGGGCAGGATGCCTTACAGAGCAACAAACCACAGCGAGAGCCCAAGAGCCAGCCAGGCTTTTATACTGCAAGCTCCACCTGATGATGTAACCACTGCATTATTCATATTCCATAAAAGCCACAGCTTTAGGAATGCCTGGTGAGAGCTATGTAAATTTTTTTTTAGGGTCCCAGGATAGTTGCTGCCTTTCCTTTAGGTTGTCTAATTGCTTTTGGAAACGAGAAGCTGTCAGGGGGACTGGCATTGCGATTACAAGCTGAAAAGTATTTTAATACAGCGGTCACACTCGCATCTGCCAGGCCGAAACACAAATCACAGTCTCGACATGGTTAAAATGGACATGACGTTTCACCAAAGCCACAGGGACAGAGAATAGAAACTCTGGCTGTACAAAAACTTACAATTAAAATAACGATGTCACCTGACACACATGACAGGCTGGCAGCCCGAGGCTGGCACCCTGGGCACTATTTCATGCCCTGTGGCTGCCAGCTCCCTCTCCAGCATGTCTGAGATCCTGATTGGCGCTACGGGGGCTCGGCTCACTGCCTGCCACGCCGTCTGTCGCCCCTGAGCTGCAGCCCAATCGCAAAACCTCCCGAGGGACCCCAACTCCCATTCCGGCACTTCGCCTGTCTGCTTCTGTGGGATAATGGGATTATGGGAGGCACCGTCTGTGGTCCCGAGCCGGACAGACCAAAAACGAGAAGAGCAATACGGAATGGCACATCGGTAACCCTGTTTAATGGGAACACCTGCGGGGAACACCGAGACCCCAACGGGATCAGCACCAGTACCATAGAAGAAGGAAACTGGAAAATGAACAGGATGGCATTTGACTCTGATTGACAGATCTCTGACCAGCCTGTCCCTGGTCTGTGACAGCAGTGTCACCTAGTGCATCTTGGACATCAGTTCTGAGTACACTCAAATTCAAACTAGTGTTTGTGAGTCAATCACAACGACTTTACCTTGCGTCCATCCGAGCTGCATTACAAATCGTCCTGTTTTCCTCAGAACAAAAGCTCAGTAACAAAACTACCCAGAGCTTCTTAGTTTAACACACATCAAATACATTAAAATGACACCATCGACTAAGTGACCAGGGGATACATGTTCGGCTCGGAATACCGATGACCACAAAACCATGTGGAATCTACCAGAAGACAACCATCAAAAACCACCCATGAATACACTCAGTTATCAGCACCTAGCACGTTACACAACCTGCCATCGTTTTCCCCCCGGGGAGTGCAGAGCCAGACATCAGCCAGTAGACCAGACGTTTTGTGTTTATGAGGAGGGAGTCTCCATCCGCCTAGATCCGTTTACAGTGGGCTTCTACAGAGACGGTTCCCGCAGACACCACAGAAGCACCAAGGAAGCAATGCCAGGCTGACAGTTGCCTAGTGTTTGGCCCACCCAAGGAGTAATTAAGCACCCATTTGTATGCAGCTGCTTAGATGGGTGTGTTCAGAGATGTGCTCAATCTCGTTCCAGTTCCCCCGTGGAAGTCTGCTTGCCTGCTGCTGTCATTCAATATGGCTCACAGTTCCTCCACCACCAAGGATTTAATTAATTACCTAATTAATTAAACACTGGCCAGCATTGTCTTAAATAGTTCTTGCCATAAATCTTCTATCTAATTGTTTTCCATGTCTAGGTAAAAAAAGGACAGATGTTTAGGTGGTTAGTAGAAGTTGCTGTGATTTCTGGGCCCAATCAAGCAGTGGGTTTGGGGTGGGGGGGTGTTGAGTATGCACGTCTCAGGAGAGAGACATCCTTCCTACAGACAGGAACCAGGACAGCTTCCAGGCAGACTGTGGGATTTGTGTCTGGGGGGGGGAGCTAAATATTTATGAAGGCTGATGGTGGATGTGGGAGGGAGGCTCAGACAGAGCCTTGTCTGGCTTTCGGGAGAGAGAGACCCGGTGCGGCATGAATGGCAGCAGGTGTAACATTACAGACCATCCATCCTAATTATGGTGCCATTATGGATCCATCATGGTTCTACCAGTTAAGCTGAATTTATGGATTGTTAAAGATGTGTTAATACTTAGAGCAGTGCATGCCACCAGGCACAATCTCTGGGCAGTTTTTGACAATGTGGTTGAGGACAGGAATAGGACTAATCAGGGACAGGTGTTCAGGACACCACCAACATGCAAGAGGTCTTACTTGCATCGCTGTCAATGAAGACCTTCTGACATATTAATCTGACCGCACTTCACCCTGTGAAAAAATGTCAAATAGAGCCTACAGGGGGAACTACAGGGTGCATACTTACTGCATACTTAGACCTGCTTTATTAGCAGGTGCCTGTCAGGTAGAGCGCCCCCCCCCCCCCACAGCCAGGTGAATCACTTGAAGGTGCCCTGAGGATGGAGATGGGACCTGTCATAGGCTGTTTGGAAGCTGATCACGCTTGTGCAGGAGGGGATGAAGGAAGCAAACATGGGATAACTACAAACCCAGAATCGTACCAAGCGGAATACATCTACAAGATGACCAATTTGGAAGCGTCACTTTCTTTATATCTATCAAATTCTGAACTTGATGTTACTTTTCCACAACCAATTTCTGCTCCATATGCAACTGATCAGCAACTAGCTGCACTCTGCTGACTGTAACCCAACCGGAAAGCTATTGCTTGAGGTAGAAGAGGCCGCTCCTTAGCAGCTGCTCTCCTGTGATACCGCTACTCTTTCTTCCTCCACAGTGAAGCCACTTGCAGAGGAAGGATCAAGGCCGAATCCTGGCAAGTAGACACTGATGACACTGACACCATAGCCAAAAGCCATGAGACAGAGTCATAACCTCTGTACCGGTTGGGAGAGCAGTGAGCGTGTCGGTGAAAGCACAGAATGTGTGACCTTTGAGGAGCATATGGCCAGCGTGGTGAAAGGCGGCCATGCTCACTGAGTCTGCTGGCTGCCACGACTCCCACGATGACCTTCATAGTGAATCACCCAGCAGGTAAACTGTCACCGACACACCACACACCTGTTACTTACCGAGAAACGGGTTCCTCTTTAGGCAGACCCAAGCTATACCTCCAATGTAACATACAAAGCTATATACAGACTATCCCCAATTTACAACAGTGTTCCTTTCTGACAGACAAGTTGCATATTGAAATGGACATATGCCGGAATAGGATAATCGCACTGACTTTTAGGTGTGAGAATGAGACTGAGAGATGCGTGTGAGGCGGGGATGGTCACGCTGCCGTACAATACACTTTCCCACGGCAACCATAGTATGGCATGTAGCGTGCACTAGGTAGCGTAGTGCTGCCGGGCAAATGGCCACCCGAAAGTTATTTTTACATTTGCATTGTTTTTTTAATAAACTTTGATCTTATGTGCAAGGTGTCATAAATCACAAAGGCTGTAAATTGGGGAGAGTCTATACACTCACCTAAAGGATTATTAGGAACACCTGTTCAATTTCTCATTAATGCAATTATCTAATCAACCAATC
>JAAGVU020000001.1:12646935-12678167 GCA_011763525.2 Mormyrus iriodes
TGAGCCTCCCATAGTGTCTGTGAGCTGCTTCTAGCGTCTATAAGCCCCAGATTGTGTCTGTCAGCCTCCCGTGGTGCTTATAAGCCCCCCAGCTCACTGTAGTGTCTGTGAGCCTCCTGTAGCATCTGTGAGCCCCCAATAGCGTCCATGGGCTGCCTATAGCATCTTTAGGCTCCCAGCTACCTGTATTGTCTGTGAGGCACCTGTGGTGTACAGGCATGGAGCCTTCCGCCTGGGGATGGCTTCTAGTGTGTCGCACAGGCTCCCCAATATACCAAAGTACCATGCAGGTGGGCTGCGATTAGCGGGTAGCCTGCTTTTGTCAGGGAGCCCCTTCGTCAGGTACAGCGCTGTGCCTCTGTACGGCTCCACCTTCAGCTGCAATGCCTGAAGCTCATGCTGCCACCGCAGCCCCAGAAGGGAGGGGGAGGCAGGGGGTGCGGTCAGGCAGCATGTTTCACAGCAGGGCTGTCAAAGCAGCAATGTCTACGGCTGCACGGCGGGAGGAAGCCCTGGCTGGGCTCTCTTACCCACAACGGCACGAGGGCCGAGTTCGTTCAGCTCAGACCCTGAACAGCTATGCCATGCAAGCAAAAACCCCCATGATTAAAGCATTGGCTAGATTTTGTGTTTTGTGAAGGTACCTGCCAAAAAGTTACATCTGTGACAACAGTATAGTGGCCAGTTTCCTGTCATGCTGGATCTTGTGTGTGAGTGTGTGCTATGGGCAGCTTGGGTCTAGCCTACCCAGCTCCTGTTCTTTGTTCAGTTTTTAGCATAGGGTCAGTTTGAAAATGATCAGCAAACTGTGGACAACAACAGAGCTGCCGGAATACTGTGCTCAGGCTGTCAGAACGATCTACTAACACCAGATCACGACCTGACACCTCTGAACCCAAATCGCTCATTGATTGAACACAGCCAGCAGCCCCCTCCGTGCACAAACCCAATCTGTGACTTTGCTACTTTGTTGAGTGAAAACAGGCATTTCAGCAAGACCTATTCTGAACGCCACCCCGACTGACCAACACACACAAGGCAAACACCGAGCGGGATCATGGCGATGACCGGCCTCCTCCTACTAATCCCAAGATTTCTTTTGGCTTTCCAGCCAGACAGCGATACTGGGAAAGAGTGGGGGGGGGGGGGGTTAGAGGGGCTCACCCGAAATCTCCTCCAGGCACTGCTTGGCCGTCTTGCTGTAGACCAGGTCTCCCTTGGTAGGGCTAAGGCAGGCATCTGGAGGTGCCACTGAGGTGCAGTCGTTCTCCGAGCAGGTCCTGAAACACAGCATGGGGGGGAGGGGTTTAAAATCCAGCTAGGTGTCATCACAAACACTCCCCCTCAAGAAGACCTCAGCTTGCGAGCATTCATTCATTCATTCATTTACAGGGGCATGGGCATCCAAGATATAGAGCTTAAAATGGAACCCCAGGTTTACATTACAGCCCCAGCTGTTGGACTCTGAACAGCATTAGGTGGTATTTACCTAAATACATGAAAGTATCTATAAGTACCTAATAGCCCCTTAAGAGAAATCATCACCCTTCACATGGAACAGAAGCTGTAGATTAACACTTATGATGCAGTTAGAATGCGTGGCAGACACTGTTCTGCCATCACGGGGAAATCTTAAAATCATAATGCCTTAAACATCCATCCATCCATCCATCTTCTATGTCCACTTATCCAGTACAGGTGATCGCAAACCTGGAGCCTATCCCAGGATGCACAGTGTACAAGGCAGGGGTCACCTTTTATGGGATGCCAGTCCATCACTGGGCACGAACACAATCACACAGTAAATGAAATTTAAAAACACTAGTTCGCCTATCCTGGGTGTCTTTGGCCTGTGGGATGAAACCCACAGGAACCTGGGGTGAAGGTGAATACTCCACACGGGACAGGGGGCAAGAGTCCAACCCCTAGCCTGGGGGTGTGAGCCAACAGTGCCAGCCACTCAGCAAATCAGAAAGCGTGGCCCCAACCCAGCATCCCCGCACTCAGTGTTGAACACAGATGTTCAAGGACGTTCTCACCTTGAAGCGTTTGGCTCTGGGTGTGGCACCGGGTAGCATTTGGTCCAGAGCCCCTCTACAGTGTATGTGTGTGCACTGTACATCCACACCCCTCCTACATACATCTCACAGTACACAGTGCAAGAAACTGGACTTCATATTTAGTCTGTTGACGCTGGCTGATGGGGCGGGGGTGGGGGGTCTGAATCACACCTGCCTGCACACAGACACACCCCACCCCACTGTCCCCATACCACCCCACCCCCCATGCTGTGCCCTCAGCATGGCAGGACAGTCTGGCAGAAATGCGACGAGAGAGCACTGCTGCTCTGCTCTGCTGCCAGCCCCTCTGAATGAATGCATTCCTGCTGACCGCAGGAAAATCCAATCACTGACACCCCCCCCCCCCACGATCCACCCTGACAAACATTAAATTAAGTAAAATAGATTAGTGACTTTCTGAAATAATTACACGGCCATGCGCTTATTTATTTCCGACTCATTAATAACACCCTTTCACCCGTGTCAGTGTGAGAGCCTTGACGTTTGGGAATGAGGGGGGCGTGACTCTCACATGGGGGGGGTGAAATGCAGCCCATCGTGCATTTCCATCCAGGTCTGGAAAATTCCAGAAACGCAAAGGCCAGTACAATAAAACTTGCAATGAAACCATCACTGTGATACTGCTGGGCTCTTTCTGCGTAACCTAAGCAGGACACTATCATTCACCTCACACTAACAACCAAAGAGAGTTACAGTAGTGGAAAGGATCACGATTTATGTGGGCTCCTTGGGATTTGAACATTGTTAGCACAATGCCCTACTTACTGAGTTACAGGAGAGAGCAAGCACAGGGCACATGGTAATCAGGGGTGTTGCTAGGGTCTTAGGACATCTAGGGCTTAGCCCAGAAATCTAACCTATCAGAGCGTCATCATGTTGAATTCTCTCGTGCTGAAGTTACAATCACTGTAGCAATATGAAGGTTTTCGGGAAACACAGCCCTGGACTAGGACTGTTGTGATGTATGGAATTCTCAAACTGCAAGCACGGTTGTTGAAACATCTGAAATAAACAAATTATTGGACGCTCGTTCAGAGCTTCTGCCCCCAGTGTCCCAGGCTCGTGACATGTCTGATGGTAAGTACCCAAGATCTCTCTAGGTTTCTGCCGGTCAGAGGGGCTCTGAAACAAAGGCTGCCCAGTGCCGCACCCAGAGTCGAACGCCTCAAGGTGAGAACATCCTTGAATACCTTTGGTATTCCCGCAAACAGCTGAAGTTATTTACAGATATTGGTGAGCACAGCTTCGGATGCCAAGACGTTATTTCCGAGGATGCTACACCGTAAAGCTATCCTGGCGAGAGCCGGATCAAAAAGCTCTTTGAATTTTCACACAGTGCTTTTCATGCCGTTTCGAATTTGCCTCATGAGACACCCCCCTCCCAAACACCACCATCTAAATGGTTCTGTCTAAATGCCGCGTGAAGAGGAAACGTGTTTGCACGCCGATGGTGGGCATCTTGGCAGGGAGCTATAATCAGAGCTGAATTTATCCGTCTTCACGTCTGAGAGCTAGGTCCACGATGCTCTGCGGTCGCTGGAGAGACAGCTGATCCGTGGGAGTTCTCCGTCTGTCCGACTGGCTAACAGGCGGCTCACCGTGTGTGGTTAAATGACAACATAGATTGGGCTTTTCGGGTGGTTCTGGGGGGGGGGCACAATTTTCCATGAGCACCTGGTCAGGGCAGCAGCACCATGTGAGTCTGATCCACCCTTCCGACCTGGTTTGTCTTCGGATAACTCTTTTCTCCCTCATAATTCCAACAGAACTGAGGTGGCACTGTGCCGACTCTCGACCAGAACCATCAAAGCGTAAGGAAGCTGTTTACTAGGAAGCTAAAACTGATTCATAAATATGCTTCTAATTAATCTTTGCTCAACTGCTTCCTGTTAAAATGTATCCCCCAGAGATGATGCGTTTAGAATCCACAGCTCGCCTGCTATTTGTGACAGAATAGCATCTGTTAAACGACCTTCTTTATTTTGACCTTTTGTTTTGTGTTATACTCAAAATCCTGAGTACTCAAGCAATTCAGATTCACGGAAATAAATCTCGTATTTCCACCTTCTCCATAACCGACACGCCACCTGGGGTTCATAACCCTTCTTCACAGTTTATACAGTTATCATTTTCATTTAATATGTACAGATCTAATACGGAATCGAACCTCATTTCTGGCCGAAACCCTCCCCATCCCAATCTGTGACCACAATTACTCACCTATACATGAAGGGGGCGACAGTGGCGGTGTTGGGGTGGTTGTGCTGCTGCTGGGGGAGCTGCACCGCGCCATTCGCCGCCTGTGGACCCCCCGGCATCACCACGGCTCCGGACAGCGCCGACGTGCTGCTGGATGACACCATACTGGCGCGCCGGCCCTCCAGGCCCGACAGCGAGCGCTGGGCATAGAAGGTCTGGCTGCCCTTGGTCAGTTTGGGCCTCTCCGGCTCCCGGGCCCCCGCACTCAGGCTAGTAGGGCCCCCAGCCACCTTGCCCCCCGGAGATGACGCCTTCACCCCTGGCTTGG
Source organism: Mormyrus iriodes (assembly GCA_011763525.2). Classification (NCBI taxonomy): domain Eukaryota; kingdom Metazoa; phylum Chordata; class Actinopteri; order Osteoglossiformes; family Mormyridae; genus Mormyrus; species Mormyrus iriodes. Next base: position 12,651,544 of record JAAGVU020000001.1, read on the forward strand.
GGATGCCGCTAGAGGCCGGCAGGCTGCCCTCCTTTTTGACCACTGAAGACTTGCCCCCCTTGGGAATGAGGCTAGCGATCTTGGAGTTCTTCTTGGCGGGCTCAGCCAGTTGCTCCTTCTCCTCCTTGGGGAGGACTCCAACCTTGCCCTTAGCCTTGCCTTTGTCCTCCTTCTCCTTGGCCAACAGTGGCGACTTTCCTCCAGGGCCCTTGGAGGAGCCTTTGCTGTTTCCAGAGTTGGAGGCCTTTGCCGACAGGCGGGGGCTGCTGCAGATGGAGTCCGGCCCGGCCGGCACCTCCTCTCCCAGCTCTGACAGCGTCTCCTCCTCCTGTAGAGGCAGCTCCGCTACGGGCCGGGAGGACGGCCGCCCGTGGAGCAGCCTGAACCTGTCCAGCATGGTCCTCTGGCCCCCGCCGGCCGACTTGGGCGCCTCAGTCAGCGGGGGCCTCAATCGGTCGGGGCCCGGGCCGGAGCCGGGGCCGGGGCCCGGGCCGGAAGGGGGTGTGGGGGAGGTAGCCGGGCTCGGCGTCTTGACGGCCAACATGGAGGAGGTGGCGCTGTGCTTCATGTTCATGGACTTACTACGCCAGGGCTTGCTGGCGGTGGGGGAGGGGATGGCAGAGACCAGCTGCTGCCCATTGACGCCACTGGGGGTGGGGGCTGGCGGAGGGGCACTTCCATTCACGCCACCGGGCTGAGGAATGCCCGTCGCTGCTTCTGTAGGGGACACAGTAGCGATGGACGTTGATGAAAAACACGACTCAGTCACACCCATGTAAAGCGCCTTGGGGCGACTCTGTGAAAGGCACTACATATAATTGACACAGACTATCAACAACATAGCGGTTTCTGAGTAAAAAGCTTTGGAGATGCAGAGTGCTAGTCAGAGACACAGAATCACGTATCAGCCAGCAATCTACCATCAATCTCTATCTAGAAAATAGTGAACAGTGGCAAATAAAAACTACTTCACATATTCCTCAGTGACTGAGATGTACTCTGTGCACTTCTCCCCATCCTTCTGAAGCTGCAGTGGGGTGTGAGGTAATGCTTAAACATGCCTGTTTACCAGGTGATGAGTAGAGTGGGGGCCAATATTGCCTCTTGTTAGCTAGGGACATTTACATTTACCCATCTAATTGATGCTTCAATCCAAAGTGACTTAGAGTACAGAAAAGGGTCAAATATATATATGTTGGGATTCGAACCAACAACCGTCACATTATCAGCATAGGGACATCAAACAGGTGTCTATGAAGACATTCTCCCTGACAATAATTCTGTCCCCAGCACCTCATAGGTGTCAGAGAGCTGTTTGTCAGCATGATGACAGACACCAGGAGGGGTTATTCTCGAACAGCTGCAAGTAACTGGGACTGACAGACCAATATGCACATTTAAACACCTCCGCTCTGATCATTAACTTTTCGCTACCAATGAAGAGTTTGGTGTAGTGATTGAAAGCAACACACACACAGCCCGGCTCTCTGTGCTTAAGTAAGATGTACATGTGCACACTCATCACCCCTAACGCCCCCAGGAATGCACGGCAGCCCGTTTCCACGCGTCCCTAGCCAACCTATGCACCTTATTGGCCAAATGGAGCCACGCCCACCGCCCGCACCATCCAATCAGAAGGGCTCCATGGCGCTGACCTTTCAATGAAGTGTTCTCCTGGAGGTCCAGCGTTGATGAGGGTCTGTTAAGGCAGGCTGCCCCACTGTAACTGGGCTCTGCACTAGACCTGCACCGCGCATGCTATTTGACACCCAGTCGGACTCGCCAGCATGACCGCACGCCTATAATGAGGACCTGCGCAAACGGACTGAGGTACGGGAGCAGCCCCCAAAGGGCACAGAGAAATCCCCCGTGGCCTGAGAGATGCATCTGTGCAACAGAACAGGTCGATTTTACAGGCTCCCCACGGCCGTTAAAGCCCATCCCCTAAGTGTCAGTAACAGCGAGGGCTGCTTAACAGGTTATGTGAATTTTGCAACAGGCTGTAAAACTTAACAGCTTCTGTAAACTCATCGCTGTCCCGGGGATAAAGGTGCCCACAAAGGGCATTTAAACATCTTTATCTATTTAGCAGACACCTTTATCCAAAACAATGCATATCTTTTTGAGAATGAGCTGGTCACGCAGTCTCTGGAGCAACTGGGGGTTAAGGGCTTTGCTTATTCCACAGGGCCTGGGATTTGAACCAATGACCTTCTAATAACAGGCACAGCATCCTGACCTGCTGTGCCACACCCCACCCACCGACTTTTGGCATATAAATCATGCACACTAGTGGCTTTCTGGCCCATAGCCCTACCCATGGACAGCAGGACTGAAGGTTTCCATGGCAATGCTGACCTGGCTGCAAACCTATCACCCACTGGACCTTGACGGCGGTGGCACGGTAAGCAGACCTGGAGCTGGGCGGTGAGTAAACTGAGCTCCGTCTGCCAAGTAGGACAGCGGTTCAGATGGGTATCCACCTGCCGCACCATATAGTGTTTGTTTGCTTAATTCACAAATACAAGCATCCAGAAAGCTTCACATTCATGGAATTTCCTGCTTGTTTTTCCACTTTCAGAAGGCATAATCGAGCATCATTTTAATCTAAGTTTCATGCCTAATCTAAGGGCTAATTCCCCTCAGTAATTCCAGGAAGCGTGCTGGATAGTTCTCATGTTGCGTATTGGTTTTCCCCAGCATGGCACAGATGCGCCCAGACAGGGGGGCTACACTAATGCCATTAGCAGCTGGACCAGAGTGTCAAACAGAAGCCAGACATCGGGTGTGGAGAGAGGAGAGGTGGGAGGGGCCTCCAAGTCACCCAGAAGCTGGCAGAATGGGGTCCAAACGAATAAGTAATCATTACAGCAGCTTGTTTTTCAACTGAAACCAAAAGCGTGGCATTGTCGATTAAGCCAGGATAACACAGATTCATTCTGGGGAAAACAGGCCTGGCCTTTCCACGGATGGATACTGTTCCATATGCCTTAATGCCTTCTTTTTTGATGCACATTAAGACGAAAAACCAACAGTTTCTCCAGATAACACTGATAATCACATTACACACATAGATTGCTCTGCGCAGGAAATGCTAGCCTTGGGCATTTTCTAAAAATGTTTTAATGGTGCCATCTAGTGGAAAGATATGAATAGTCTAGAGATGCATGGTGGTGTACCAAGCCCCACCCACTGCCCGGACCCCACCCACTGCACCAGCTCCACCCACCTCTGTCGTTGCCGCTTGCGTACTGAAGTGGCTTGCCCTTGTCTATGCTGGTGAAGCTCTGGCTGCGCCGGTTGAGGTTTGACGCTCCCTGGGCCTTGTTGGCCCCGCTGCCCGCAGCGGGAGCCTTGGAGGGACCCGGTAGCCTGGAACACACACAGACACAAGCTGAGGGGAGCCTCAGGATGCAGGATACAGCTGGCTCACCTCCATATAGCAGCGACTGGCCTGAATGACAGGGACCTGGATCGGTCTAGATTGGGGGCTTAATATGATATGCTTTTATGGGGCCCAAAATCTCTAGCAATGCCTCTGACAATAATAATAACTAACATGGACACTGTACGAACATACAGCTCTTTGGAGTTCGCATGATTTTCTTCCCATGATTCAAAAACACATGCATGAATTTTCTGTAGTGCCCTGCGTGTGTGTCCCTTGTACTGGATAAACAGCTATGGAAGAAGGAAGGACGTAAACATAAGAATATAAAGCTGTAACTGTAAACTATAAAGTCTATATAAACTATGATCTTATAAGGCAGGAACTCAAATTCACTATTTATAACATGAATACAGACCTTACAGAAGATCAAATATGGCATCATTTAAGTGATAAGCAGAAGTTTTGGGAAATGTTTTGTCTTCAGAAGAAAAACTGAATCATCCCTGATTGAGATAGCAAACCATTGTTTTTGTTACATTATAATTTATCAGTCTGAGATACAGATACACACCACGTATCACATGACACACTCACACACGCTCTGTGAGACCTGCACCAGACCAGAAATGAGCACATTTTAGTGGTTTAGGACACAATTGGAAAATAAGTTATGTGGTTTGTGCTCAGGCATGAATTTTGTTGTTTCTGGGGCCAGATTCAGAAAGTCCCTTCGGGGCCCCCACCCTGGATGTAGCGACTGTTTGTGGCCAACAGGGGCCCCCGAGGTTTATGAAAATGTGTGGTCTGAGCGTTGGCTACCACTGGTTTACCAGTAACAACAAGATTTACAGGGCAAATGGTGTTCACTTCGCAAAACAAAAACCGAACACATGAAGGGTGGTGTTAAGCCTTTGCCACACCCCTCCCCACACACACTGAACAAGGACCGGCACAGAAAGACTGTATTCCCTTTTGTCTCCCTGATTAATACTCTGATATCTGAAATGGAAAAATCTGATTCATACTTTAAGATAGATGCTGTTCTGGATAAATCACACAAGATGACATAAGGAGGCACAGGATCCCAAGTATAGCAGTGTGGGGTCGCTGTACACCAAGGCTGGGGGCTTTCGATTGACCCCACAGCTGTGATCCGACACCAGGCCTCAAGGCCTCTCCTGACATGCCCCAGAGGAGCAGGCGGGATCGAGGTGTGCTTACGCAAAGCGGCCCAAACATGGCAGCCATAAAAACATCTTCCTGTTATAAAATATGACAGATAAAAAATGTGAGTCGAGATCTTATCTGCCCACAACGCAGAATAGAAAAGCTGCAAAGGCCTCTCACATTTCCCATGTGGGGGGCCGCAGTTTCACAGTCAAGGCTGATGCCGGTGGGGGACACTTTGGAATGAATTAGTGATTCATCTCAATAGGCTGTTACAGGCAAACACCACTGCCAGGGGAAATAGACGTTTTTATAACCAGTAATAAACGAAAAATATATAGCAGTCTTAAAAAACATAACACATTAAATTGTCAGTACAATGTATCCATGTAATGTGATGATGGGAGATTTGATTTGGTCATTATCATACATACTAACAAAGTCAACATCAGATCGCTACCTGACACTAGCTAATAATAAAATATCAGTACATAATCTGGGCCATAAATTAATTTCTGTATGTTTATTATATTCGGGAGTCAGCCAATGGGTCCAGCTGGGAGATGGCCTGCATCTAGAGATTTCTGACTGTTTACCACTCATTTTTAAATTAGAAAGTTAAAATTTGTCTCTGTTCCATTTTTGCTGCCCTCCAGAATTGCCAGAGCTCTGTTTGTTAAATCAAATATATCAAATAGGCACAGGAGGTTTATAAAAATCATATAAGGCTGTACTTTCAGGATCTCACAATGCCATTGGTGGAATATGGGTACATGTTCCCAAGCCGTCATGTGACAGCACCAGGGGAACCGGCCTGCCCCACCACACCAGCCAGCGCTATCACAAAGCAGCTCATGCCAGCATCTCGCCGCTGACCTCGGGGCGGCACAACAGCAGGGCAAAGGGGGCAGTGCTTCGAGGTCAATGTTTATTGGTTTTATTGTCATCCATCCATCCATCCATTCATCTATTTTCTATACCGGCATGTCCTAACAATAAAAATAATACAACAATTAGTGTCACACACATGCGTGCGGACACACACACACACACACATACACATACATGTATACTGTATATGTACAGTCTATATATATGTATACTGTGCGTATATGTGTGTATATATATATATATACACACACATAAAACTATATATGTGTGTGTATATACATTTATATATATAAATGTATATAAATATATATACATATAAATATATATATGTGTGTGTGTGTACACTGTGAGTGTGTATATATACAGACACACACAGGGAATTTGGTAAGGTATAAAAATTTTCTCCGAAATAAAGCAGAACTTGGGTGTCTAAAAGTGCGCCCCGCATGCTGTCTGATGAGCACGCCGCCGTGGAAGCGGCTGGTGACGCCAAAGGCAGCTCATACAAAGCCCCCGGCTAAGGTCGGGGGGGGGGGGGTTCTCGGAGCTTGTACCCAAACAGAAGGCTTTGCCATCTGCGCACGTCGCACAGGTGAGGAAACCTGACAGGCCTTTCCAGAACGAAACGGAACACTGCTTTTTGGACGGGGAATCAGCTGTCCATTACACAAGCAGAGCAATAATTACAGCACCCTTGAATCGATTAATACTGCCACGACACAGGCTGTGCAATGCTGCCCTCTGCTGAAAGATGCTGAAAATGACATTTAGTTTTAATAGTTGATTTCAGCAGCTCTGGTGATTAATAACAACATTGTCTATATATTGTCAATATAATGTCTTTGCTGTATGCTGGAAATTATAATAAAGAACATTAATCTTCTGCAATCATATAAGTGATGTTAATCCTATCAGGAAAAACCTCACAGAATCACAGGCTCATAAACAGGGTTAACAATGTATCGCACATGTGGCTCAAAGCCCTGGGGACAGGCAGCATAAATTTAAGGCTGACACGAGCTGCACGTCATTTTCCATTAGAGATTAATTACGGTGCAACAGGTGGTACTGTAAAGGCTGCGCGAGACGGCCGCCGTCCGCACACGGCTCGGCAGCCTCGTTTGCGGCTCATTTTACGATGGATGTTCGCTGACCCCCCCCCCCCCTCCAAGCCACAACACAGAGACTCAATGGCGGGGCATGTACCTGGGGCTGAAGTTTTTCCCTTTTTCATAGGAAGGGTGAAAAACTAACCATGGGCGTTGTTAGGTCCGATCACTCTGGGGTATAGTCCAAAGTATTTTAGCTCTGATGCCAATCGTCTTTCAAAAAAAAAATAAAAAGGCAAGCCCCAGGTAAACTTCACTTAGCCCCTGATCTTTTCAGTAGCTAGAAACTCCCCAGAAACTAACCACAATAATCACAAGAAAACTCTATTAAAATAGACTAATTCTGTGTCAAGTAGAATGGCATATAAGATAACGGTACTTAATTATTAATAATTAAGAATAAAGTAATGCTTAAAGGTTACACCGGCCTGCTCCTCCCACATACACTTTGGCAGTATTTTGAACACTTGAGTTGTTTTTTGGGGGGATACGGACTGCCAGCGAGTCTCCACAGTGGCACGGCACAGAGTCCGACTATGCTTTTGTGGCCTTCTTCAAGCCTCCTGGGGGGGGTGGGGGGCAGTGCATGGCAGGCCTATTGTGGGGACCCTCAGCCAGCCCCGACGCATTCCCTGCACTTACAATCCCCTTATGCAGCCATTAGGAGAGTCTGAAAAACCTAAAAGCATCATCCAAGCAGATCAGATGGTGAGTTAATTTACCTCCCCTGGTTGTGGGAGGCTGCCTGTTTATGTAGACACGCTTGTTGTGCTTTAGGATGTATTTAAACTTATTTTATTACCTGACTAAGCTAGTTAGTGGTTTACGGAGACTTGGAAAACCTGCCTGTACTGTCTGATGCAAGACTCTCTGATGTAAAGCGCGTGAGTAGGTGGGACAGACTCACCTCGTATTCTTCTTCTGGCCGCACGCTATCCCCGCGGGACTTGCCGGGGCTGCATATCGGGCGGCGAGACTGTGGAGAGGGCAGAGGACAGAGGACGGGGGAAAAGAATTAGTGGCTTTATTGGATCTCCCGGATGGCGACATCTTCCGAGACGTGCTAATGCAATAAGAGGAGGGTTTATTTTTTTCTTTTGGGGGGGGCTGGGGCTGAATGACATGCCGGGGAGAGAGTGAACGCGAAAGCCTGGGTGCATTACTGAGGTCACATGAATAAATACGAATTTCAACACCTGTGAAAATGTGCGACGAGCATTTTCCATATAGCATTCAATACGTCTCAGCCTTGGAGATCTAACAAAACCTCATCTATGTCCAAGAAAGGCTCCAGAAAGAGAAAAAACTATCCCGCTGCAGAAATTTAACCCGACAGGCAGATAGGAAATCCTTCAAACTCAGGTCAGGGCTTACGGCACAGACCCTGCATCTTGGGGCTAAGGCATGCAGTTGTGGCTTTTGGGGTGGTGGGGTGAGTGCAGGTCAGTGAGAACAGAAGGCAAACAACTGGCATTTTATTGAAAAGAGGCTCATTTGTCATCAAAACACGGTGAGTATGAGCTAGTGAAACCCAGGATTTACATGTGACTTGAAATGATGCCCATTCCACACACACGCACACACACACACACGCACGCACGCACGCACACTCACACACACACATGCACGCACGCACGCACACTCACACACGCACGCATGCACGCACACTCACACACACACACACACACATTTCGATTCTTTGTGGGAACCGCCCATTCATTTCTATGGACATAACCCTAATCCCAACAATGACATTAACCCCTACCCAATCCTAACCTTAACCTTAAGTAACCAAACAAAATACAGGACTTCTGGCATCTTTAGTTTTTTTGATTGCAACCACAGATTTATATAATACTGGGTTTCCATGTGTTTCCCAGTGTACATTTAAGTGTAACTGCTTTACATTTCTTCGGACAGCCGAACAAGAACAGATCACCTCCCTTTACAGCCAGTGTGCTCCGAACCGGTAACCTCCGGTGAGTAATACACCGCAAACTGCTTTATCAACAGGCGGGATGAACGCAGATCGGGTGTACATTTCAGCCCTCATGTGGCTTCAATTCCACTCCAAACTTGCATCCGAAGTCCCCCTCCATAATAAATCTACAGACATGGTCAATTTGGCACAGGACATCGCATCAGTCACACTTTCACCGCGTCCGGCAGGGGCCCGGCCCATTGGCACGGAGCAGCTCTCAAAGTTTCACCTTTGGCGGTTACAGTGATGGCGAACCTTCGTTGCCATGCCAACGATCATCGAAGGACACGTGAAATTGAGGGAAAACAAGTAACATAAAAGCGAGGTGGAAAGTGGACAGGAAGAGTGGTCCCCAGAGGACCGAGTTGACTTGAAGCGTAGCCTCGCTCCAGCAAAATCGCCACAGAAACATACCCACGGATGACGACCCCATTAAAGACAAAGAGGACGCCTGCCATGACACCATGTGACACACCAGTCATGAGATCATGTGACACAGGCTGGGAGAGTCAGACTCATTAACCGCGGAAGGCAGAAGAATGAAGAGCGGCTGACTTTCAATGACAGAGCGACAGCCTGTTGTAAGTTTCGGGGAGAGCTGGGGGGGAGCATTAGCTGAATTAAGCTGAGGTTGGGGGGGGGTGCCTAGCCTCTTGTATGACCCACTCGGCTTTTTATGAAACCCACAGAACCGCAAGCCGTGGTATTATTTACCTCCCCCACCCCCCCTTTAAAACTGGAGGGTGTCAAAACAAAAAGCTGAGCCCTGTGTTTAGTGACTATTAGCGTGACAGGAGCTTGGTGGAGAGAAACCACACAGCAGGGATTTGGGTCTTAACCCCCCGGGTTCCTCAGCTACATGCAAGCATCTGGGTGAGCAAGAAACGATGTGACCTCGGGAACCGGAGCCGGTCAAGGCAAGCGGAAGGACGCGGATCTCTCGGGATGGCGATAAGAGACTCAGGGGGACGATAGGGGCAGACCTTGATTCAAGGCTGAGCGTCACCCGGTCATCCGGCAAAGCTCATCAAAACAAGGCTGAAAAAAGCATGGCTCAAAAGCAAAGGCTGGCCAGCGCATTCAGCCAATGACAGCGCATTCAGCCAATGACAGCGCATTCAGCCAATGACAGCGCATTCAGCCAATGACAGCACACTGTCATTATAATCAAGATCACATACTGGTTATCATTTCTTGCTTACCGCTTTTCTCAGTGTGACTTTCATTGCCTTTGTACATAGATATATTTATCTAAGTTTACATATACATATATATGCACATTTATTTTTTCAATACGCTCTTCCATATTTATTTTTCCAGATTGTTTCTGTCTTTAATGGGGTCGTCATCCGTGGGTATGTTTCTGTGGCGATTCTTTACTGTATTGTTGGTACAGTTTTTATTCTATGTCTAATTTTTGCTGTTCTTATCTTGTACTATCCACTTTCTGCCGTGACAATGCAAATTTCCCACTTGTGGGACTAATAAAGGATTACCTTATCTTATCTTATCTTTAAATTACACCAATTTTAAACTGAATATGCCATTAAATTTAGTGAAAGGCAGAGAGGATTAGCATGACACATTTATACTCATTCTTACTCATAAGAGCGTAGTGTCACTTGGGAGCCATAGCAAACACACCAATCAGTGAGTCTACATCGCCTCACTTCCTTACTAAGTCCTGCTTGCTAACCTATGCGAATACAAACACTATGCATTTTAGGACTCCAGTATGGCAGGACTTGAGTGCCCTGTGTTGAAACCCATGATCAAAATATATTAAGGACACCGGTCAATGTCAAACCTATTTCCTGTAAAGTGAGGCAGGAGGAGAGTGACTCCTAATGATCCTCTTCTGTTGACCAACCAGTGAACTTTCAGCTTTGTTTTGGAAGGTCCTAAAACCACTGATTTAACCCCATTCCATGTAACATACACATTATTCTGCCCACCTTAAATTAACAAAATTGTTTACATACCTCTAACAAAGACAACGTTAACAGAAACGATTGCGATTATAAGTTGGATTGAAATAAAACTCCTGTCTCTAGTAATCTGTCTTTACTGCTGATGATATTACCTGACTGGTTTATACAGGAACTCTCCTCTTTGCGTCACAGGGCATCCCGCAAAATGAAAGAGAAAGAAATCGGGACCGGCACCTCTGGAAACGTTGTCACGGCATAGGGGTGCTAAATGACCCCAACTCGCAAATGAGATGAACGAGGCCTGACCTTCCCATGAGTTGCATCTCTCTTTGGAGCATCATCTGTTTTTTTCCGGCTTCATCCCCACCCAACCCAGAACCTTCTGTTCATCGCACCCATCATCTCAAAACCCGAAAGAACCACATCTTCATGGAGTCGAAGACTCGCAGGAACGAGTGCCAGGATGCCCAGCTCCCCGAGTAGAAACACATGTGGACCTTGAGCCAAGAGCAGGCCACGAAAGCTATGGGGGTTTGGGGGTGGGGGGCTGTGAAACGGGGGCTTCTTTTACACTCAGGGCAAAACCGAACTGCAGGGGCAGGCCGCCTGGTTCTTGTTACAGGCCTCTGTGGTTCCGTTTAATGAAACGATCAAGACAGGGCCCCGTCTCTGAGCAGCGCGACCTCGACCCCTCCAACCGCAGTGGGGAGGCAGATCGTCGCGTGTGAAGACACCAAACACACAACTCTCACATCTTATTGGGAACCAAGGACACCGCGGTTTAGATCAGAGACAGTCATCCGGTGATGAAATGTCCCAGACATGCTGGACAGAGCCTGTAAACCCATGTCAGACCGAAAAAATGTTCGTCAGATTAGCAAGTCGGGCTTCATATATCATTTGTGCCATCAGACCTCCATCGTGTAACAATTACCTACACGATTCGCTACCATAACGTATGAGTAATGAAATCTGTACCTCATGACTACTGTTTCAATGCTCCAGCATGAGTGAGGAACAGAAGCTCGTGGTTTTAGCTGACGGGAGAAAATGCAAATCTCTGAATGATAAACAAGGAACTTCGGGCAAGGTATTTGAGCCAGGCGTCAGTAGTAACTGCATAAAAACAAAGGAATTCGGAGATGGAAGAATAAAGTGCAAGTGTACGTGGTTTATTTGTCAAAAAACATCGCTTGGCAGAGTGCCGAGGCTCCCTAAGAGTATGGATACAAATGGGAGGTGTTGAGAGAGAGAGAGAGAGAGAAGGAGGGAGAGAGAGATGGATCTGCAATGGAAATGCCCCTGATGGACATCACGTTTTACATAGTGGATCTAAAATTTACATCCCACTGGATGGAACCACAAATGATTCACTAATTCTATAAAATGTTCTTCATGTATTCCTCAACTCACCATACTGCGTGAGTATTGACTGGTGGGGGGGGCTTAGACCCCATATAATCTACCTCATATATTCTAGTCTAATTCCCACATTAGCTCTGCCATGTCACGTACACACTTTAGTTAGCCTTTAGATTCCATTCTTCAGGGTTTAGCACTGCGTAAGGCATCACCCTCACATACTTGTCATGGTCTGATCTCTACAGATTTGCTCTTTAGTAACTGACGTAAGGCTCAGTCTGCTTATGCATTCAGGCGGGCATTCCTAATATTGATGAGCGTGTGTATTTTAAGGCTCCAAATTTTTTGTCAACTGCATATAAATCTTCTGCGGCGCATTGGGAGCAGAGGAATTGCTCGGAGGTTATTAATCAAGGCGCCGAGAGCTGGACTGAGCAACAATCAGTGCACCTGACACTGACATACCATTTATCCACCACACCTGGCATGAAACCCACCTCTCGATGAGGGGGCTGGGTACCCCGCATCACCTATGGTTGCACGCAAACACAAGTCGGCCCTCAGGTGGGAAGGGAATTTGGCACTGTTCGCTATTCACCTCCGATCTATTTTGACCGGATGACCTAGCGGTAATCGATTAAAGTCAATGTTTAATTACTTTATGTTCAGAAGAAAGAGGAGAACAGTAGTCCGTTATATCATATTTCACTGGCCGCCAAACGGTGAAGCAGTCTAACAGACATTGCTGAATCCAACACCAGTCACTGAAGGATTGAGACAGGCACCCTCTGCAGCCACGGAGGCCCTCAATCATCGGAACGCCATGAAGCAGAGCCATGATCACGCCAACCTGCCATGGAAACAGTCGCCGGATCGTTCCGAGCCCCGTCGATTTCCTCATCCGCTGCATCTAACTCGCTAGGCATTTATCACGGTTGACGAGTTTATGGTTTAACCTGGATCATCTGTGATCTTTACATTCACCTTTACAGTTCTTGCAAAAAAATACGTTGTACAAATTCAGTCACCATTTCACTGAGTCTAACCGAAACCGGGGGGGGCGTGACCCCCGGCGTAAGAGAGAACACCATACCACCTTCAGCTTGTTAGATAGATTCCTGAACCAGTAGGAACGGAGCAAGTGCACGGTACCTAGAGGTCTCCGCAGACTTGGTGGCGAGGGGCTTCGGGTAGGGAAGCCGGCTTGTCTTCTCCCTGGGCTTGGGGCTTCGCGGGACGAGAAGGTCACGCTGCTCTCCACGAGACATGCTGGGTCTAGTGAGAGGGCTGGGCTATTCCCACAGCCCTAGACCCCGGCAGGCTCCTCTCGCTACAGGCCGTCAGTGGGCTGGCCCGGCCTCCCCTGCCCTCCCTAGCTCCTCGGCCCCGGGGTGCAGGTTCCAGCAGGTGCGGGCTATAGAAAGGCTGGCCCTGAAACTGGAACCACGACGGGGTTGGTGGGGCGGCAAGAGAGGGGGGCTTTAAAAAAAGCCACTGGCTTCATTCTCCGCAAGCCCACACAGCATGCTTCACGGTCGAGGCTTCAGACATGAATGCCGGGGGCCGGGGGAGCTGCCCGGCGATCGTATTTGTGGTGCAGGGGGACCGGGAGCCAATGAGAATTCACCCCGTGTTGTGCTGTTTAAAAACGTGACATGGCTTCTCCTGGCCAGCCCATGCTGATGCACATCAAATTTATTTATTTTATGTTTTGTCCTGGGAGCTCGAGCCAGAACGTGATAAATCAGTCAGATCCACACCTATGGCTGGCCGCTCAGTCAGGATGCGGATCATCCTCCTTCATTCCGGCGGGAATGCCAGCATCTCTGGGTCCTTTATCAACACCACGGATCTCAGAGCCACTTCCTGAGCATGGAACAATGGCTGCCTTTGTAAAGTAATGCCCTGAGCAGACGCCTGTTAAACTAGGAGTAGAGTTAGAGGTGCTGTCAGACTGCCCCCCCCTGCCTGCGGAGGGCATGATGACATGTTCCGAATTCCCACTCTGCGTCATGGTGTCTGCGCTGGCTGAGGTTTTGGTGGCACCTGTCGCTGCCCAGCTTGCGGGGGGTGGGGGGGCAGCTGTTCCTAAATCCACCCCCCACCCCCTGCAAAAACGAGCCCCAGCACAGGACAGACAGAAACTCAGCTGGGACTGCCCTGCCCCCAACGCCTACCATGAACAGTAGACTGTGAAGACTGTAGACTGTGGCCCTCAAACGCCACGGCACTCCCGCAGCCAGGCCGCTCATCGCTCTGTGAACGCCACTCCCACTCTGGGCCGGAGGTTCACATCCCAGAAGACCAAGTGCCGACAGCTAAAAGACCTCTCTGCATTGGCTTTCCATTGTGGCGCATCATCTGCCTTGCTTTTATGTCACTTGACCAAAGCATCTGCTACATAAATGTAAATATTTTTTTGGGGGGGGGGGTGTTGACTCAGGTCCCCCACCTGTTCCTCCCTCCGCTTTGTATGCTAATGTGCTTTGCCCTTATTTCAGTCAGTGACCTCACTTCCTGTTCCTGCCTGCTGAGGAGCCTTTGTGACCTGCATGTCAAGTGTTTATTCAGTTGTTCATTTGTTCACTTGTTATCTGTTTGTTGTGCCCCCAGATTCTTACAGGTCCGTGCCATGGGAATCCCCCAAAATAAGGGAGAATAAGGGAATTCCCCCCAAAATCATTTCCAAATCTACAGAATCGCATGATTTTGAAACAATAACATTGACCACGTCCAACATAATTTACATTAAACCTCAGTAACTTTCATTCAGCCGACGGCAGGGCCACTGCGTGCGTTTAGGGGAGCGACGACGCGTGGGGCGGGCGAAGGTGGGGCTACCTGGACTGCATGTCCGCCGCCTTGTGGTGACCCGCTGGCACTGCGTCTGCGGCCTGATGCGTCACCGGCTGCTGCAGCTCCATCAGCGCCTGGTAGTAGTGCTGTTGCTGCTGTTGCCTCTGCTTGTACCGTGAGAGGCTGAAGAACAGGCCCAGGATGGTCTTCAGATTCCCATTTCCGATCTCTGCCGGGGGGGTTAACCAGAGACGTGTCAGTCCGGGATCCCAAAGCCCCCCCCTCCCAATCCCATCGGGTCTGTCACTCAAAGAAGCTCAACTGGGAAAATGATCCATCACTTCACAGCCGCCCAGGTCTCGTAAAATCATGTGACTTATGTGTCTCCATCCTGCTTCCTCCGCTCTCTCATCTCCATTAATACAAACATCTCAGAAATCGCAGATGTTAATGACTTCTGCAGCTGCTCGCCGCTCCCTCGCATCTCAGAAAAGACACACTCTCCCTTTGTCCGCAACGCTGAGACAACGGTTTCATTTTTTTGTTTTTAGACATGCCGGCTGTTTTCGTCTTAAGTCGATCTCATCGGATGAAGTAGATGAGCAAAAAGTAATTCAGTACGTGACTTTTTGAGCTAAAAATTGAGTCTCCCTTCCTGGTGAAGCAGCCCCCTCGAGAAATACACCCCCTATAAAACCTGCAGAGGTTTCAGAAGCTGCACCTTTTAGATGCTGATGCCGCAGAAAGTTAAAAAAAGAACCCTTAGCTGAACCCTTAACAACCCGCGATAATCCCCAGTGTCCCAGCACAGCCCGGCTCCTAGTAACTTTGGGAAATCACAAAGGACATCACAGCAGTGTGACAAGCGGTGATCCCCAAAGTGCGATGTAAACACGGGGCCTGGACCCTGGGAATACTAGAGGTTGCCAGAATAGAGAACTGTAGAAGTAATGGCGGTAACGGCGGTCATTAGCATTGCCTTGCGCATACAAGTCCTTCATTCGAGCCTCACTAATTTCTTGATTAACCCTTTCACTAAAGGAGTACTTTAATTTTATTAGCCATTTCTTACACACAGTGGGCTTTTCTTTTCATAAAGTTATCTAATATTAGCTCTGGGGGAAAAAATGGATTCTGTCTAAGCTTTTGATCTTCAGACATGAATGTATCCTGGCTAAATGACAACTTAATACAGAGTTCTTTAAATAACATTCATAAAAAAATCATCTGATCAAGTTGCACCTTGCCAGCAGCCTTACCACCAGCAGTTCAGATTTGGTAATCCATCTGAAGCTAAGGCGGCCAATACTTGGATGGGAGACCAACTAGGAAAGCTGGGTTGCTGCAGAAAGAGGTGTTGGTATGGATAGCAGGTTAGCCCATCCTGTGGATAGTGGGGATCCTAACGCCCCAGTGCAGCGACGGGGCTGCAGTGCCACAAAACGGTGCCGTCCTTCGGATGAGATGTAAAATTAAGGTCCAGACTCCCTGAGGTCATAGAAGATCCCTGGGCATCTTTTGAAAGAGTAGGGGTGGTACCCCGATGTCCTGGCTAAATTGCCCACTGTGGCCCTTTGAAATCTAGCCTCCTAATCATCCCCTGTATCTAAGCCGTGAATTCTCTCCTGCCCCTTCCCCACCTTAGCTACTGTGTGGTGAGCATTCTGCCTTCGCTTCATCCAGGTGGCTGCTACACAGCGGTGGTGGTTGAAGCTTCTGTAAAACGCTGTATAAATGCATCATTCATTCATTCATACCTCAGCTTTTAAAAAAGGCCTGGATAGAGTTTCATTTAAGAATAACTTCCTTCCGGTAATCTCCCACTGAGGAATGTTTAATTGAGGGTAAAAATGTCTACAGAGCTTGTATATTGACAAACATGAATGCCATGTAACACAGAACCAATATGGTCCAAATAAGTGTAAATAAAAAGGACCTTTTAGTAGCTGAATCTGTTTAATCTAACGGTTCCTTTTTTGTCTGCCTAGGATATCATTTCTTTTGGATTCCATTTGTCATGAACGGCACTGAAAAACTGTTCTGGAAATTTCCCACTGGCAGGGGTGCAGCCCCAATTAATCTTAGTAGGATTTAATCTCCTCTAGCTGTCGGACTTTGATTGGGCCCATGTGAGACCCCTGACCCGAGAGAACTCAAAAAAAAAAAGGAAAAACTGAAGTTTGTAACAGATTCCTTTGTTAAAGTGGCTTAATACTTGCGTGTTTCACATCCTCTCTCTGTAAAGCAGCTTTCATCAGTAACACAGCAAGGTGTGTAATGAGAAAACACAGCGGCTTAAATCCGGCCCCAGTTCACTCCCCCGGGTGGAAACGCCGGCCTGATGCGATTTTCAGACCAGTGGTTCCTGTGTTACTCTTATTGACTAACTTATTATGCTAACTTATTAAGAACTGATTGGAGAAAAATGTTTTCTTTTTACAGACCACAATGATCACAGAGCACATCAAAGAACTGTCAGGTAAAATAAGAATTTAGAATATGATACTGCTGTCAGCACCACAGGAATGCCCCCTTTCAGCTAAACTTGCAACTCCCAGAAATGACTTGCAATCCCAGACTTCACTGTCTTGTTTCAATGAGAATACTGTAAGACCCCAACATTTTTTTTGAAAATTGCCTTTGTACAGCCATCTATAGAGCCGGGGCATTGGTGATTCAATACCAAATGGACATATTACCAATACCATTCAATACCAAAGGGACATAGCAGATTTATCCAACACACGCATGCTCTGTGCTTAATAAGGGCCAAAGCCCCCCATCCTCTACAGGGAGAGGATGCCACCAGCTGAGGCCTGGCTCTCACTACACCCTAGGTCACACCTTGGGCTTGACTGCTGGAGATCCTAGCCATAGGTTCACCCATAAAGTAACCTGAGAAAGTGGATAGAAACTCACGGCTGTTGTGTTACCCTTGCATGAGTGCACTAGTCCAAACCCAAATTACCTGGAAAGCACCAAAGACAGTCACAGATGCATTCCAGGGGTTAAGTGTATATGAGCAGACAGAGTGACACTCATGATACAGTTGGGGTATAGTAGCGAATAGAGATCAAAAGAGCCGGAACATTTGGATTTATGAAAAGGTCTTGTTTTTCGAAACTAAATACGTATCAAATTATTATAATGTGTCATTTCTGGGCCTCACAGTACTACAGAAACACAACTGCATCATGTTAGAGAATATGTTCATTGGCCTATATTGAACTGTTCTTCCCAGTAATTTTACTTCACATTATATAATATATGAAGCTGTATCGAGATATTTTAAGCTCCACTGAAAACTAGAGGAAACAGGTAAAAATAAGTGTCAGCTCAGTATGGTGTGGGTGGGACTGCACACGGATTGTTTGTTCTGCCTGATGCCGCTGTACCTCTGGCAGCGAGGGGGTTAACAGCCGCCAGCGGCTCCCTCCTCATCATTCCCGACGCTGCTACAATGGGTTTGTTTTGCTGGAAAAAGTCTCGGAGGCTCATGGCACATCAAACGCTCCGTGTTTCTTCTAAGGGGGGGGGGGGGTCATAAAATTTACCCCCACTGAAAGGTGGGTTCCAGGCTCTTAGCAAAGAGCTGACAGCGTACTCCATTAATGCAGTGCCAGCCTGGGAAGACTGTCTGACTCCCCCCCCAACCCCCGAAATCAACCTTCCCAAAACAACACTCACCCATCACAGCACACAAGGAAGCCCTCCCTGCTATGAGCGTGAGGGAGCCCAACAGAAATAGTAACGTGATCCATATATACGGTGAATGCATACATATATACACACAGATGGTCCTATATATTCATGTTCCATGATGACACGTTAGTCACAAATTTGCACAAAGCTTACACACATAACTTTAATGTCTTGTTGTTACTTGTGAAAAGCCTGCCTGTGGATGCATGTTCACTGCCATGCTAAGGCTGGTCCGTGTCAGTCGAGGCGGCCTCTTACCTTCGGCGGAGAGCCCCTGTGTGTTCACACCTCTTGCTTCAAGGAAACTGAGACAGGTGTCCACATTCTCAATCTGGAACAGAAGACACGTGGCCGGTGAGGTCGGCCCTGGAGAACCAGGGCAATCCACACCAACTGCCCACAAAGCAGCCACTGTTCATCCGGGCAGACCCCGGCGTGACCCCCGAGGCGGTCATGCCCCGCAAGGCTGAGCGATCCACCCACACGAGAGCAGTGCCGCCCGGACGTGACTGACAGCTCAAGGGAAAGAATGTGAGCTGGGCTGCCGGGGCTGAAAAGGCAGCACACAGTGGAACGTTCTATGGTCTGCCGCGGGATGACGAGAGTGGTGGCATGTTTGTATACGGGGCTCATTCACTAAAGGGAAGTCTTTCATGTCAAAGCTGAACTAGGTCAGCAGTGGGTAACCAACCACAAACCAGCACCATTCACACTTTTTCCACACCTATTCAGGCCTATTAATAACGCGATTCACATGATCCTACATCCTCTGACATTGTAACATGCTGGTTTATACGATAATCCTACAACAGGCTCATTCCGTGAATCACTTCCTATTCGCCACACGATGAGCCTGATGAAAATGGCCCTATTCCACAGAGGCTTGTTTGTTTGCGGTAAGAAAAACAGTAATTTTAATGTCTCTCAGCCAGCGTGACACCACATAAATCATGTGAAGGCCTGAATCTGTCCGAGAAGAGAAAAAAAGGACAATTTATGCCCTGACGTACAAAGAAATATGTCTGGTTTGACTGTGCTGCTGGATCCAGGCAAAAGTGTGATGCTGGAGGTCAGAACAAAATAAAAAATAGGTGTACGCTCTTCTTAAACCAACAAGATATGGCTCACGACGGTCGGGCCCGCTCCACGCGCCCCCAGGGCAGAGCAGAAAAAGCAGACTCAAAGTGCACTCAGGACCATGCGCCTAGAAGGGTGAGTGGGTCAATACTGAAATATTGATTCTTTCAATCTGAATGTTTCATTTGGAGAATCGATTCTAATCGATTTTTTTTTTTTTACCAGGTAATTTAAATATTTTTATAGGGAGCAGGGCATGAACTACCACCGGGCAGGGCAGCCCAAAATGGGGGAGAACAGGGGAGACTTTCAGGGTCCTCGGCACTTGGGACTAAGGAAATGGAACCATCGATCTGTCGGAACACTCCAAGTTTGGTTTCCAAAATGTAATATATACCTGGCCCACAGACAAATAGACACAAACACAAACACGCACATACACAGGCATGCACACACTCAAGCATGCACACACAGACATACATACACACGCACACACTGACATACACACACACATACACACACCACTTGCAATTTCTACTGGATCACTTCAAATGTACAAGCATTAACGCTCAAGAGATTTTTTGATTTTTGATAAAGGACACCCACTATCTGATAACCTAACTGGAGGACATGCAAAGCACAGCTGATGATCCACAATAATATAAACGCATTTGTGTAAAACAAGCACAGATGAGATTAAACCAGCGCCGCGGGGCTGATGTGTCCCATGTTTCTGGGTTTACGTTTTAATTACGCTTTTCATCTTTATATTATCCCTAATGACTTTGCGGTAATTATTTCCAGTGATCTTGCGGCAGGTTTGTCATCGCAAAGCGCATGTGTTCTCAATGTTTCGACACGCATGGCTGAGGAACTGAGCATCTAATGGGTGACACGAGTAAACGGACCCTGGGGGGGGGGGACAGGCCGACAGGAAAATGGCCTTTAAGGCGCTACGATACTGCACTAAGCTTCAGCAGCGTCTGATTCTCCATATTGGGCAAATATTACACCATAGTATATAGTACTTTACTGGTATTATCAGAAGCCATAGTATTTGGCGGGGGGGGGGGGGCAATTTGGATACATCATTTCACATATATTTGGGTCACAGAACACCAGATTACCTGGATGTAAACCATGAGACACAGGTAGAACGTGCAAACTCCACACAGATGCAGAGCAGGCGGAGGGATTCAAACACACAACTGCGGAGCTATGGGACCTCAGCGCTACACACAGAGCCACTGAGCCGCAGCCCCACTACAGAGCGCCTTTCTCCCAGATCATAAACCCGACAGCACAGTGAGCTGTTCCACCACCATCCGAACAAAGCATCATTTGTCAGAGGATTCAGTTATTTACTGTCAGAACATGTTATAATTGTGTTTAGGCGAGCAGTCTCTGCAATTATGGGAACGATTTGGGGGATTTTGGACGCTTGTAGGACAAGCAGTATTTGTGCATTTTGTTTTCATTAACGGCCATTTGGTAACAATGTTTTTAATAGTGTGGCTTTTTTAACAGCTCTGGAAGAAACTCTGATCATTCGGGACAATGCAGATTATTGTAGCAGCATCCAAGAGACATAATTAAAGGCAATTTGGAAAGGAGAATGATTCAATAAAAAGGCAATTTTGCCATATACAATGCATTTCAATTCCGTCTTAAATTTGGCTTTTTGGATAATGGATGCTGATGAGGCAACATGCTAGAAAATTACACACACACACACACACACACACACACACACACACACACACACACACACACACAGAATCTCAATAAATGTATGGCTTGAAATATTACAAGAAATAAAACAATGTAACTTCTTAAAATTACAAAGAAATGTACTGAAGCACATAATCAAAATGAATATTAAACCAAATAGATACATATATAAAAAAAAACTAAAAGATAAAGTCAGAGATAAGACAATTAAATATATGGGCATAAAAAGACTGGAATAATACAATTTAAAAATGTTTTTGATACTGAAATTAATTTATGAACTGATGTTTGGTAGGCTATATGGCAGCCTTTCCACTATTAAAATTTTTGGAGCAGACTTTTTGACCTGGGGGCATATTTCACAAGAGGTGGTGCAAACTGACGAACAGAAGATGAAGAAAACACGTCTGAAGTGCACAGGCAGGGATCTGAGCGATGCGGGGCATGTCTCTGCCACGTTTTACGAAAGGTGTTTACGCCACTATCGCCATGCGGCGGCACATTGGGACTGTCTCTTTGATTTATGTCAAGCACCTTACTGGAGTCGGCAATCCCGGCGTCCTTTGCAAAAATAACAGCACCCAGAAGGGTGACGAATGAGGGGATGACGCCGTGTTGATGGCCCATAAATTCTTGCGGTTGCTTAAATCTAATTAGTAACCCAATCATTTATATTGAGGCCATGCGTCCTTAAAAGGTCTCCGGCACTAACAGGCTTTAATCACTCCTTTAGAGGCTGAGTTGACTGCAACAGGCCTTTGAAGCCCTAATGCTAACAGCTTGATGGCACCAGGAGAGGCTGAGGTTGGGGAGAGGTTTTTAAGCCGCAGGGACCCCAGTGCACTTCCCTCGCTGTCGGTGTTGAGGCCTTGCTCATCAGCCCACGGGATCCCAGCCTGCGGGTCACCGCGAGAAACGGACCGGAGGGAGAAACACCACATTAGCAGCCTCCTGCTCAGGAATGATTCTGGGACTTCTCCAGACTATTTACAAGGCAGTAAAACTGTTACATACATGTAAATACGTGTACAGACTTGTCTCGAATTGAAAATCTCACGCCAGCTAGCTGACCAAAGTTGGCAACCCTGACAGAGGGACCAACTTTATCATTAGCCAATGATATGTTTTCAATCAGTGAATGACAGGGCAAGAGGTACTCTGGGAACCAATCATATTTCAGCTGGGACCAATGCACCTGTGGCCCCACCCTGATCTTATACGTAGACAGCTCAACTCTAGTGGCCCCTGTGGAAATGTGGAATTTCAATTCAATATAAGTTTGAGGATCACAAAAAGTTGTAACTTTGCGTTTGTGAATATCTCAACAAAGGTCCCACCAGTACCAGTAAACTCCATAATATTCATGTTTGCTATTAAAACAAAAATTATTATATGTTGTGTAATTACTACAATGGTTAAACTCAGGCTTCAGGACTAAGCGTTCTGCACAACCACCCACAATGCCCCTATTACCAGGCATTTCTGTGCAGTAATTTGGATGGATCATCGATGGCTTTTGCTCCAGATAAAAACTGTCGATATGAATTTCTCGCATCTCCTAGTGTCCCACCACACTTTATTCTTACTTAATTCAATTTCACCGCCTGCCATAATTTATAACCACTACTTGTATTCTTCTCATGGATTCCTGTGGATCATCAGCTATGCTGTATATATCCTCTGGTTATTAATTATTACTGACTCCATAATTTACGTAATTAAGCACATCTTACTTTGTGCCCCAAGGTTCACAACCATGAGGAAAACAAATTTGTTATTCTCTATGAAAGTTTTAGCCCGAGCGCAACGCTCATGTAATTCATCAGAAAAAGGAAACTATTACATCAACATTTGTATTTATTTTATTCAACAGAAGCTTTTGTCCAAAGCAACATACAAATAAGGCAAATATCATACTACAAACATCAAAACAAATATTTTCACTTTGAAATTGAATAGTAAGTGAAATTTTATCTATCCATCCATTTTCTGTAACTGCTCACCCCATTCAAGGTTGCAGGGGGTCCGGACCCTATCCTGGCTATGGGCAAAAGGCAGGGAACAACCCAGGATGGAGCGCCAACCCATCGCAGGGCACACTCACACAGCATTCACTCACACATGCACACCTACGGGCAATTTGGTAACTCCAATCAGCCTCAGCGTATATTTGGACTGTGGGGGGAAACTGGAGTACAGGGCAAACGCACACACCATTCACACACACATGCATAACTATGGGAAATTTGGTACCTCCAACTAGCCTCAGCATATTTTTGGACTGTGGAGGGGAAAGCAGAGTACCCGGAGGAAACCCCACGACGACACGGGGAGAACATGCAAACGCCACACATGGAACCCAGGCGGACACTCGAACCCTGGTCCCAGAGGTGTGAGGTGACAGTGCGAACCACTGCAGCACCGTGTCGCCCCAGAAAGCTTATCACTCTGTACAAATATATTAATGTAAATATATGAATGAAAATGAAAAACTAAAGTGAAAGCGAGCCCCTCTGGTTTCATGCTCTGTGGGTGTTAAAGGCGAAAATGAGGGAATAATTGTAAGAGCATTCTTAGCACATCCAGCTTTCAGACACTCTCACAAAGGGTACAAGCACTCTAGCAAAATCAAGGCGCAAATAAAAATATCAATGAAGGTTCAAGACAAGAACAATTACCGAGTCATCACAAACGTGATTTCCTCTTTAGGAAGTTCTCTTTATTTCCATCTCGAATGTATTTATTTATGTGATATATGAAGATAGCTCCTCCAGCAATGTGTTCGGACAGAAATAGCAAATGAAACTGAGATCTGCAAATTCTCATCTCACACGCCACCAAATCAAAACAGACAGCAATTTACAGGCCTCAGGACCACCTGGGCCTCTTAGAATTCACTCTGTGTGCCAGATAGCCCGAAATTATCTAGCGATCATGGCGACCCTTATGGCTGGCGGAGTCACTATGACCTTACGATTCATTTTAAGTCTGCTATTTTCCATGTCAGACTCATAGATACATAAGCCAGAAGCATCAAAGCGGCCCCAGGCTGCTAAATGGCTGCATTCGGACAGGCAGGGTTAGGACCAGATGGCGGCCCCTCATGGTCTTTCAAGTGAGTCGTTTTCCAGTTATGGTCAAGGTGGAAGAAGAGTGTCATGTTCTCCAGCAATGCCACAAGAACCATTAACAGCTAACGCTGCTGTGAATTCCTACCCTGACCCTGGCAGAGGGCACATAGAGCAGTCAGAGTGGAAAGGTGCGGTAAACGTTTTAGTTTTAGGCATCAATGGGCTGCCTAAATGATTCCAGATTGAGTGAAAGGAAGGTTAAGCAAAACTCAACGCAGAGAATAACGTCAAAGAATCAAAATTAAAGTCAAGGCGATGACAGAGGGGCGGAATGGATCAAGACTGTTGGTGTGAGCAAAGCGTGAAGGCTTTAGAAGAGACCATTCTTCACAAACCCTGGTCCAACATCTCAGCTCAGCAAGGGTGAACACAGATAAAGAGCTACACATCCATCCCATTGCAAGCAATAGGCTCTTTCTGAAAATAGAGACAGAAATGATCTCCAAATATAATGGGCAGAAGCTTGTTAGACAAGGTCAATGAATGCCATACCATCTGCTCCCAGGATCATGTCTTAAAGATGCAAACTGGTTTTAGGCCCAAGACACTCAAATTACACCAGTAAATGAAGTACCTCTATAAATGGCTAATTAAACTAGTTAAGGGGTCATGGTGAGATCTGAAGTTGAAGCACTTCAGCTACAGCGACTTTAACCAAACGAAAGATAGGTGCATCACATTGGTTTGCTGGCAATATTTATTTCTAAGAGCAGCACATAAAGCTGTCTGGAGGCTGATGCTGTTGTCTTTTTGTCACGCAAACCGGCAACAGATGGGGCCCAGATTATTTCCTCTGGTTTACCCGGGCCTAGCAACGGTTAATTGTATTATGCTGGCCATGCCAGGTGGCATGATGAAGTGGCTTGCTTAAAAAAAAATAAAATAAAATAATAATAATAAAAAAAACGAAACATCGCCCTTTCTGCCAACGACCTGTCCTCACAAAACATGCATTTCTCAAGCCCCTTGTGTGTGAACCCCGATGCATATAATACTGCTATATTATGCAACAGGAGGTATCCCTTTGATCTGCCTTGCAGTTCATTAATTAGCCGTTTAATGAAACAGATTAGTTTATGCGCTGGGTGCTGCCTCAGCTTTAAATCCCACACTACCTCCTGCACACCTGCTCATAAACTATTTTCAACACGAACAGCAGTGCGGTTATGCATCAATGCAGGAGATTCTGTCATAGCGCATCAGGTTAATGATGAACGTGAGGTTAGTGGGTCTCAATGCAGAAAGTCCTCTGAGGGCAGGCATACGGGGTGATGATGTCACAAGAGACTGACAAACCTCACACTTTCCGGCGCTTTCGTGCTCCTCAGCGTCGGCTTGTGGAACAGGACACGGAATCTGAAATGCTCCGGGTTGCATTTTCCGTGGGCTGATTAGGAGCCGTGATTAATGTACCAGGCAACGACCGACTGAAAGGCAAAAACCTCCCCGATGTCGGACTTGTGAAGCATTTGAGATAACGTGTACAAAGACGTTTGGTAAACCGAAACAACACGATTGTTAAATGTGTCAAGGGACATTTTTGGTAAGGATGCTTGTTTGTGAACGAGGTTCTTAAACAGGCATCAGTTTTTCCATGTCAGCAGCTACATCCAGGGGTGTAGGAACCAGGGGGGACGTGTACCCCCAATATTTAATTTGGCTTCATTTATTCCCTTATTAAGTTGTGTCCCCCACTTATCAAACGCTCTCCTACAACCCTGCCTACATCCATGAAAACCATTTTCTTATAAACTTAATTATCTATAAAGACTATGGATATGAATATGTTGTTTACCTTTAGCAAATTGTAACCTTGAGACCAGTGACTAAGATCCCTCCAAAGGCTCTATAAAACACACCATTTAAACCAGCACAAACAACAGTATAGGGAACCCAAAGCTCAGTTTCACTTCTGCAGGAGTTTCCACAAGGTACTTTCCCTCAGAAACACACCCAGATAAACAGAACATCAGAACCATCCTGACACGTGTTCTCCAGAACCTTCTGTCCCTACCTGTAGTTTATGGCGGGGCGGGGTCCCTGGGGGGGCTGACGACCACCTGGAAGCCTGGATCAATCATGCCGCTCGGCACCCTCTGCACTCAGTCCAGTCAAATTCAGCTCCATGGGCTTCGCTCCCTCACCCTGAAGTTTTTACCCTGGAGGCCAAGTGGTGGACCACTGCCCCCCCCCCACCTTCCTCGTGAGCAGGTGCACCAGGGTGGGGGCTGAAACAAAGTGGAAGCCCCCCCCCCCCCCCCCCGGGAAAGGGGGCGGCGGGGGTAGCCCCATGCCCGTTGAGCCGCCGGGGGGGGCCCCTTGGGACGAACGCCACCACTAATAAACCCCCGGCCC
>JAAGVU020000001.1:12701552-12717785 GCA_011763525.2 Mormyrus iriodes
GCAAGTGTGTGCGGGCGGAATCAGGCAGGCGTCTGATGAAAGCAGTGGTGAAACTGCTAGTGAATCTACTCCTCTGGAACGGGCCTTGTGTGCAAAGCCTTTATATCAAGCCCTCTTGGTTTAATGACAGAAAGTAAAATGACAAACAGGGCCCAGGCAGCCCGGTCCAAACATGATTAACCCATCTGGCCTGGGGAAGGCCTGTCTCGCTTTTAACTCAAAGCCGCAGAGGACTGCGCAATGCAGGCAGGGAAACTGCAATCTTCAAAGAGGGAATCCGCAAATTAATCTTCAATCGATAGAGATAACTACAGGTGAGTGGTACAATAAGGCACAGTGGCCTTAGTCCAAACATGAAAAAGTCATTATGCTCCATTGCAAATTATTACTTGTAACATAATTACACTTTGGCCCAATTCTTACAAAATACTTTGAGTTGTAAACCACAGAAATGGTTGTTTTGTGGTTCTGAAAATTATGTTGCTCTTGTGAATATATAAGCATATGGATTCACACAGATTTGTTGGTGCCCGCTGACATTCTGAAAAGTAATAAGCCCATAAGAGCAAAAGTTTGACAACTGTCTTTATGCTCCATTTATTCAGTAGATGTTTTTATCAAAAGTGAAGTACAATTGACAAAGCAAGGTCAGACAGTCCCTGGAGCAACTGGGGGTTAAGGGCCTTGCTGAAGATCTCAAAGGTGAAATTACTCTGCTGACTCAGGGATTTGAACTGGCGACCTCCCGATTATAGGGACGGCATCTTAACCCCAGTGCCCCCAGACCATCTGCTGTTAACTCACTGTTACCACGCAACCAAAAATAAGCACTGTGTATCTCAGCAGGTTAGGTCTACGGTCCATCCTCAGACTTACACCCATATTTCCCTGTACAATTACTACACAGTGCGTTCTTGCTTCAGCCTCCTGTCTCTTTAGTGGAAAACTCCAGCGAATACTGCTGATGTCATCAGAAAGCCACACGCAGCGTAGCGTTTTAACTTTCTGACCGACATGGGAATTCCGGCCCTCGCGGTCCTAAACATACATATGGGGGGGGACGGGCGACCAACACACGCATACAGGTGGAAGGTGGAAGCCCTGATAAGTCTGACAGGCTGCAAACCCCCTCACCAAAGAACAGAAAACCCAGTGCCCAGGGCCCCGCCGAGGGAGACAAAGAACATGGCAAAGATGCTGAGGTAAACATCCTTGATGCAAAGGGGACAATCAGGCTCTGTAAGATGCTTTGTGCAGTCCACAATCAAGCCATAAGGCCATATCACTGCAGCTAAAACCTAAGCTCTCCACCTGATTTATCCCTGCAAAGACACAGCTGTGTAAATAGGATACATCTGTTTGTTCACCATAAAACACAAAGAGTAAGTAGGGGAAGTAGCTCTGGATATCTTCTAAACAAACAATTACTCTGTAGAAGAAATGGGTGGCGTTTTATTCACGCAAACTGACCAGGTGGAAACAATAACTGTCTGCTACAAGCTGGGTGACTAAACTTCGCTCGGGCCAGCGACGTCTACTCTGTCAGGAATAACTTCATAGCTATGCAGCTGGTTATTAAAGCAGCTGAAGTTGAAGCGTGTGCTATTTAGGTACATAAGTAGAATTACAAGGAAAAGTCTTTGGATCTATGGAATAATAAATCCTAACAGTTCACAGGTCTGTGGTCAGCCTCCAACATCAAACTATGTCTTTGCTCGAAGGAAAAGAGCCAAATCATCTGCAATAGTTCCAGAAGCTTTACTATAATAGACTGAACATCCTCAGAAGGTCCTTCGATTCGATGCTACAGTGACAGAACGGAAGTGTGAGGAGTGTGACACGGCTATGCTGACTTAAGGGTGCGTGCACAGACCACTGCCTCCCTCAGACCTGGGGGGTGTTCCACCAAGCAGGATTTCTTGCTTAGCTGGATAACTTTCCTGGTTTAAGTTAGTCTGAGCTAAATGTAAGGGAATGACGATAAAGGCCAATTAGCCCACACTACCTTAAATCAAGAAATCCTGCTTTGTGGAAACCCCCCCACCCGGTACCGTCCCACTTCGAGGAGTCGCTTCCTCGGCTCTGTTTACAAGCACTTGCATCTGCCCGTGTTTTCAAAGCTGAGCCCATATGGGTCTGTTAATGCGATGCATAGCTCTGCACTATGAAACTTTTTATAAAAATTTTGGGTCGACGTTTCGAGAATGTCTTAGAGTGCCTCAGTGTCAACCATGGTTTTACTCGTCCTCGAGGTTAGCAATTACCGAAAGAGGCGTTGTTGGGGTGCTCTGAGGATAAAGCACAGAGAAGAGCTTCAGCAGATGACCTTTCCATCAGCAACCAGATGTACAGTTAAATTTAGTGTGTTGAGAAATCATAAATATATCTGACCACCCCTTGTGTTTTACAGATGCCTAGATCCCAAACATCCTATACACCAGACAGATGGCTCAGTAGATCAAACAGGCAGTCTACAAAATCCAGAGAATTCTGTGACTGGAAGCGTGCATCTCCATTCCAACAGCAACCCAGAAGAACACACCAGGCGTAGGTCTTCAGTGAGTCGCCTACAAACTGGCACGTTCAGCTGAAAATCCCTGAAACAGACTTGCAATATTTGGATTTGTAACGGTGCTATGGAGATGATGGGAAATTGATGTCCAGTTTTTTAGTCTATCGAGTCTATAGATCTATGTTATGACAGCACATTAAGATATATGTCCACAGTCTTTTCGAGGATGTCTATTACTGTCAAAAGCAAAGGGAGAAACAAAGAAAACCGGCCTGGGAGTATTAAAAGAAAAGAAAAAAAAAAACGATATTGATTTATTTATAATTGATATAAAAATTGAGTTTCTGGAAGAGCATACCAGTCATTTCCAGTGAAGCACAGCACAAAGAAAGACACGCCCAGCGATATTTCTACTCAACATAACATCTGCTA
Organism: Mormyrus iriodes; assembly: GCA_011763525.2. Classification (NCBI taxonomy): domain Eukaryota; kingdom Metazoa; phylum Chordata; class Actinopteri; order Osteoglossiformes; family Mormyridae; genus Mormyrus; species Mormyrus iriodes. Next base: position 12,704,497 of record JAAGVU020000001.1, read on the forward strand.
ACCTACTAAAGGCAAGATATAATTCCTTCTGTCAGCAACCATCAACAAACTTGTTCGCATTTTTAGGTTAATTTCTAAAATTGTTACCCTTTTCAGTGCTTATGTTTATTACATGTCGGTTTAAGCTCCCACCAAGGGCCTGGTGTAACCACAGTGTAATCCTCAGATCGCATATCCAGATCATTTAATGATCACGCATGAGATTCCATCCCTTAGTATGTAGGTAATTAGCCCCTATATTTTAAGGCAGAGCCAATGAAAATATTTCCTAGCGGAATGCCCGGCCAGACTGGCGCAGCCACATGTACACGGGTGCAGAAATGCACCGTCAGATTCATCAGATTCCTTTTTTTCCATCCCTGGGTGACCCTGTGGGATCTTTTCAGGGTCTTGCCTGAACACGGGTTTGGATATATGCCCATAATTCATGCTTTCACACACCTTTGTTACGTCTTTCAGTATGGAGGATCTACTGGTTGTCCATCAGTGGACTCTGGAATGCTCCTCCCCTCCCCCTTTAAAGTAGTCCTCAAACAAGAAACCCTGTAATATTCCAGCTGCTGAAAAAAAAAGCATTTACTGCAGTTTTTGAGCAAAAAAAAGTAGTTCTCCCCTACCAAATAAACGCATAAACTAGAAGGGGAGGCTGTGAAACTACGAGTTTCTGAGGACCTTTGACTAAGCTGGCAGCCGTTTTGAACTCCCTCTTCCATCATTAATTTCCCCGTAATATGATAAGACCAACTGGTTTATGAAAGCGAAAGATAAATGGGAAAGAACAATGCCAAAGAGACGACAGGGATCATTTAGCTGACACATGGGAGGGTGGCTCTCTGTAATGAAAACATGAGTTGCATTTCTCATTCACGATCGGCCACCCCTCACCTTGGCAGCACGGTTCACCGACAGTGTGTCCTCATCTTTACGGACCAGTCAAACCAAGGCTTGGCGCTGGCTCTTCCCAAGCCCCGTTACATAACCTCTGGCTGTCGTAAACATGGCAGCAGCAATAAAGCTAGCAAGCGAAGGCAAAATTAAGCACTTTAGACGCTCGCCAAGCGGGAAATAGAAGCCGCTCCTAAAGTGGGTCAACATACAAGATATTACAAAGTAAACAACCAAGACATAAAAATATAACAGCCCACTGGCCAGGTGCTACTATGTGAGGGAGCTTTGAAGAAACACGTGGGCCCTCATGACTGCCACATCTGAAGCTCCATCCTTTCGTGCAGGCCTGAAGTTAACATCACGCAAGTGCTGACTCCCCCAAGAAGCAAAGTCCTAACATCCAGCTGTCCCAAGTGACTCCAAGCACTCACTCTTAGGGGTTCCAAAGGAGGAGGAGCAAGCAGCATGCTTTGGATCAAAGGAAATGGGGGGGTACTGTTATGATAGCATTTGTCAGCAAGAAACAATGCTTCCAGTCCCCTTGCCCCATCTGTAGGGCAATTAAAACAGTCTGAGATGAGATGACTGAAATATTAAGTTCCTTAACTTGTCACGTTTGTGCCAGTGACCTACCCCCCTCCCCCATTCCCGAACAGCAGTTCCCCCCAGCGAACCCGTTAAGGTTCAGAACCAGAAATCGGCACCAACAGCTGCTTCCAATAAACAGGCCATTAATTTCCTCGACCCACATCTTCTTTCAATGGAGTGCAGAGCAGCTTGCCAAGCAGCACAAGCATCCAGCCCCCTACCCCAAACCCCCGTATCTCTGCTTGCACTTTCACTATCCAGGGGGTCAGCCTCCATCGATTGGTGTTCTCCCTCTTCTGCTGGCTGTAACTCATGGGCAGGCTGTTAGAGACGCACTTTCCCCAGGCCGATACCAAACGTTGCTCCAGCAGGGACCCTTCTGAAGGGTAGCTCTGTTTAGCGTGAGGATAGATGGATGGATTTGATCCAGCCCTGTTCACAAACGGTTTACATGAAATAGTTCCCAGGCCACCAGTTAACCCAGCAATCAATTTTAACGGCGAAAAATGTTCAAAGCAAACAGGCAAGCAGCAGAAAAACTGTACAGAACCTGAATACAATATGGTCTTCGATCACACAAGGGGTATAGATTTGGTTTCAAAATTGGTAGGGACCAAAGCAACCCCAAATCCACTGCCCCCCTAAACACACATGGTACTCGCACAGTTTTGGTAGAGACATGTCCCTATTGCCCACACCCAAATCTGCACCCTTGAACAATAGCTTGGATGTTCAGGTTACCAAGCATGAACATCCAAGAGCTTAAAGCCACTCCGGGATCAATATAAATTTTAAATCCCTGGTTCTAGGTGTTAATATGTCTAATACAACAGATTCCACACAAAATCCCAAAATTATTGGACAATAAACCCTTTAATGAAGCTTGTAATCAAAGCTAAGAGGAAACGCAGACACTAAAAAGGGTCTTCAAAGTGAACTATAAAGCAGGCTTTCTGTGCACGTGTGCAGCACCAAGCAACCAGTAAATTATCAGACACAGCCCTGCCTACTGCACAGATGGGCAAGAACTCCCCGCCATCAGCACCTGTGGCTCCTCTTGACCATGGACGCATTATCTTGCGGATTGGTCCATGGTCAGGAGACGGCGAGAGGCATTAATGTACTCTGATGGCAAAGTGGTGACCCCCAGGGTGAGGACAGCATGAGGGGGAGGTTACACCAGGCAACCAGAAAGTATTAAAGGGGGGAGAATATGGAAGCTAGATGGCAGAGGAAGAGGAGAGGAAACTCAGCAAGTGAATACAGACTTCATGATTGCCTGTGACAGTTAATACAGTTACTGACCAGGTAACCAAGCGCAGGTTTTACATACCAATGGCAGCTAATCTGGTTTAAAAGCTGGTTCCCTACCTGACTTAATTCCATTATTTCCATTATAAATTCTAGATTAATCTTATATTATTCAATAAAAACCTTGTTTGACTTGTGAAACAGAGCAACAAGAACAATTGCAATGTCCTGGATTTCTATGCAGCTGGACGCAAGTCTGCTCAGTCATTTAGGATATCTGAGTGTTAAATTCCGGCTGCTGGCTCTGCTGTGGCCCCCAGGTCCCACATCCACCCCCCCCCCCACCCCGGCGCTCTACGTATGGCTACAGCGAGAGGCAACATTAAAGGGAGGCGGCACACGCTCCATTTCCCACGGCCGTCCAGATCAAGTCAGCCAACGGATCCCCAGAGAGAACGGACCGGTCAAGGTATGCCTCAAGAACACAGCGGGGGGGGGGCTGATGACAAGGCTTAAGGCCCTGAAGTGATGACCCCACTCCTCCCCGAGGTGAGGTCCACTCTGATTAACCTCAGCCATCAGGTGCTGGGGGTCTGGAGGGAGAGTGTGCTGCTCATTATCAGGCAGGAGAACCTGGATGGTTGGCCAACTCCACCCCCTTACCCTCCCCCCCCCCCGGCACCTGTCCTTAGCTCTGCTTCCTCCTAATGAGGCCTTGTGTTGTGGTCATCCCCTCCCCCCTCTGAGTCAGGAAGTGAATGTGGCCAGCAGGCACCTGGATCCGGGGGAGGCTCACAGCTGAGGGTAACTGGGGGGGGTTGGGGGCACGCGGCCACACAGCCAGGTGCTGAGCCACCCCCGCCTGGCCTGTTTTAGAGAGAGAGAGAGAGAGAGAGAGTGGAAAGGGATTGGGAGGAGAGGGGGCGCGCGAGAGATAGCCGTGAGAAGGCAAGAAGGGAGAGAGTTCAGAGAGGTGAAGACAGGAAGGGAGGATAAGGAAAGTAAGCAGGATGAGAAGAAAGACAGTAAAGTGTAAAGAGGTGAGAATGACAAAGGGTGAGAAAGAGGAAAAGTGAAGGAAGCTGAGAGTAATATGCTGGATCATAACACACACAGACAAACAGACAGACCGAGACAGACACACACACCCAGAGCGAGTTTACCTGTTGTGCCCCACCCCCACACTTCAGTGAAATAGCCAGAAATAGCTCAGCCATCTCGAGCAAGGAACATTAATCCGTTTATTACCCAAAATCCCCCGTTAACCACAGGGGTGACATTAAGGTCAGTGTTGGGGGAAAACACGGAATTTCAGCCGAGCTATTAGCGTCACCGTGCAGACAAACATAATGGGTAATTGGACGATTTAGCGGTACTTATTTTTCCGGACTTGTTTACATGCATTCGGAGGTCTTGCACACGCTATAATTGTCCCACTGGCACAAACAGGATATTGAGAAAGGCTTTGCCTGACACAGAGGCCTGACTTTGGGGCCTGTATCCATCTTCCTGTTAACAGGAGTCTGACTCAGCATCTTGGCTCAGCGAACCTAGCTGTCAAAGACTCTCTGCGGTGTCACATTTCGGAGCTCCGTAGTGAGCGTAGGTTCATAGCCAGTGGTGGAAAAAGGATGCAGGATTCCCCCCTCTTCCAGATACATGACAAGAAGACAGAGAGATGCACACAGGGTCTACAGGGAGGGGTCACTGTCAGGTTTGGAGAGGAGCTTAGTCTGTACCCGCAGGCTACAGTGTCTCCAGACCCCCCACCTCAATCCCTATCAGGAAGGATGGCTGTGGGGGGGTGATGTATGGCTCAGCAGGGTATGTGTGTGTGATCGGAAGGTCACCGGTTCGAATCCCATCGCTAGCAGACTGATGATGCCACTGGGCCTCTGACTGAGGCCCTTAACCCCCACATGGATGTTGGCTGACTGTACACTGACCAGGGACACAGGATGGGGTATGGATCCCATAGCAGATTCCAGGGGGTGCAAAATCCACCAAACCTCCCACAGGGACCTGCATTTCTTCATATTGAAAGTGCCAACCCAAAGGGGGGCGGGGGGGGGGACCCTAGGTTACATTTCTGGCCCAGCGACACCCCAGGCTGTGAATCCCCAAGTTTTGCTTTCACCTATTTTTGTGTCTGTACGTCTCATGGACGGTGAGATGGAGTAGGTGAAAAGAGAATTTTCCCACAAGGATTAATAAAGCACCCCACACAAATCTCCAAGATGGGGACCGCCGTGACACTCAGGTGCCTCTTTCCTCTGGACATGGACAGGCTGCTTCTTTACCCCCCCATCCCCGACCTCTGTACCTTTCCCCACCTCTGCAGGTTAGCTGTCAGGTTTCCCAGAATTACCTGGACCCATCCTCTAAGGTCGGGAGAGCTCCTTGACTCCCAGGCACTGACAGCTCAGGAAAGAGATGCACAATTCAAAGATGGTTCTGTCTTTCTATAGCCCAGGCAGAGATAGAAATCTTCTTAGATGTTTCCAGAAGGGCCTTGTGACCGTAACAGGGCTACAAATGATGCAGAAGCTGATAGGTGGGTAACGATGGGTAACGCAGTTAAATGTGCGACTGGCAGAGATCTCAGCTTGGAGCTACAGGGATGCTAGTAGCTACTGGTGTGCTAAACCAGCCATACAGAGCTGAGATCCCCCCCCTGCCAACCAGCTCCCCCGAGTCAGTGTAGGAGGTGGGGGGTGGCTTCTGAAAAAGCCACTCAGCCTGAAAAACCTTTGGAGAGAATTCAGAAAGCCCTCCCCCCTGTCTGAAGTCACCGAGCGGCCCACTCCAGGCGTACACCTTGACACTGGCCCCCAGGAGGTGTGTCTATCCCATGATGCTTTGCTTTAAGATGCACTCACCGAGCCTGAAACGCAATAGTGATTCCCAGCACGGGGGGAGCGTTTCTGCTAAGCTGATCCACCAGTCAGCCTCCGGCCTGCCTCTAGTGTGGAGCTCTTATACCGCTGCGCCTTGTAAGCAAATCGCACTCAGCACTTTAAGTGGTGACGGGTATGGCTTCTTTCCCCCAGATACACAAACGTGGCATGACCTCGCCGAGCTGGGCGGCTCCCACTTGTGGTAGTGTCGGAGCACTGCACCTTAACTGGGTCACATGATGCACCAGCAAGTAAGTGCCACAAACCCATTCTCTGGACGTGATTCCCATGACAGTTTCTTCCACCAGGGGTGGCCAATCTTATCCAGAAAAGGCTGTTATGTATGCAGGTTGGCTGAAGAGTCCTCACACCTGGGTTTGAACAGCTGACCTAAAGAATATCCCAAAAACCTGCATACACATCGGTCCTTTGCGGATAAGATTCCCCCCCCGCACTAGACCATCAGAATGATGAGCTCTGGTCAATGAGCCCATTCACTGTCAATCCCTATCCTGGTCATTGTATGTATCTGTCTCTAGTTTCTTCATTGTTCATTACTGCTACGCAATATATTACTATTTCCTGCATACTTCCATTATACACTACTCATTTTTATTTGCACTATTTCATCGCCGCTATTGGTTTTCACTCACCTGCGCTTTAGCAAGTGATGTGGCAAAGTGATTAGATTTGATCTGACATGCTAGAGAACAGCCTGGTCAAAACTATGGACCTGTGGGTCTTTAAGAGACTTTCGGTTTCCTTTGCCCCATAAGAGCATTAAGTTTATTATTAAGTTACTGTGGAAACCCACAACGCTGTCTCTCGTGTTTGTTTGGAATCACAATCGCCCTGTTTACCAAGGTCACATGGTACGCGCTACATAAATATAACCAGACCTCTCCTGCTGTGTTTCATCGTTCATTAATCTCCAGCTCTTAACAGCATGTCGTGTGTTTAATATCATCAGTTAGGATTCTGTCATCCGTTGTTTTCTGTTTTTTTTGACAGAAACCATGACAGCCGCCCCACAGACTTTCATAACACGCCGGTAACGCGCCGGCGGTCCTCGTGTTTCAAACACCATAAAGTAAGTGTACACAAGAATTCGTACAAGTAAATATTTTGCTCTGTCCCCCAGGTTCCCTCAACCGGGTTGCCTTTTGTTGAGGATAAACAGAATGAAGAACTACTGAGTTGTCAAGTTCAGGAACTTGCTGGAACAAGAAAGGTTCTGAACAGAGTCTGATCAGGAGTCGGAGTCTGTGCCAAGCTTATCGCGGCAGGGGGTGAAAGAACATGTCTGTCACGGTCAGGAAGGGGTTAACGATTACACGCCTCTCCCTGTGGAGATGTCCACGGGTCCCCAGCAACTTTGATGTCATAAGGGCCCGGAAAAAAAAAGAACCCCGCCCCCCTGCCAAGAGCAGTTATCATTGCAGGAAAGGTCACGGACTCTCCCGAAAGCCGACAGCGGGATGCCTGTTTGTTTGTCAGCTACAAAAAAAAATATATAAATATCGGCATCCTGTGTAACTGTAACTTTTTGGCGGGTCTTTTTTGAAACACCGGTTGCCTGCTCTGTTCTGTGGCCAGCCCCCCCCCTCCCCGTCCTGTCATTCCGGTGAACATTCAGGGCGACGCAGACATTTGCCACGTTAAGGCAGTTCGCCAGCTGGGATTTCTCAATCACATTCCTTACGACACCAGTATGCTGCCTGGGAGAATGGGAGAGCCTGCAGATTAATTCCGGTCAATCTGAAATGTCATTCCCAACTCGCTGCAGAAAGCGAAACTGAATCCCGACTAGTGCAAATCTCGGCGGAGCTTCAGCGCACGCTGTAATGCGCACACACACTCCACCATGCTGCCCCCGAGGCTGCAGAGTGTGCGACAGCCCGTCTGACAATCTTAAAAATGAAAATGATTCACCAGACACGTAATTGCTCTATGTTTCTTACTGAAATCATTGTCATATTTGTATCAGCTTTGGAAATCTAGCGGCAGTAATGCTTTAGATATAGAAGCAAAAAAAACAGAACTACCAAACTGACCAGGACACCTGTTACTTTTAACTGCATCTCTCCTAGTAAAGCTCCCCAAGGTACCTACACTGACCCTTTCTGAAGTACAAACCTGAAGGCTGGTAGTGATTTCCATCTATCAGCTGTCAGAGATCGACACACCGGCACGTGGCCGGAACGTCCATGCACACACACACACACACACACACACACACCCATGTGCACATGACCTCACTGACCTTGCGGTCCTGCGAATCCTTGCTGCAGCCCGGAGCAGCCCTCCGCTGACGATACTCGTACGCGGACGCGATTGACAGCTGACAGGAGAAAGCAGACGGGTCACCACCCCGCGAATCCGAGGCCCGGGGCAGGTAGCCCCGTGTGGCCATGGGGGCGCGGTCCAGGCTGGGCATGGGGTGCGTGGTGGAGCCCACCCCAGACTGCCTGAGCTTGGAGGCCACCCCAACCACCGGCATGGTCCGGGCGGGAAAAGGCAGGATTCAAAACAGAGATGCAGAGAAAGAGAAGTGGGATAAAAAAATTAAAATATTCTTAAAAAAGAGGCAGCAAGCTTGTGCTCCGGTGCTACACTGGCTGGGAAACAGGACAGCAAGCGTCTCCGGATGCCAGGGAGACGAGAGAGAAAAGAAAGAAAAAAAAAGAAGAAAATGTAGTAAATTTAAAAAACACTGCCGGCCCTACAGGGCTGGAAACTCGGAGGCAGAGCAGCAGTGGAGACTACAGCGTCCTCTCTCATACTATCCCCCTCTCTTCCTCCCGCCCGCCTGCTCTGACAGAGCTCCCCGGCACAAAACCAAACAGTCATCGGGGGCGTGACCTCCCGGGGGCGGGGGCCGGGGGGGTGTTTCTGCTCTGCGCGCCGCCGGAGAGCCCTGGCCCTGCGGCGAGCGTGCATCCAGTCTCCCGGAGAACATTCCGGAGCAGACGTCCCGGGGGCGGCTCTGGGAAACAAGGCATGGCTCCAACTGTCAAAACTGCCCCCCCCCCCCCACAGCTCTGTCTGGAAACAGACACCTCGTCCTGGCTGGCTCTTACAGCAAGAAAGGGGGGGGGCAAAAGGTGGGGGGCTCATTGGCCAAAACAAACAACTGCTGGAACAGCTTTCATACCGGAAGTAAGAGTATGTCCCAAGCCAGGTTCCTCACAGCCAATAGTTTCGGCATTGAGAAACCATGCCTCCCTCCCAAGCGAGCACCACAACCGCATACAGGGTCTCTGTGTCTCCGGGGATGGTTGCAGGGGGAGGAGACCACCTGACAGAGTACGGAACCACGTTCTGAAGCCTCTAATCACTAATTGGCGACCGCTCTTTCAGCGTGCTGGAACCTTCCCAGTCGTTCCTGAAACACCCGGGACCTTCTACTGGGCAAAATTCCAAAGAGCCACATGATTCAGAGGAAAAAAAGCACGACCCTGCATACACTTAGAGTAATTAACTTGACAAAAATATGCCACACAACTGGACATTTTTTTTTTCTTTTTTTTTTTTTACAGTTTGTAGGCTGGTGTGGAACATGAAAGAGACGTTTTATATGGAAAAGCTTACATCTGGTTTGCTTTAGGGCCTCGATACGAGTCAGGGAGGATTATTAAGCCACACCAAACCGGAACTTTTTAACATTGTATAATCCGAAGAGGGGAGAACTCTACACGGGCCCATTTCACAGCTTGATCAGACCCAGGCCCGGGTAGCTGCCTGCTTCCTGTGCCCGTGAGGGTAAGACCTCTTCGTGGCTCTCTAGTCGATCCCCTGGGCTCCTACCCGGGCACGTCCCCCTCTGGGTTCATGTTTCACTGAGGCATTCACCTGAGGTTCGCTGCCTTGGTGGGTGGCTGAGCCTAATTCAGTCCTTAAAATCCTCCCTCCCAGGAGAGACACAGTGCGACAGACAGAGAGTGAGAGAGAGAGCGAGAGTGAGCGAGGAAAAGGAGCAGCTCTCACTAGGAACCCGACTGAAGGGCCAAATCCCAGGTACTGCGCACTAAAATGTTCGTCCTCTTGTGTCGCTTTCTCAGTATCACCCAACCTATTTGAATAACAATCTAGCAGATTGTGCAGCATGCTTCGCTCTCAAGAGCTCTAAAGATTAAGGGCCACCCCCCTTCTCGAGGAAAGTGAGAAATCATGTTCCCCTAAAGATAACCGTCAATCAGGGAGAGCCTTCTTCCAAGCATGCGACTGTACAGAGCATGAATACTCTGACTGCTGTGGTGTCTCAGAGCACATATCACGGTGCTTTGGTGCACCAAGAGCAAAGAAGGCCAGAAACAGAATAATTGACCTGTTTAGACCCAGTGAAATGCTTTGGGTTCTGCTTCATCCTGAGTGATGACATGTAGCTGGGAAAAGGCTCAGCAGAACATTGATTCGTCATAGTTTGAGACATGGCCGAGGACTGAACCTGCATTCAGAAGCATGCTGGGAATCCTCTCAGACCAGTGGGGTCGCTGGATAATGAAAACCTGACTCCTAGCTACTCAAGAGTCAGCGCCAGCCATCTCAACACCCCCCGCCCCACCCCGCTGCATCCACTGAGCTAATCACTGACCTAAACGAAGGGTTCTCCCACACGTCTTCAGCCCAGGATGAGGAGTTTAAGATGGTCCCAGATTGGTGCCCTGACCCGAGTCTCTGAAATTGACAGGTGAGGTGGGTGTGTGGCTCAGTGGGGTAGGATGGGTACCAGTGATTGGAAGTTTACCAGTTCAACTCCCATGTCTGGCAGTTTTCTTGAAATGTATGTTACTCTGGATAAAAACGTCCGCTAAGTAAATATAAACACGCAGCACCCTCTGTATAATTATGCGAAGTTCACCCGTTTTAAAAGTTTATTAACACACATTAAGCTATTAACAAAACCTCCACCTGCCACACAGGGACTGTTTAAAATAGCCCACCACTCTGTTACGGATGACACAGACATGGCTGAGATGTAAAAAACCAGAAAATATGGTCAACAACGTGCCTGTAGAAGGACAGTGACCTATAACACAGGGAGGTGGGGGGGGGGTTCACCCCACCTTCACTATGAAAACAACCTGCTGGAGGCGCCGATAAGACAGAGTTGGTCCCTGAGGGATTCCACGTCAAAACAAACCTGCTACGGGCAGGGGGGCAGTATACCTCGTCCCACCCAGAACGACAACATTATCTCTGCCAGGCTCGGCATGCCCGACGGAAAACACAACACACATCCCCCACCTACACAGGGCCGTGACGGACGCCTACATGCCAGTCACCCTCTGACACGCAGCAACCCGCGGCACAACAGTGGAAAAAGCCAGGGTGCGGAAGGTTCCAGGTCCCCCAAACGTGCAGGGGAAATGTCTGTCATGCTGAGCTCTCTGTATCATCACATCTGTTTTCCTACAATTTCCGAAAACTGGTATAATATTAAAATATCGAATATTTAATACCTATATACATTATAGCTGTCACATCCTGACCCTGTAAATAGCAGCAGAATGTGACCTGAATCCTGAATTTTAGCTTTTTTGTTAGCAAACATAACACATAGTGATGCACCAAGACATTCATTGCTGTTGATCCTGCTCCCCCTACATGGACTAAATTAACCTGTCCACCAAAGGCGCCAACGCCCCCCATGGGCTGAGCAGCGAGCCCGTGAAAATATTTAAACAGTGAACCACAGCGGGGGGATGTTCAAAGCAACCCGTTGCTCTGTGCTCAAAGCTAGTGTTAAACTGTGAGATTTACAACGGTCATATTCTGCCCTTCAACACTCGCTAAGGTCGCCCCCCCCAACCCCAACCATTATTCCATGTTACTGAAAGCAGCTTCTGTCGATACTGGGACTGGGTTCACACAGCTGGTTCTGATGAGGCGCGGATGGAGGGGTGCAGGCCTCCGCGTTAATGGCGACGGACCTGTGCCTGCTGCAGATTAGCATGAATTGCTGAAGGTGTCATAATACAGTTTGGGCCAGAAACTGGATCAGAACTGGGCCTCAGAACACGCAGCAGAGAGGCAAACATGCCAGATGGGGCTGGGCATGTACTATGCATGCAGCTGTATGAGACGACGTCCCCACGCTACATCAGCAGTGGATGGAATTAATCAGAGACTATGGCAGGTGCTGCATGTTAACCCATATCTGCAGAAGGGGTAGAAATTTATTGCTCCAGGTCCCAAAACCCAATGCAGTGAGGGCTGTGCTGTGTGTATAGGTCTGAGGGGACCCTTTAAGCAAGACCTACAGGAGGCCCACAGGATTTCACAATCCATTTAACAATCAGAAGGTGCATTACCCTACATGACAACTAGGGGGCACTCTTTAGCACAGAATACAGCAGAGGCATTTTCCTGAGAAGCCGTGAGATTTGCGCTTTAATAATTAGGTACTGAACCATAGCTAATTCTGGGCACAATCCATCATGCTGCGTGCTCGTATGTTCGGTGGAAGAGACCCGGCACCAAACCTTCCTGCTGTGTATGACTTCTGCCAGCAGCTGCGTCTCGCAAACACTGTCCAGATGCGCTTCATCATACCCTTAGAGGGCTCAAGCACTCCCTCAAGACCATACACAGCAGCACCGGGCGAGCTGCTGAAAAAATCTCCCATTAAAGTAATGAAGAAGTGCTGAGGGTATGTTCAGCAGCAGTCAGCAGAAGATGGACTGTAATCCACAGCTCCACACTCTCCTGCTGCCTGCCTGGGCTTACATGACAAATGCAACTACATTAGTCCAAACAGCATTCTCACGCATTATCCAGCCATCCATCTCCTCACCACCTATCCAGTACAGCAGAATTCTTATGTATCGCATTATGAAAACTGCAGCGTGCGAAATAATTAAAAATCCGACAAGGAACAGAATGCAGGAATATGGGACAGGAGAGTCTTATAAGGTACATTTGGACAGAAGTATTGCTGGACCAGAGCTGCACAGCACTGCTGTTTAATCCCCTGGCAGCTTAGTCAGCAAAAACAGGTGCGCTGTGTGGTTCTGTGGGTGAGGACTTGGTGGGTTTCTGGTTCAAATCCCATAACCGGCAGAATGATGTCACCGTTGAGCCCTTGAGCAAGGCCTTTAAACCCATTTGCTTCAGGGACACTGGCTGCCCCAATCCCCACTTTTATGTTACTTTGGACTACTAAATAAATCTACTAAATAAACAAAATGTAATGGATGTAATTAAAACAGCCACTAATGCCCTATGAAGAACCCCATATCATACGTGACGAACGTCTGCATTGACACACACCTGTGCTTGTCATGGCACAGACCTCCAAGGAGTCAGTGCCGGCCTCGTCTGCATCTCGGCCGAGAGGAGCTGTAGCAGATGCTTGGTGACCACACAGCCTCTCGGCTGTGCAGCTGACGGGTGTCGCATGTGCCGTTTAAAAGCTTTACGCTCTTTTTATGAGTCCTCCACTCCCCTTTGAAAAACCTCTGCTAGACGTGCTGTAGGTAACAGAATTTAACAGCATAGCAATATAACCTCCAACTGCACTCCTCCACCTTATACATGTATATACTTCCTATATATATATATATATATATACATATCTGCATATATATATAGTACTTATAGTATCACAGCACATACATAGCGCATCTGTATATCTGTATATTGTACATCTGTGTATATATATTA
>JAAGVU020000001.1:12727244-12748492 GCA_011763525.2 Mormyrus iriodes
CGACGTTGGGGCTGGGGGGGGTGGGGGGTGGTGGGGGGGGGGGGTGGGGGGGGGGGGGGGGTTAAGCTGGGGATGGAGCAGGTCTCGCAGAGCATAGAGATGCATATAGGCTGAGGCAGCAACAGGAACATAGTGGCAGAGATCGCAAACCCACCCGATGGACTGTTACAATGGCGCGGCCTCAGATGACATTATCACAATTGCTGAGGTCTGCTTTTTTCAAGGAGCCCCTGCCCCCACCATGGACATGGGGTCAGCGAGGACGGAAAGCCGGATGGTGGGACGAGGCGCACCGATTAGAGGATCGCGGGGCCTCAAAGCGGTGCTAATACGCATGACCAACTCGCCACACATGTTGGCGGCGAGCCATCGCAAGTCCTGGCGTGCCGCCGTGCGGGAATCGGTTGACTTCACGCGACCTGTGAGAACATCCCGAAGATGTAAATCTAGTTGACACGCCAATGGACTTGTGGGCTATAAGCAGAACCGGACACGCCGATATATTAGCAAATCAGAATTCATACATTCAGCAAACTTAGCAGCTTACTAACAGATCGCAAAAAGAACAGAACAGTTAAACTATCTGTCATCTGATATAAGAGACTATTATAAAGCAGATTCATTTCTTCCATCCCAGAATTTGGAGCAAACTGGATCTGGACACAGATACGAATGTGTATAAGATATTGATACAGTTAAGTACTGCTTTCTGATAGATGGAAGTCGACTGTGCTAATAGTCTAAAGCATCTCTAAGCTACACGCTGCCAGGTACCCAGTCTGTAAAGAGGCACTAACAACTCAGGGTAATTTAGTTGATTACCCCACAGGCTCCAAGACGTCACCATGACCGAAGGAATGGTGTTGAAAGCATTTCATTCATTTGCGTGGCTATATTTCATTTTATGAATGCCTTGAAAAAGGGCACATTTCGCTGTGTCTTCCCTGCATTTTAAAGCTCAACCTGGTAAACAAAGCCGTGCATATGCAGGTTAGAATGACTGCTCAGCGTTTTTTATTTTGTCATGAATAATTACATGGAGAGCAGCGGTGAGGGGGCTAAATTGGAATCAGAGCCAGGGGACGATGATGGAAAACAGTCCCATTCTGTTCCGGACATCAGGCAGCGAGATACCCTGGACCATGAATAGTATCTGTCTCCTGGTCATTTATTTAGAAAAAGAGAGAGAGACAGCCCCGTCAGATAAACTGGGAGGCTGCCATTCCCAGCACTGGAGTGTCTGGGCCGAAAAGGGGAACGCCGGCAAGGCAACAATAAGCGAGACGCAGCAATTCCTGGGGGGGAAGGCACCCGATTATTTGGGGCCAAGGATGCCAGTCCTTTATTCCGGCTCACGTCTGAGATGGAGATGCCAGTGGCAAGGGTCTTCCTTCGATTCCGATTCCGATTCCCAGCCTAGGCCCTTAAGCATCTTCAGGCTACATGAGGGCAATTTACCGAGATGCAAAGGCACACTGTTCAGAAACACCATGCAAGGGACTCCTGCACCCGTTTGCCTGCCGTGACCGATCATCAATTTTAGCTGGCTGCTTCGTGGCTTTCAGAGTTCCGGTCTAACTTCTCTGCCGCTGCACACAAGGAGGACGACAAGATGGCACTGGGTTCACACTCATACATGGTTACAGATTGATGTCAAAAAGCAACAGTTGGTTGAGATTGAGTCGTGTCCCCCAATAATCCTGTTTAAGCAGTCCTGCATCCTGCGTGTGCACAAGGGCATGCTGTTGTGCCCTGTTTCAATGTGTCACATGTGATATTACATTACCCGAACAAGCTGGGGACTGCACTCCAATACAGAAACGGTAAACATACATTTGGTTCAAGGGCCTAGAACAGGGGTATTCAACTCTGGACCTCAATTCCAAATTCAGGCCTTGTTTTCAGTTTTCCCAGGTAATTAGTTTAATAATTACTGATTCTGATTGGCCAGAGGCTGCATACCTGGCTCACAGGTGAATGAAGACTGGAAAATCAGAAGGCTCAGACCTTGAGGACCGTGAGTTGCATAGCCCTGTCCTAGAAGGATGCAAGTAAGTCAGCTTTGGTAGGCACATCAGGGGCGGGCCGGCCCAGTCATATGTTTTATCCAGACAGCTCTGAAGAGGAATTGCAGTGCAGAAAAACGGCAACATAATTGGTTTTATGCCTCGCAGCTCCTCAGACACGGGTCAGGACGCCTCCTGTAATTATCAAGGAGTCCGTCAAGCTGGATGCCATGGCAAACCGCCGGCATCAGCCGGAAAATACCCTCATGGCAAACACCTCCAAAGCGGAGCTCCGGTCCCACTGTTCTGCCCATCTGGTCCTTTTGTGACGATCTGGACCCTGAACCAATTCCTCATCTAAGTTCTCTCTTTATCAATACCCTGGACCCACTCCCCAGCTGAGATACCCACAAAGGGTTGATCTCTCTGTCTGTCTGTCTGTCTGTCTATCTATCTATCTATCTATTGATCAAAACCCCCTGACTCCGCTTAGATTCCACTCTCATAACCCTCCTGCAGATGCCCATGCACGCCTACCCCACTCACACAGAAGGTGTTCTTTACCTCTCACCTCAGCTCCAACCTGAGCTGGGCTCCGGCCTGCACAGCAGCTAGCGCTGAAATTACTACGGTTCATAGGTAAAGATTAAGATTTAATCAAATGACTTTGTCGGACCGCTGGACGTTGTAGACCAAGTTTGCTCACCACTTCAAAATCCATACAACGGACGATACATTAAGTTAACGGACCACTTTGCTACAAGACAAATCAAATACTGCATTTTTTTCTCCAGAAAGAACATGAAAAACAGTCCATCCTTTGTTTACAAAGAGCATTTTACTATTTGTAATTAGTTGGTTTAGATTTACATTCATACCCAGGCCTTATGGCTCCTTTCCACCCCTCCTCTCTCTCCATCCTCCTTCCATCTCTCCTTTACCTCTCTCTCCATCCCCCCTTCATCTTTCTCTCATTCTCCCTTCCATCTTTCTCCATCCCTCTCTCCATCCTAGTGACCACCTAATCCATCCCACCCCTCCATCTTCATCTCCATCCCCCTTCCATCTCTCTCATTCTCCCCTACATCTCTCATCCCCCCTCCAACTCACTCCTTCCTTCTCTCCACCTCCCCCATCTCTCCACCCCCTCCATCTCTCTCACTCCCTCCCTCCATCCATGCCTCCATTTCTCTCCACCCCCTCCCATCTCAATCCATCCCTGGCTCCATCTCTCTACATCCTCCCCTCCATCTCTCTCCATCCTCCTCTCCATTTCTTTCATTCCCTCTCTCATCCCCCTCCATCGCTCTCATTACCTTTCTCCATCCCCCGCCATCTCTCTTCATCCCTGCCTCCATCTTTCTGTCCATCCCTGTGTCCATCTCTCCCTCATTCCCTGTGCTGCTTACCCGCATGGCCTCCCAGTCTCCTTGGTACGGCAGACCAGGGCTTGTGCCCAGGGTCCCCAGGACACTGCAGTTGATGAAGAGCAATTGTACCACATCCAGTCACTTCATCCCAGCCCCTTCGTCAGCTACCCCAGCCAGGGGTAATGGATGGGAGGAGATGGCCTACCTGCAGCTCGTGGGGGGCTCCCGCACTGTAACGGGATTCGGCGTGGCTCCTTTGAGGACCACCCAAGTGATGCCCTACCCTCTGGCATGTCCTTTCCATTTTCCTAGCTCCACCCCCATTCAGATGCCTCAACATCATCCCAACTCCATGAGCAATTGACAGGGGGTTGCCCATGGCTCAGGGGCAGATGGGGTGGGATGGGAGGAAAGAGCAATCGGAACCGGCGTCTAGCCCCAGTCAAGCTGTCCGTCTGGCCACTGATTGAGCGGCTGCAGCCCTGGCGCAGTAGCCTCATTGGTTGTCTGTTAGCGAGATGAACCTAGCAGCATGCCGGCTTTTCGACCTCACTGCCACAGGCCCCAAACAACGGCAAACCACACACCCTCAACAGGCAGACGGGCAACACGCGGGATGCCCCGGCTCTGACAGCCGTGCGACCTCGCCTGTGGGCGGCCCGCTACGGCGTGAAACTCGGAAGCAATTAAACCGGCATCTTGCCACATCTCGACCGGCTCACGTCCTGATGGTGCAGGGGGGGGCATATGGGGCAGACTGCCACCCGGCATTTTATTGCCTTGGGCTGACAGGTTAATAAACAAGTGAGGACAGGTCATTTTTGCAGTTTGCAGTTTTTGCAGGTTAACAGATGACAGGAATGTGTGACGTGTGATGCCCCCTCCCCCCCACATTCTGATGTCGAACACGCTTTGGTTTGCCTGTTTTACGCAACTACAGGTATCAGGTTACAACCGTTCAGGTGTGGATTTTATGTAAAAAATGCACAGAATGCCCCCCCCCCCCCCACACTCTGTGTGTGTTCTCCCTGCGTCCAAAACCTGCACGTAGGTGCACTGCCATCTCTGAAATGTCAAAAGTGCGTACTTGTGTGTGAATGGGTTTATATTTGCTGCATCGTGGGGACCAAATGTCCCCACAATGTGGTAAAACCTGTTACCTTGTTTCAGGTCCCTACAATATAAACCTCAATTCTATAAAAATCTGTAACTGCATTTAAAAAAACTAAAACTGCCACAAGTCTTGTATTTTGTTTGGTTAGGGGTTAAGGTTGTCATTTTTGGGATTAGGGTTTTCCCCAAGATATGAGTACAAACATATGTGTGTGCGTGCGTGTCCTGTGACCGACGAACAATCTGGAACCTGTCAGATCACATTGGGCACCACTGCAGAGGAATCATTCAAACGTGGGTTTAAGGTGCTCTGACAGCTTGTCTGTCTTTCCCTATCATAGGGATGTATTGTGGGAATGTAAGGCACTATCTCACAATCCCTAAAATTACAGGGGAAAAAAAATAAAATGCAATGAATTGCAAACAGCTCAGTACTTCACATTCAAACATTTCGATCATTTATATGGATACTCACTTTCAGTCTCCATCATGCACATATTATCTTATGAGTATCTTTAGCTTTAATAAAGACCGAGAAAAATGTCAAAGCATGTCAAAGAAAAGCTAATTATTCTGTTGGAGAAAAAAAAAAATCATTGTTTCCTATAAGAGAAAAACGTTGCCGACCTACTCATGTTACCCAGAAGGTGTGAATACCCTCCCAATGAGCAGAATCTGTATGGTACTTTCTGAACATGCTTCATTTAACAATGGGAAGCACCTCCGGGCCACGCCACTCAGGTTACAGTGTGGGGGGAGGAGGGTGGGGCCCTGCCTTGACTGTCCTATTCCTTCAGGGAACGATTCCCCCCTGAGCGAACATGGCATAATGGCTCATTTAGTGTGACACCTGAGACAGGCGCCTTGGAGCACAGGCGGCAGAGGAAGGCCTGGCGTTTTCCGTGAGAAGCAAATGTCGAGGATTAAACGTAGAGGCTTGGCTCTAAAGCCACACCCGGGCAAGTGCAGGTCGAGGCTAATTTTGCCCAATAGCACGAGGGCCGTGCTATTTGTGTGTGTGTGTGTGGGGGGGTGGGCATAAACACCACGAACAAGTGCCGTCATCTTCGAATGAGAAAGAAGCTGTTCATTCAATATGTTGGGCTACTGTTTCGCATGATTAAACATTACGAATAAGAAAAGCCTCAGCACAACTGGCCCGTAACACCATTGACACCTGCTCAAGATTTGGGAAAAGGAAAAGGATGTATTTCAGTATATCGTGCATCAAGATCAAGGATAATGATGTGTTAGAGTATACTGTGTATCATCCACGAAGATAGCGCAAACCATGCATCATTACCAAGGATAGCTATGTGTTAGAGTATACCATGCATGTAATGTAATTATGTATTACAGTATAGGGTGTATAGTCACCGAGCACAGAGATGTGTTAGTGTATACCATGCATCATCACAGAGGACAGTGACATGTTAGAGTATACCATGCATCATCACAGAAGACAATGATGTGTTAGGGTACACCATGCATCATCACCAACAATAGTGATAAGTAAATCATACTGGGTACTATCACCAAGGATAGTGATAAGTTAAAGTATGTGTTAGAGTATTATGAGGGTGAGCAGCGAATAAAGGTAAATAATTTGAGAAATTGACAGAAACAGTAAGAAGAAAAACAGTCAATATTATAGACCAGATGATTGTTGATTCAAGTCCCAGATGGACTCCTGCTACAGTAATTAACCCACAATGGTGCAGTGCAAGATCCAGGCATATAAATGTGCCCAAAAGTATATTCCCATTACATGAAAGCTTCGGTTTAAATCAAATACAAGACTAAGTTTTAGCAAAAATCTCACACCTTTGCACAGCAATGACACGTGCAATTATAATAAAAAAAAACTGCAGTTTCAGAGTTAAGAGTAAATCGATGTGTCACAGGGCTAGGCAAGCAAAAGATAAAAGCAAAGGAGCAAAAAAAAACAACTAGATTAATAAGAAATAATAGGCTAGTCTTAAGTATTCTTGACAGACTAGTGAACTTAATGTCACGGAATCGCCCCTCCAAGCATGCAAAACAGGATGTGTGTTGATGGGATAGAAATCTCCGGTAACATACAGGGCAGGAACAATAATGACAGAACAAAGCCACCTACTAGACAAACAAACTAAATTAAACAGGGCCACACCTCTGCGAAAAAGCAAGTGCTTCAATCAGCGAGACGGGATTTTGGTAAATCCTTTGACAGCACGTGTGTCACATGACAAGGCGCTCAGCACAAGCCATGAGTGAAATGGCACTTAAACTCTGAATGATCCAACAAAACTATGGGAAAGCAATTGTTTTAATTTAAAAACAATGCAGGTATGCCTATAGCCTGCAGCGTAAGGTGGGCGTTTATAGTCACCATACAGCCACCGCAGCACACTGCTCCCTCTGAAGCAAGGTTTTCATAAAGGCACAAATACCTAGTACGTCTCACCCAATCGTATCACACAGGCTTAAGTTCAAAGGTCATTCCACTCACCTAAAAAAACCCATGCAGAAACTGCAAGAGTCGCAGAGTGCCGGGGCGGCTTTCCGCCCATGTCTGCGCGGTGGTTATACGGCAGTCCTGGCTTCAGTCGTGTCTCCACTTTCCAGCACGTCTCCTGTAATGATCATCTGAGACAGGAGCTTTCATCCCCAGCCAAGCGGCCCAGGGATCCAGCAATGCCGGGTGAAGCTCGCAGACCAACATCATAGCCAATCCAGTTGTGGGTTTTTAACCGGAGCCAGAGCTGCGTTTCACAACTGTGCTGACATTTCTGCAAATTAAGTGATGGTGACTTAATGGGAGCTTATTATTAACAGCAATTTCAGTAGTTTTTAACTGGATCGCAAGAACATTCAGCCATCAATCCATCTTCCAACCGCTGATCCTGGTCAAGGCCGTAGGGGGACCTGGAGCCTATCCCAGGCAGTACAGAGAACCAGGATGGGGTCCCTGCTGTACAGCATGGATTGCAAGAACGGTCCCACGAATTATTTAACACATCCTAAACCAGCATCCACACACACCGACACACAAAAGAAAATCAACAATAGTTTTCAATTATTCTAATTGGTCTGACAGAATTAACAAGACAAAGGCATCTTTATAGCAGCAATAGAAAGTCCCAGTCATTATGCCGAAACTGCACTAAAAAAAAACCTATTAAAACAACTGACTCTCTCAAAATGAGAGACGGGAGCAAAAAATAATGTTTAGAAGGCTAATCACGAAAGAGGCAAAGAGACAGATGAGATTTAGGTTTCAAGATTCACTGGGTGGATTCGATTCGATTCTAAAAACGAGCGCCAAGCAGTAACAACACATGCACTAATTTAATGTCTCTCATTTCTAGCTGCAAACAAAGACGCATATTTTCTGGTTGTGAGAGAGCTGCATTCATTTTGCTGGCAGAGGAGCATGCTGACATCGCAGAGGTCCCTGCACCTCCCTGACATGGGCACCATGAATCCCATTTAATGCCACCCGCCCGGCCAGGGAAAAAAACAAAAAACCTGTGATACATCAGACTGGCATCCCCGATTTCATTCACAGGTCAGGAAGCACCTCCCGGATGTGGTGTCCGCAGACCATAACAAACAGCTCCTTGTTTAATTAGAGAAGTCTCATTTCCATAAACAAGCAGTAACGGGTGGCTGATTGACTAAGCGAATCATAGGTCATGTGTCTAACAGGAGGATAAATACCAAATGCCACACCGTCGTGGAATGCGGTTAGAAATTTTCCATATTAGGCATTGTCAAACTATTTGGCAATAAAACACCAGCAGAGCATCAAACTCCTCTGAGTTACAAGCACTGGAGCATTTACCAATGAAGTCACTGTCGCCAAGCCCGAAGGCCGGCTTGTGACTGCTGTCAGCTTTGGACGTTTGATGCATACAGCCACAAGTTTGAGCGATTAGCCAGCTTCTATACCATTGAAATAATTCATCTTTCCATCAGAGTTTGGCCAGGAATGGCATTTCTGTGACATGCTCAATGCACAAGGGAGCCTGAACATCCCAAGGCGGGCCAAAGTCAAGTGCCACGGCCATCATCACCAACCTGCAGGCACATTTTAAACCAACAAAGCAGCGCTCTGTCATTCCCTACAGATTAGACACCCTGACCAAACCCACCTTTTGGCCTGACACTCACCTCATTTCCCCATGTGACTTACTGCCATTTGCCTCACTTTGCTGGAGCCAAAACAGCTTTCTCATGCCCCCCTCCCCTCCCGCTCAAGTGTTATTTAACCCCTATGTTCTTTTCGGGGTTGAAGTTACCCCAGTCCAATTTCAAAATGAGGTTAAATTCTATAGATTCTAGAATTTAGAACGGAAAAAGTAAAATACACAAAGGTTAAACCCCAAATAAAGTCCCCATCTGTTTCAGCTGTTCCCTTGCCATGAGGATTTACCTGCCACCTGACCAGAGCTGGACACTTCAGTCAGAAGAGCAACAGAGATGCAGAAAATGTACTGGAAGACTCTGGATCATGGAAACAAGTTATCCCATGGGAATCTGGAATGAATCAGTCAGGGAAACCATCTTAGGTAGCACAGCAGAAACCCAAGCTGGATTCCAGGTAACGGAGAGTGCATATCACCCAACACGCTCCCAATGGGCAGCAACTGTCCGCTTTCACTCTGGAGCACGAGTTGCTGTAACTGCGCAAAAGGTTTGTTAAGAAGCTAATGGACGTTTACTCCAGAAATCAGCCATATGCCACGGTCAGTAAACATCAACAGACTTTAAAAACTAGACAATTTCTAAAATCATTTAATGGAAAGACTAAAGGCTCGATGGACTCAGTTTGCAAAATCCCAGACATACGTCATTGGGATGGTTATGCTTCTTCACACCGTAGACTGTCAGCACATGTCTACAGATTAAAGCCAGCTTCATCAACAGCTTCATTATCTCTCTGCAGGAACATCTTCAAAGGAAAACAAAACAAAGACATGACTGCATTCAATAATGTTGGGGTTTGCCAAGTACAACAAAGGCCTTATAGTAATGAAGGAGTCATAAATCTTAAAACATAAACACACACATGATGTTTGCAGGCTGGTTGCAAACATATCAACGCCTACAAAATAACATCCCTTTGTTAGATCAATTGAACCTCGATCCACATAGTGTGAGCTCTGCATCAGAATTTATTTGAAGCATTTGATGAAATAGTTGCTGAAATTTACCTTTAATTAACAGTATAAGCACAATAAACATGAGTATGACTGTCATTTTAGTCAATGAGCCTTGCTTAGCGCTCAATCAATCAAAGACCAGTGGAGTGCCGCACAGCAGGAGGCAAAGGGCTGCTTGGTCTTGGGGGGAGAACGATGGAGACCCAGGACAGGCTTTTCCAGCCATGTCTGCCACATTACTCCCACATTTCTCAGGACTGACCACATCCCTTTAAGTACAGGCTCCAGCATATATCAGGAAAATGTGAATGGAGCCCCTAATTGGAGGATACAAAATTAATTGGCGTTATCTTCATGCTGCTTGCCTTGTTGTCTTATCACAGTCCATACCCTGTGCAGATTGCATGTTTGGAGCAGAAACGCTTTATAAACAGGGCTCGGCAGTCGCTGAGCAGCCGGCTGACCTTCAGTGTGGAGCCACGACATGCTAACAAACCGCGTAATGTCATCCCGCATCCCGCTTGATCTCGGGACCCACACCGTGGTTATTCGCAATGCTCGGCAAGGCACGGGAACGTGTCTCCACGGCAACCCGGGAATGCGGTCACCTCGATGAAACAGAGAGCTCGATAAAAATGGTTGATTTTGACCTCATGTAAGCAGGTGGAAAAGTCCTGCCCGATAATTTCATTAAATCGCCTATGTGTCATGTTTTTTTTTCATAATTATAGCAATACATTTGCGCATAATTACTCATGGGCAGAACAGCACATTTCAAGGAAACATGGAAATCTTGCAGGCAGCATGGTGACTCAGTAGGTAGCACAGTTGCATCCCACCTCTAGTATGGGGGTCCAAACCCCACCCCCACTCTCTGAGTATCAAGGGGATTTCCTCAAAATTCTTCCTACAGACCGAGAAGGTGATCTGGTGGTTCTCATTTGCTTGTAGTGTGCCTGTATGTACCCTGCAATGGACTGGCTTCCCATCCAAGGTATACCTTTGACATGTGTCCTCTGTTGGCCACAGCAGGCTCCAACACCCCCCCCCCCTTCACCACCATCACTTAGCAGGAATATATAAAATGTTCTTATTTTGTTTTGATTCTCTACATGGGAAGATCTGGCAAACAAGCCACTTTTGTGAATGTTAAATATGACAGCTGCTCGGTGCCCATAATAGAGCCTTTTCTCTCTCTCACTCACTCTCTTCCCTTTTTTTAACATTTCAGCATTGCAAACACATGGTAGCCAGTTCATAATAAGGAACAAAAGTAGCTGGTAAGTTGTGCATCTGTTGTGGGTTTGGCAGGAGACCGAGGACAGCCTCAAAGAAAACTCCGGCCTTTTATGGGGGCCGTTAAACGGCCGCATTGGGCGCTGGCAGCACGGTCTGGGCAAACAAAAACTGCTGGCTAAACGCATCCACGCTGAATGGAAATTTACACACTGCTGGTGGCAGGACAAAGAGGCTACTGTCTATTGATCCAGCACCCCAACCCGGTCTGAATAGTATTAAGTTAAAAGCTTCCCGCTTGAATTCACACCTTAAAAAGTCAAATATGCCCAAATGACTATTGCAGTTCCTTTACCATTCCTTTCTGGTGATCAGAGATCCCAATTCTAAACAACTGGTTACACAGTAGTCCCAACTAGCAGTGAGATCCTTCTTCACGAGCAGTGAAAGAGGAACTGCAGTCAACAGGAGCTCTATAATACATCAGAGGTCATGTAATCCTGTCTACTAAGGAGCTCAGTGTTATCTGTGGGAGAACCTACTTCAACACCAAATAGAGGCAATCATATCTTCCCCAATACATTACAGATTCAGGTTTGGATACTGCACACCCAATCAAATCTTCTGATGCATTACAGATGTTGGTTTGGACAGCAGGTGCCCAATCAGATCTTCAGATACATTACAGATGTCAGTCTGGATAGTGGAGGTCCAACACAAATCTAATATAAAGCTTTCTTTTCACAAGCTCCCAATAAAACGACAGGGTAATGCCTCCCTGTGTGTGCTCTGCAGGTCACCACAGTCTAAATATTCACACCGCATAGGGACAAAGGGAAACAGAGTAAATGCAATTTGATGTCTAGACAGACTCATGAGCTCGAGATTCATAACTCCTCATCAACTGAAGGAACCGATGACAGACCGTCTCCCTTGTGTAGCGTTTCACTTCCTCCAGTCCGTTCCCTTACATCAGTCGCAGACAGCATCCATTCCCAGGCTAAACAAATTATTTAATAACACTTTGGTCTGATTACAGTCGAGGTGTTATACCTAACTGTAAAAAAAAAAAAAAACTGCCAAGGCTACATGAGTCCCTCAGGGAGCCGGGCCAGTCAGGGCCACACTTCTACCACGTCATGTGAATCTAATCAGCCGTCTCAGTAAAACAACTGCACCTCTGTCAGCATCGACCCACACTGATCCAGAAATGATGCTCATGTTTGAATGATGCGCAGAACAGAGCATTTACCAGGGGGGTGTTACCTTAATTTAAAGTGAGGTGTCAGCAGAAGGTGCCGTTCACATTCCTCTCCCCCGCCAGCCAAAGGTACAATCACCTGACCCAGCACTGATGGCAAGTCATCACTGTTTTTCTTTGTCTATTCACTCCTCATTATGGTCCTAGATTCCAATATATTTAGCTGGCAGATGCAATTTGGCTCCTGTGCTCTCATTTACCTCCCAATTGCCCAGATTCCTCAGTGATTTATAGGTGACAGCCCCCCCCCGCACCCTACCCTGGCACCCACAATGAAATATTTTTCTGTTCTGACTCAAAGATAGCTATATCAGAATAGTGCATACTAATAAAAGATCATGCATTCAAATGTACTTTGAATCCGTGCCACAGAAAACACGACACATATTCTTGCTGATCTGTCATTGAAAAAAAGCACAACATCTTTCTCTTTCACTGAGTAGGCCCTGGCCAATGGCGTGCCGTGGGGTGGCAGGTGGTTTAGTGGATAAGGAGCCGTGAGTTCAATTGGCAAAAGAGGACCTGCTATTCCTGAGGAAATGCGTCCGACCTGAGTGTACGGCGTTACATGTGCATACATTATTCGCTGACATTAGACCATGGAATAGAGTGACCGTAAAGAGCTGTAAAGAAGTGACCCCAGATTTTCGGCTCCGTGCGGCAACACAGAAAACCACCAACAAGAGAATCTCTTTAGTTCTTTTTGCTTAGAGAAACGCTCGGACCGAACTCTTACGTCATTTCCGGCCGACTCGTTTCAATGTTTCAAAGCGAGCGCCGGGGAAATTGAATTACTGCCACCGCGCACACGAGGGCTTAAGCAAACATTAGTATTATTAAACTGTCCCTGGTGCCGTATTGATTTTGTGAGGGTTATTCACGGGGACCACCTTGGAGATAAAATGGCTACCTCCAAAGGAGACAACAACAAAGACCACCAGCTCAGGAGTAGCGCTTGCCATCTCCTTTGGCTGACTGCGGAACTCCATGTTCCTGTAAGAAACATGGACTCCGCCCAAACAAAAGAGTCACTGACCCTCATTGCTAACATAACGGCACAGCCTCAAGCTGGTAGTATCCACTAACGACTTGGGAGAAGCGTGCTCACCAGGTGTCGGGCACCCAAACAGCGACAGAGCGACGGCTTTGAATTCCCGCTGACGCCCTGCAAGACAGAAGCTGTCTGGCTGCCTTTGGTTTGTGTCCTGCATTATACTCTGTCTAAATCAACCAGCTGCAAAACTGCATGCTGGGCAAGTCTGCCAAGCAACAACAACAACTAAAGTAATAATCAATCCATCCATCTTCAAAGCACTTATCCAGTACAGGGCTGCGGTGAGCTTGGAGCCTATCCCAGGAAGCACTGGGGTACGCCCTATACAGGGTGCCAGTCCATAACAGGGCACATACATGCACAGAATCATGCACTGCATGCCTTGGGACAACAGAAGGACACAGAGAGAACATGCAAACTGCACAAGTACAGAGCAGAGTAGTATTAGTAGTATTTGAACCCTCCAATCTTGGACATGTGAGGCTACAGTGTTTCCCATAAACAATAAAAAGGACGGCAGCGTACGACGGCCAGATGTCTCATAAGAGAAGGCGTGCCAATCTGTGTGACCTTCATGTATATTTACCTCCAAATTACAGCCCTTTAAACTCCAATTTCAGGGCAATTTATTTACAATCACACCAAGTTTAGCTTTTTTTCCAAGTCCAGCCCTCATGGAAGCTCTTAAAATGATGCACAGAGAGAAGACCTCCGTAAGATTTAGATGTTTTCCTACGCGAAGACATTTGATAGAATCCTCACTGCATAATAAGAATGGCTGACACCCCGTGTTTCTCAACCCAGTCCTCAGGGACCCTCAGATAGTCCACATTTTTTCTCCCTCCCAGCTTCCAGCCAATCAAAAATACTTACTACCTAGTACAGATGTGTTGGGAGCTAGGATAGAGCAAAAATGTGGACCATCTGGGGCTCCCCGAAGACTGGATTGAGGAACAGTGGCCTATACCTAACCAATAATAAAGCATTTAAAGTACACTTTGCATTTGTAACATTTTGAAATCATGATGTGCTCACAGCACAATTCTGACCGGCCAGTCGATTTATTAATCGAATAATATTTTATCAACCAATCAAAGCCAGTTGCTTTTAATGACCAATCAGAGGCGCTTATTGCAGAAAATCAGGTGGTACAGAGAAAGAGGTGGCCAAGGAGCTATATGCTTTATCAGGCCAGACTCACTGTCGCCCCCTAAAGGTGATGCCAGCTGTGCAGGCTGGGAGACACACAAACCGGCATCTATGTTCTGGACCCTGGGGCCAAGAAGCCAGGTAACGATCTGCGTGAGATGCCTAAAACAACAAGCAAGGAAAATGGTGCCTGAGGTCAGGTTCATTAGCCTGTACATGACCATGTGACAGACCAGCCAATCAGAGTCTTGCACCCCCCCCCCACCCACATCCCCCCACAGAGGGCGTCATCGTGAAAAATCTCGCCAGGGGCTTTTTGATGGGGGTGTTACGCGCCGGGTGCGTAAACACAGTGGACTGCTCCGCACGGCCCGTCGCAGAGCAGGTGTGTGCATTCAACACGCCGCCCATTACAGCGTAACAAAACATAACAGCCAGAAATATCTGCCGAACAGGGAAAACCACACGAGCCAGCGGGGGAAAGAAAAAAAAACGCCTTTGTATGTATACGCTTCATCACTAACAATGCTGCTTTCCTTTGCAACGAAATACGAAAGAATAATAAAGCATTTACATTTGCTTATAGACTGTAAACAACTAAATTATGGTTAGAAATCTTAGTTATTACACTGCCAACCCGACACCGCATAAAAAAGATATCTGGATGCCAGCGCCTGGCTGTGGAAAGTACTAAATCATTCTACTGTAAATTACTACAGTGTTACATGGGGCCCTCCAGCATAAAAAGGAGGATTTTAAGAAGGAATTAAAGTGCTTCTATGGATCACCAGTGACTCTCCAGGTGGACTGGGATGAAATACCGCTGTAATTCTCTCCCCTGTTTCATTTCATCCACATCAAATAAGCATCAAATAAATAACAAAACTCCCCGGTGAAACACGCAAGACCATAACATGCAGTATGGACATTTTAGGTCAGATGAAAGTCCTTTTTTTCCCCCATGCTTTATTTCTTGACATGAGATTTGTTGTGGTTCACTGTGGCGGCATTTTTACACAGATAGTAATTCACACAATTCCACACAGGCATTACTTATGTATTAAAATATGCGGGTTCTGGCAATTTAAAATGTAATGGTGTGAAAATGAAGGAACTGGTCAGGAAGGCGGTGAACTGTAGGAGATATATATATGTATAAAATTAAACACATACATATACTGTATATCTGTGTGCCATTTTGAGAGGCTTCTCTGTGAAGGTCATACCTTTGGACCTCACGGCAAGAAAGCCGGCCCAGCGAAGCTCGACATTGAAAGTTCTGTGTGAGAAAGTGTACATTCCAGACAAACTGACAAACTGGGTCCAGAATAAGCACAGGTCACTGCATCCAACCCTGTTTTATTGTCCAGAACTGCCAGCAAGGAGTCATAACTGACCCATCTGGGAGAGACGGGGCCAGACTGTCAGGATGAACACCTGCTGCTGGTTTTTGGGATATGGGCCTCATCACGTTTACCGGCACGGCCCCCTGGCCCCCAGCCCAGGCTCCGAGCGGGGCTTAGTCAGACAGAAGGGGGGGGGGGGCAGCATTCTCAGTTTCATTCAGCCCTAGTCCTCACCCCATAATTTGCGATGAGCTGTGAGTGAGTCAATGTGTGGGGGGGAGGAGGGGTCTTTCAGCCTACAGGGGCCATTTTTAAGGAAAGATGAGTAAGGTGTCAGCAGGAGGCGCTGTGCACCCTCCGCTCATGCCAGCCAAAGCTTAGCCCGACAAGGAGACACCCACCCCACCTCACACACTGGGAGTGTACCTCCAGGTGTGAGTAGCTGACATACATACAAACACAGCTAGGACAATGATCTCACAGAGCATGAATACAACAGCGCACGCCCCTGCATATACAGCTGATAAATGTCTAAAAAGTGCATGGAATGCTGGAATGTCTATAATATGTACAATACATATACAATACAATACAATAAGTACAGCAAGTCATTTACAACAATGAGATACTGCGTGGCAATGGGCTGCTTGGGGGTGGGGGGGTACCAATGCAATGGAGATGATATTCATTTGTAAAACACACAGAAGACTGACTATCCTATTTGCAGGTGACCACAACAGACTGGCCAGATCTCCATCCACGTGACACAAAGTGACTCCACCTTCCTTGTGCACCACCGCTGCAGATTACTCCAGGCCCTCCGTCTGGCACTCCAGCCGGCTCCACGCACAAAGACCCCTCTGATGTCTCCTCCGAGGCGAGAACACCTCACCTGCCATTGGGTAGCGATTACCCCAGCACACGGAGCCCTTCTTTTGGAAATAAAAACTCATAGAGGTTCCAAGGCTCGGGGCAGAAGCGCCGAGCGACACAGATAAACCCCCCCCCACCCTTCACCGGAAGGAAGGCAGGATAAACAGGATTCAGGGAGTGTCAACATCTCCCTCACAGATGGGATCCGTTTTCCCCCTTTATGACGGATTACATAACCAGCTGCGGATTTACAAGGGGATAGTGGAGACATACTCATTTCTGGGCTTGTTTATGATGCCAGAACCTTCAATTTTGTTTCCAAGATTCACATTTGGGGACCCTAATAAATATGCATGTACATTTCAAACATTAACAGAGCTGACAGACTCTATCCGGTTATCCCAAAACTCTTGACAAATGTTCCACCCTTGTAGCTGCACTACACAGCTATCCCAGTTCACACCCAGGGGCATGGCAGCACTCAGCAAATTAGTCCCTTTTCTATCACCTAGTGGTCAAGTTTCAAATAGGCATAAAGAGGAACATATCTGGCTCGGTCCGTTCTGCGGCCAGCTGGATTCCAGCATGTAAATGGGCTGGTGTACGGTTCAACTGACGCGCTGAGCAGAATTTAACTTCACAGGGATGGAGGATGTGCGGAAACAAAAGATTAGCACGGCGACCCAGAGCCAAATAAAATCTGGTATCGTGACAACTGATCCGACACCTTCCTGACAAAAATGGTCTTTGTCTCGCTGACGGACGGCTCACGTGACAAGCACGACCGCAGCGAGACACTCTGTCTTCCCTTGGAGAAACGTCCTGGGAATGACCTGAATCGAACATAACTGCAAATGTAAAAGCTGGTTTAACAAAAGTAAAGGTGAGGTTTAGACACTAAATGAGATACATGTTGTGCCCCAGAGAGCAGCCACCTATAGTAACACTGATGGCTCTGTTCCTGCTCATGACTGAGCCAGCGTATCTCAGACAGACCCAAGCAGTCGATCGTGATCAGAGCCACGCTCCTGTTCCTTTAATCCGTGCATTCATCCATCCATCCATGCATTCATCCATCCATCCATCACTCCCATTACAGGTACGGTTACTGGCGTCGTGTATAATGACCCCTTGGCCAGGTCACCCTCCCGCAGGAAATGGGAACCAATGAAAAATAATCTGGCACCCGGAATCCTCCCCCCCTCCAGAAACCGCAAGGTCGTAATGGACATGGCAGAGGATGGGGAGCATTTACGGAGAGGGTGAATGAGCTGATAATAGCCCACTACATGCTGCTCCAGGTCAGCACTGACACGGGGTGTTTAAATAGTAATGGGGTGTTCCAGAGCACCTCGGACAGGCATTTAACACGCTGTTAACAGCAACCACATGTCATCAGTGTTGATCAAGATGCCAAATCCCATGGGTTCCAAATTAATGCCGTAAAACTGGTTTGCAACCAAGAAAAAAAAATGCCACGACCCAATAGAATCTTCAGCATGTTGCCACATGTTCTTGTTCTTCATTCTGTTAAAAATTACTAACTGTCCTACAGGAAAGGCTGAGAATAGGGAGCAGACTGGTAGAGGACTGGAGACCAGGTTAGTGCCCCAATTATACCTCGGCCGAGCTGTTCTATCCTTAAGCACAGTGTACAACTAATTTCTTCAGCAAAAATATCCAGATGTACATTTCCTATTTCCATAGGATAAATTTGCTATGCATGAGTTTCTGTATTGATCCATTTTTAACAACCGCTGCAGGATGTTAATGCCACCCGGGGCACAACATGCACATATTTTGAGTTACAGATATGGAGATTGGAAAACCTAGTTGAGTTTTTGAGCTCCATGTCACATGAGTTCTTTATCACTCATGAGGAGAGCATGGCACTGTAGTCCCTAGAGGCGTGAGGCCAAACAGCTTCCCGACAGCAGATCTCCAGGAACACGCAAACTGCAAATCCATACATTTTGCCTCATTAAGTAGTATACATTCACATACCCCAGCATGAAAATTTAATTACTAATATAATTATGGCATTAATCTGCACAACATATCCTGTTCCCTTCTAACATGATGTAAAACATACACAATCTTTCCAATCTCCTCTTTAACATTAACCTGCACTGTAATCACATTTAAGTTCTGAATAAACAACTTCTTAATAAGAATAAATTAGCATTTTAAAAAACGCCCTCGTCGCCAGAGTTACAAATCCCATTTATTGATACATCTAACCTGGGTAATTAAATCCCACGTGACAGATTTTCATTTCCAGATGAGCATGCGTTATAAACAGAGATACGGGCTACTCCCCTCATCAGAATGGGTCCAGATAGGCATCATACAGCCTCCACGCTGAACGGAGATCGACAGGCCCCTTTCTCGCTAGGTAACCCATGAAAAGAGGGCCAGAGATTTATGAAGCGCTGTTCCGCAAGTGCTGTGACGACTCATGTTTAAGGCGATGTTAATAGATGGGCCCTGTTCGGGTTTTAAAGGTAATTATTAAAAGCAGCCCGGAAAGGCACGATGACACATATTTCACAGGGGTGCTGATTTGCGTTGGCATCATCTGGCATAACAGCGAAAGAGCACGGCTCTCAGATCAGGAGTGAGTTCACAATGAGAAAGTGACGGGGGCTTGGGGAGGCAGGGAATGGCACCATCGATGCTGGGTTGACGGCAGGAGGGGGGTTCCGTGGTCACACACTGCTACATTGCCTGTGAGGCCATCAACAGGCCACGTTTGGAATTACCACCTTAAGAGATGTGCAGGTGAAGGGAAAGAATTTCAAATTAGGCTTTCGGGGGGGGGTGACATCTTTCTGATGAGCTGGGCAACACACGTGTCAGACCAGGGGACCAGTAAGGCTGGACCACGTATCAATGAGCTGGTTGTACCGGTTGAGCAGACAACCAGGACGCTGGCCAAATCAAACGTCCTGATTTCTGAGAAACAGGGAAGACAATGGGAAGAGAGAGAAATTAAAATGAGTGCTGTTCCAATGGAACCCTAAGGGGATATGGAGAGGGAGATGACAGAGGCTGTGGGGTTAGGCTGCGTCCACACAGCAAGCGGCAATTTTTGCGGCATCGTATGTCATTGGGGGGGGGCGTGGCTGCTCTCTGCCGGCACGCTGATGCACAGGGGACCTAGTGCTGCCCGGTTTTTGCCATTTTGCTGCGCCAAGTTCAAATCGATTGAACTTTCACCTATTTCGTTGACCTCTAGTGAAGCGGCATCCAATCTTCGATTTGCGATGGGTAACAACTAATAACTGCAGTGTCACAGTACCGGCAATTATTTAACATCACCTTAAAGTCTTATATAAACTTACTTCAGAAAAATTCTGCTTGGAGGTGTGTAAGTGCAGAGTCTGGGATACCAGGTAGGTTTTAGTAAGCATATTTAGCTAATAAAACTAAAGCAAATGCACTTATAAACGCACCTTTTGAAACAACAGCAAGAGAGCAAGGGTTTTTTTGTGTAAACTAACAATGTAACTCATTGTGTTTCAAGCCGAGAAACACTTTACATTTCACAATTTATGGCAAGCGCTCATTCATGACATAGTATTCACCCGTCCAGTGCCTTTCGCAAGCGCCGGGTGGTTCGCCGATGGCGGTGTGAATATGAAATTGAATTTCTACGCCTGCGCTGAGCGGCTTGCCGCTTGCCGTGCAGCCATTGGGGTGTATAGCAAGGCAGGGGCCGAGATACGGCTTTAGCTGGCTTCAAATTCTCACCTGGCCATCCATATTAAAGACTGAAATATTTAGAGATGAAAAACTGATCAACTGATTTGTGCATTATATTTAAAATGTATTTCATGAGTAATATTTTAGCTCTATCATATAAATAAGTGAATTTTACCTGCTACTCAATGGATTTGATTATTCAGAAAGAAAGTCTCCTAATGATTAATTAGCACAGAGTTTATCACACAAGGTCAGAAATTGTCATTCCTGCAAACTCCTGTCCAATGTCGTGGAACCTTAAGACCTGAAAGGACATAAATTTAAATCACTGCAAGGCTGAAACCAACAACTGATGGCAGGACAAACTTTGACGTGCTGAATGTGAGAAAAAGCCTCACATGCATACTGCATAGTGAAGCTCTCCACTGCAGTGGGGCGGGCAAACCCCAAAGACTGCAGAAAAGAAGACAGACACATCCGCTCACTTTCCATACCTGCATATTCAGTACAGTGTTACAGCCTGGAGTCTGTCCCAGGAATCACAGGCAGCGAGGCAGGAGACAACCTGGACAGGATGCCAGTCCATCATCTGTAAGTCTGGTCAGTAAGACGTCCCCAAAAAGATGGGAATGAGAAGTGTGTGGGACTTCCTCAGGCGAGCCAAGCCCTCACCCTCCTGGATCCCCATAAACCCCTGATAGAACTTCGTAAAAAGAAAAACCATGTAATATAACTCAGCACCGCCTCCTACAGGTACTACCACCATCGAAGAAACAAAAATAAGTCAAACTCATAAACCTTTTCACCAGAATGTACATCTGCTATACTGTAATAACCAGCATAAAGAACAATACCCCTTCTTTTGAGCAATGGGTGGGGGGGGGGGGGGGGGGCCCCACCATGCTTGCCTCCTGGTTCTGCTTGGTGGGTCTTAAAACTTTATACCCCCCAACGAGGTCAGGCTGAATGGTTTTGCCAATTTTTTAAC
>JAAGVU020000001.1:12748592-12801963 GCA_011763525.2 Mormyrus iriodes
GTCTCTATCCCTTAGTTTACTGGACACAGATACATAGCTACGGTGCCGTGAATACTGACAGGCAGGCGAGTCCCCCCCGGAGGGTTATGGGGGTGGGCGGGGGGGTGTGCTGGGGGTCCCAGCATGCTTTGCATCTGATTCTGCATGCTGGATCTTAAAACGTTATACCCACCAAGCAGGTCAGGCTGACAGTGTTTGCCAATTATTTAACGAGGTGCTCGATTGATCCCAGCCTCAGAACTCCACTCTTACCCAACCACATCTCCATAAACAACCTCAAACAGAAGCGACATTAAGAAGATCAAATGCCAAACCAACGCCCATCCAATTACACATGTGACAAACTCTGGGTTATGCCATTAGGACTTTCAAGCATATAGTACGAATGCTTTTCAAATGTGATACGTTTTCATTGTTTTACATAATAAGCCCATATTTGAAACTCACTAAATCATATGGGTTACAAAGTTGAGTTTCTTTAATAAACATGAACTGTAACATTCCTGAGATGTATCAAACACTTTTCTCAAGTGCATCACAAAGATACATTATCTGCCAGTGAGTGACACCATCCACAGCCCCCACAAAATCAGCCATTACTTCACAATGGCAGTATTTACACCACAGAAACGGAATTCCACCACAGACACGCCCACACATACCACAGCCGCGCAGGCCACAATAAGCTCAATTAGGTCCCCTGGCCTTCTCCATGGAGCAAGTTCCCGATAACATGACCTCTCCAGATACATATGAAACTGCCATTCCATACGTCCCAGCTTCTTCATCTTAATACAATCAAACTGACAGAGATTTACAGTCCTGGCACGAGTTCAACCAAGACAAAGCAGATTCTGGAAATTGCACCTTGGTGATCAAACAACTCCGCAAATGAAAGCCAGAAACCTTCCTGGTTTGTCGATAAAACAGAGACGGTATGCATGGAAACCATTTTACTCAGTACAACCGAGAACTGGCAAGCATTTGCGCATTATCAGGTATACTGCAACATCGAACTTGGACCGGATGACCTATCGCCCGCATTACTGCAAACCGCCAAAAGGTGGCATCACTAGGCTTGTGTGAGAGCCAGAAAAACACAGCTAGCCTTAAATAGCCTAGGTTAGCCTTATGAGGATACGAACCCTGATGGATCAAGCCTGGGAAGCAATAACACACAGCAAATATTAGCTCATCATGTGAACCGGCTCGGGGAGGAGATTCACTCATGATCTGGCAGAAGGTCCATGGCTCAGGCCAGAAAAAGCAGAGAGACAGTGCAGACCTCCATGTCACATGCCGGGGACACCTTGGGATGGAAAAAACAGGGTCAGGGTACCCTGAGATCCTCCGCCCCACCTCGATGGGCGTGTCCACCAAGCCGCAAACCCATTTCAGAGACAGGCATCAATCCCACTTCCTGCCGAGTACCGGGGGGGGGGGGATGGGGCGAGCAGACAGCTGCCAGTGAACCCGGCAGCTCTACGAGGACGTCATTTGTCAAGCTGTCCCGAGACGTGGGTGCGAAGCAGACGGCTGGGAGGTGTTTCCCTGCTTTTTCAGCTAATTTCCCAACAAAGGCTTTAACCTCTTTGGGAAGATCTGCACGTCTGACATATATAAAGACAACATGGGTACATACAGCTAGGTGCAATTAATCACACCGCAAACTTATATGAAATATTGTCAAATGTGGACTAAATTACTGGGTCATTATGTGTATATTTTTACACATGTATATATGAATATTTAGCCCTTGTTGTAATTCAGCGAGTAGCAGAAAGGCTGAGGTGAATAGCATTGCCAGGGTTGGTAAGCCTGTATTTGATCTCCGAGCGGGATTGAGGATAGAGGGGGGGGATCTAGAAGACTGGAGACATGTGAAAAAGTCTGTGACCTTGGCAGATGAACTAGATAGAACGAAGCAGAGCAAAGCGGCAGCTTGAATGAGAATGACAAGGAAAATATATATATATAAACGTTCAGAGCATCTAGTGTTCAGAATCACGTTGGAAGTTTTGAAATAAGAAAAAAACGAGGAGAATCAGAGATGAAGGAACATCTTCCTTATCCATGGCAAGATAGACGGATCTAGGAGGTCCTGACTATTCAGCACAAAACCCTGGGGAAGCCCCCCCCCACTCGGTCTAGTCCAGCAATCACAGGTCAGCAGGGTCTAGCACAGCTGTCACAGAGGCATCAACACCACACACACTCCCCGGGGGCCCATGTCGTACATCGGCCTGCTGTGGTGTACCCCCTCCATCCCACCCCAGCGCCCGGGCTTTTGCTCAGGTATATTTCCCACCAAAGGTCCACTGTGCCTGGGGTTACATTGCTGCAGTTCTCCTGACTCCACAAGTTCACATCCGTGACACACGCTTCCAGTCACATGTTTTTAAAGAGGGACACCAGTCCTGGCTGCCGCTGCGCTAACCTTTTGGGTAGGTCGCTGACATGCACACACACAGGATGTGGCAGTCGGGATGCTGCCCTTGCGGTCCCTATGGAGGGATTACACAACTGCAACAAGCAGACCCATTTGCTCTTTCGTTTCCCCGGTGACAACAGGGCGCCAAGGGCATGGCCACCTCGGATGTAATCTAACAGCTAACAGGTACGACATGGCAGAGCAGCAGCTGAGATCTGAATACGATTGCGGATTTTGAAAACCGTGTCACCAGCGGCAGATGTTTTCATCGTGGATGTCGTCAAGGGTGACGGAGTGCCTTCGAGCAGCTGAACAGCGGGCCTACACACCGCCCTAACTGTCAGTCTGCAGTCAGCCATTCTGTTTTTGTTTAAAAGAAAATGCAAAATGCAAATGTAGCTAAACATTTGAAAGGGGGATGTCGGTGAGGGGCTGTAGAGCCACGACAGTTTGACAGCTTAAGTGCCGCACGTCAATAAAACGAGTGGAAATTCGCAGAAACTGCCATTTGGGGGGATTTTAATAAGTATCTGTTATGGGATACACAGAGAGAAAGCAAAAAGAGAACCCTGAAAACCTCAAAATAGGTCCCACTTAAGATGTTTCCTAAGGTTTTTCAGCGTGGTAATAATTTGGGTGAGGAAGCGGGAAGACGGTCGGCCCTGGCAGGGCCGTGACGGCCACAATGGTCAGCCAGAGGGGTGTCTCAATGCCGGGCATCCTATTGGCGGTTTCGGGGGTGTTCCTTACCCCAGCCATCAAGGTATTGCGTTACCCAATACCTTACCTCCATATTCCAAGGCGACACCCCCCTACACTAAGGTTGTGCACCTTGGCTGTCAGTAGGAACCATTTCAATGCACTTTCTGTATCCCTGGGACAGCTTTGGCGGTTGCGCAGCAGACGGACACGCCGCTTGACGCCTCGCCAGTCAGCTGGTGGCTCACCATGCAATCTGGGATCCTGTGCTTAAAACCCACGGCAAGAAGCTCTGACTGGGTGGGTACCAACAGACAACTGCTCATCTGGCAAGACAGCAGAGCCTCGAAATCATTAGGAAAAGTTTCCATTTTTAGTTCATGTTTTTTGACACTACCAGCAGGGTGTAGCAGAAGAAAAATGTTATCAAAAACCTAATCTAAATTCCCTGATCACTCAAGGTGCAGGCAGAGTAATCATCCATATCAATAAACACATAAACACAAGCCCTCTTTCTAGAGCGCACATTAACTACAATCACGTACGCGACGTCGTTAAAGCAGAAGATTAAATCGGATCAAATGCCCAGAGGTGAAAGCTACTGTTACACAGGGCTGATAAAAATCAGGTTGTGCCAATATCTCTCTGAGGAGAACAGCTTTCCCAGTAAAACATGGACAGAGGCCAAGAGAAAGGGTTCATCATGGCCAACGGGGCGGGGGGCAGTAATCAAACTCAGTGCCAGCAGTTTACCTTGGCTTCAAGAGTTTACCTTACATTCTTCTTGCTCCAGTAAATCTCATAATGGCCGCTACTTAAGACTACGCTTTGAAGAAAAGTACTTGCACATTTCCCTTGCATTTGGTTAAGTGAATTTACTGTTATATGCAAAGGTGGAAAGTTCAGGTTCAGAAAGTAAAAATCCAGGCCACAATTTTGTTTCAACAAACCAGTTGAGTATAAAGAGTCACATTCACAGAGTACTGAACTGGTTGGTTGGAACAAAACCTTGGTCTGGATTCGTACTTTCTGGACCTGAACCTTCCACCTCTGGTTATATGGGAGTCTAACCATGGTAGGATCAGCTATAAAGGTGTCAATCCTTGAGTGTGATATTGGAGTGACCCCTACTGGAACGGGACGGTAATAATTCAACAGCAAACCACTTTGGAAATATAGTGAACTTTCTTTCATGACTACATTGAGACACGGACATGAGATGTATTCAAAACTCATTTTCCAAAGCCCGTGTGTACCAGCCCCCAAATTTGGACATATTCCTTGGCCCATCTGTGGCATATAAAAGAATAATTCAGGGATTTATCTCCCTGAAAAATGTTGATTTATAAAGCACTATGAAAAACATTATTTTAAACACCATGCAGCCTTTTCCCTGACTGATGTTACTATAACATTTCAAAGTATGAGCTGGGGGGTGGGGGGGGGGGTAAATATGAAGGTCGTTTAAAGAAAATGAGTAACAGGATTTGGGTGGTCAAGCCTGTAATTGGTTGTGGCTGCATGTTGGGTGTGTGCTTGGATGTGAGGAGTTTCTGTTGGATGAAGATCGTGCAGAGCCCTGTACCACCAGTATTCAGACTGTACTTCTTTGCTATTTACCTTGGACAGAGTCAATGGATCGCCCCATTCTTCTGGGACAAACCAGCAGAGAGAGCGTTTGAGCCGTGTTGTGGGTTTGGGCTCCCAGAGGCCTGATATCATCAATAGCTCCTAATGCAAAGTCTTTACCTTCTTAGCCCAGGTACAGACGGAAGGTTTGCAATCCCACATCTGGCCCCTGATTTTCCTAACCTCCCCTCAACTCGCGTCACATGGATCTGTTCGGAAATGCATATCTTGCACCCACATTTAAATTGAAGTCAACGGCCTTAAGCGGCAAGCAGACTAATCCATTAATTGGGAATCGTAACGTTACCCTGCAGAAAAGAATCTGCCACCAAATCACCTTAAAAAAACAAAAGCAGGTCAACAAACAATTCGGGCCGAACATCAGCACATTATCTTGTTTATTTAGGTATAAATATCCCCCGGTCACATCAGAAACATGTGGACATAAAGAGGCAGCAAGTACAGAGTATTATCCATCCATGTGACGACTGATTATTCAGTCAGGGGCGCACAGGGAGCAAAGAGCCAGTCCCAGGCAGCACTGGGCACATGGCCTCCCTGATGGGAAAACAGAATAATCACAAGAGACCCACACACATACTACAGGGGATCTGAAAAAGCAAATCTACCCAACTGCATGTTTATGAGAAGAAACCAGAGCTGTCAGAGAAAACCAGCACATTTACATTTACATATTTAGCAGATGCTTTTGTCCAAAGCAACATAAAAGCGAGGCAAATGGCACATTGCGAACAAACACACTGTCAAGGAGTCAACTGGGCGTTACTGCAGCTAGGCTGAGCTTCCAGTGAACGCCCAGGTACAAGTGAAAGCAGTATTGTAGCAAGAGCTACAGTGTCAGTCGAAACTCCCTACAGTTCCCCCAACTTGCTCTCTGGGGATGAGGGTAAGCTGGCCGCAAAGGGCAGCCACCTATAGCAGCGCCCAGGGAGATGCGGGGTTAAGGGCCTTGCTCAAGGACCCACACATGCGCTGAGGTTGGGCTTGAACCAAAAACCTTCGGATCACAGGGACAGAGTCGTAGCCTACTGAGCCGCATGCTGCCCCCAAGAAAGGTTTATTTGTATTATGCATATATATTTTAGAATAATTATTAAAAGACATCAAAACTATAAAATAGCCTACATGGAATTATGCACTGAACAAAAAAAGTATTAAACGAAAAAAATTATAATTTGTTGAGGGGCAAGCTCTGTGGGTTGGGACTCAGAAGGTTGCTGCATCAAATACCTGGGTCGGAAGAATGTTGAGCAAGGCTCTTAACCCCAATTGCTCCAGGGCCTGGCTGACCCTACTTTCTCCTCTATGTCAGCTCCATGGGCTGGCCTCCTGGGATGCTTTCCCAGCTGTCCTGAAGGAAGTCCCACATATATGCTGAGCACTTACTGGCCACTTTTCCTTCACTCTCTGGTCAAATTCCTCCGAAACCATTCCTACTGTGTTTAGGTCAGATGGACAGGTCATGTGTTGCGACACTATTGCTCTGCTTTGAAGATGGCTTGGTGTGTCCAAACCTTTGGCTGGTACTGTACACTAAAAGCATTCAAAGGATAGTAGAAGACAAGGAGGAAGAACATAAATGCCAGACACACAGAGCAAGGGTGGGATTCAATACCTTTATCCTGGAGGTGGGAGGTGAGATTGTTACCTAGCGAGTCGCCGTACCATCCTTACAGAGTATCATCTTGTCATTATTTGATATTTGGCCAAAATGGCTACAGTAACAAATCTTACTAGGATCAATAATCAATAATCAACATGGCTGCCAACTATTTATAAATCTTATTTTGATGAATTTGTCACTGTACCATGTTTCTGGATTGGGCTTCCGTTCTGGTTTCATGGGTACAGGTTCTGCGCACACTACAACAGAACTTTCTAGAGCTGCTCAATCAACATCACAACATGCCTTCATAATGCTCGCATAGAATTAAGGAAACTATGCACGGTTCCTGAATTTTCCCCATATTTTGTGAAAACAATCCAGCAAGAAGTTCATCACCATTGGTGGAGAACTGGACCGCAGGACGCCGTGGAAAAACTGCGGCTCCACTGTGCGGGGGCGCACGTCGTCAAACCGTTTTTAAACATTCATGAGGAGTCGCTGGTGAAACGTGCTCTGGGACCGGGCTGCTGTGCTACCACCCACTTTGAAGAGAATGCATTTCAGAGACACCCACTAGTCAGGAGTGCTGAGCAAACACTGACAGATTTCTGGAGAAAAGCACCATCAATGACATGTCCACTTCTGAAAAAGAACAGAACTGGCTACATTGTGGCTCAGCACCTGCAGGGTTGTGGGTTCAGTTCCCACACCCAACTCTGTGTGTGTGGAGTATGCCTGTTCTCTCACGTCAGCACTGGTTTCTACTTATGGTCCAAAGACATGCAACTGAGTAAATCATGTCTCAAAACAGTCTACTGTGAGTGTGTGCCCTGAGATGGACTGGCCATCCAGGGTGTCGCTTGCCTCGTGCCCTGTGATTCCTGGGACAGGTCCCAGGCTCAGTGTGACCCTGTACCGGATAAGCTGTTAAGGAAGACGGATCGATGAAAGAGAACTTACACACTGATCAGTGGGACACAGCCGCAGCTTCTGCAATGCCAGGGGAGGGGCAGCACCCCCAGTGGAGGCCGCCACACTTAATGAAATACTGTGCAGATCTGCATGTGACGTTAACTCAGGAATTATCAACATGCTGTCCATGTGCTACAAAGCAAAATACTAGTTAGGAGGCTACTGCATGACAAAATAAAAAATAAGAAAAAAAAACATAAGCCAAGAAGAAAATTATAATCCATTTTATGTGGATATGATTAATAATAATAACAAAAAAAAACATTACTAAGACACGCTGCACATTGGTCCACACATCACAGAGGCTGCAGCTTCAAATGGGCCGATGATGTCACAATCGTGGGATGGGCCCCATCTCATGGCTACGAGGGCGGGGACTCATAGATCTCAGGTACGACACGGCCACTGACAAGTAATGCAAATCTATCTTAACAGCTGTCCTTCATGCTTCATGTTCGTCTTCCTTTGAGTCTATGTTTTAGTTCAATCTGAAGAGGGTCCGATCAGGTACAGGACGATGGGGGCAAAGACAGAAAGGAGGAATAAACTGGGGGAGATATGGGGGAGGGGGGGACTCATGAGACTTCTGCTACAGAAATAAATCTTGCTTTGGTTGATGGAGCTGGGAGTATGAGAAGGAGTTGAACAGAGTGATTGAGTGAAGTCATCCCAGGTTATTAACGGAGGCCGTATCCACAGGGATTCCATCACAAATTACAGGGTGCCGTGACACCGCCACAGCAATAATGCCCCGTGGCACAATCACAAACAAACAACAGGCAGCAATACGCTGTAATGCAGGCCCTTAGGTAAACACCCATAAACATGCCACCCATAGCTCACGAAAGCTCTCTTTAACGTTGGACACTTAAAGGGAATACAGCTTCCAGTAAAATTAAAAAAACGTGTTTAATTAAAGGCGTGAAAGAGTGGTGACAATGC
This sequence comes from Mormyrus iriodes, assembly GCA_011763525.2. Taxonomy (NCBI): domain Eukaryota; kingdom Metazoa; phylum Chordata; class Actinopteri; order Osteoglossiformes; family Mormyridae; genus Mormyrus; species Mormyrus iriodes. Next base: position 12,756,893 of record JAAGVU020000001.1, read on the forward strand.
AAGCGCTTCTCCTTTCATTATTTGTCAGCCAGCTTTAGATTCTCAGGGTCACGGGTATTTTACACCAGATGTAAAAATCACGGTGCCAGAAAGCCTGTCGACAAGAGCGAAAGCAGGGGAGAGTCCCTCTCGGCGGTGCCGTAACTCCGCACCATGCGTAGGAAGGCACGAAACCTAATAAACGGTCTCCCTACCAAGCGACAAGTGGCCTTGAAGGAGACAGAGAGAGAGAGAGAGAGAGAGATTCTGTCAGGTTTTTCATGGTGCTCACCATTTGCTGTGCAACCCTACAGCTGCTAACGCTCATTCCCGCTTCCATAAGTAGCGCGGCGAGCCTTTTCTCGCTCCGCGTCTCACCACAGTAATCTTGCATTCTGTAGTCTCGCAGCTCCCAGAGGACGTCGCCATCATCAACACCTCCGTCTCTTTTTATAGCACCGAGCATTCGAGGGAAACGGAGGCTAGAGCGACGTAATCGGAAAGGAGAGTGCTAATTAGCACGTGCCATTATCGGAATATTGTTTGAGTAATTTAAGTAAACTAACACAAGGCAATGAGGAGTGAGTACAGTTATTCATGCATTAAAAATGTTCACTTTAAAAAATTGCAAAAATTATACTCTTGGATACATTTCTCCAAACTGAGCAAACATGAGCCACACTTAACGACAGGGGAGATGATTCACACACCAGTACTATTCCATTTCCTTGTCTTGAGACCAAACTATAGTCTATTGGTGTTAAGGATCCTCAGCTACTTACCTAGGGAAAAAAAAAAGCTCCAGTAATTAATGTTGTTAAATACGCCTGCCAAAGAACAAATGCACACAGAGATTTACACATATTGATCTTTTCTGGGCAGTTCATTCCCAGAAACATCAAAGGATGGGTAACTGGGGAAGCCTGTTGAAAAACGGGCGAAACTATTTTCTGACTGTTACTGGTACAGGGTCACGGTAAACCAGTCCCAGGAAACACAAGGCCAGGGACAACATCCAGGACGGGATGGCATGCACATACAGGTACACACTGACAAACGTGTCATTTAGTGACGCCGACTCACCTAACTGCGAGATTGACGACAGGGGGAGGAAATCTATACGACACAGGGAGAACGTGCAAGCTCAACACGCACAGAACAGGGGCAGGATGTGTTCCCCCAACTCAGGACCCATGAGCCGACCATGCTACCCGCTGCGCTGCTGTGCTTCTGGAGCCCCTGCTGGCACTGCTTGTTATCTACCTGGCACCACATGTCCAAGGTGGAAAGGATGCTAATCTCCTGTTCACAGATTTAAAAACACAATACAGTGAGGCTGGATGGGGGGGGGGGGGGTTGGTGGCTGGTGCCGAAGAGGCCAGCTGGAAATGCTTCCTTTCCTGGGAATTTCAATGCCCATAGTTCACGATTCAGAAAGACACATAAACGGGAGGGTGGTAAAAAAAAACACAACAAGGTGTTAAAAACTGTTTACACCTAGACATGAATCGGTGGCCCCTGTTGTTACACAACAACCCTGTTTCGGGCCACTGATAATCTGTCAGGTGTTAATGCCTCGTGCTCAGCAGGGGAGGGACTTGTGCCAGCGTCCGGAGAGTGGTATGTTCAAATGCTGTGGCCGGCAGAGTAATCACAACACTGCTGGTCGCTTCAGCGAAGCCCTTAACCCCATCTGCTCCTGGGGCATGCAAATCCTATTTAACTAGGACAAATGGTGAATCAAGCATATCTTACCTTAACATCATGAAGTCTCACGATGCATGAACTGATGGGAAGACGACCACCCCCCCAATCCCCACCCTGTGCCCTCATGGGAAAATTTGCCAGTTCTTTACCACTGAGGCTCAGCGACTTACATCGGCTTTAGTTGCAACCAAACAAATTTATTATCTCCCTGAATTACAGAACCAAAATGGCAATTAATTTTAATTGCGGAGCCATTACACTGAAAGGCAGCCTGTCAGTGAAAGAAATTATAAAAGTATAATCATTTACCCATGTTTTAAGGTCGTTCTGCGATCAAAAGTTCAAGTCCTACTTTTAGCGAGGAAGCTCCCATTTGACAGCGCTGCCCCTGACAGGTAAGGCTGACCTTTTCCCCTCTTCACGTCTCTCCCCGCTGTCTCCACCGATCACAGCCTCGCTCTTAACCCTCTTCACTGCCCCCAGAGGCCGCCTTCGACATGGCCAAACTCTGCAAGGTCAGACAAGCCTTGTTCCAGCAACAGCATGACATGACTATCCTCCACGCTTCCCAACACAATGCATTACGTGGCGAACAGGTTCTGCGATTCACCCTGCCATTATAAGCACTGGCTTTGTCCAGCGAGGAAGCATTTCCGCCTGTCAGTTGGCATAATGATGGACTAACGACTTGTTTTTTTATGCGAAAATACTCCCATTCCCCTGAGAGAGTATTGCAGTACCCCAAACAAGGTGCTCCATGCATAATGCCTGGAGCTGCCTGGGGTAGACTGCAGAATCATTATGACACTGTACTGGATGAATACCTGGAAGACGGAGAGACGGATGGATGAATATAGTTACTAATACCAAACCAGTTTTGCACTCTCCTCAATTATTTTTGTCTAGGACAAAACTGATTGGGTAGTTGTTATAAAGTACAATTTTAAGAAGTTTGACTAAATTTAGAGTCAGTAAAAACTTATTAAAAGTGTAACTAAAATGATTCATTAGGAAATTATCAGACATGGAATGGTTCTTACTCCATGATTTGCTTTGCCACAAAAAACTTTTTTTTCCTGTAAAAATCTATTAGATGTCCTGCAAGTCATTACTACATAAATGAAAAATTCATGCTAATTTTTGGAGTAATTATCGAGTAAATTACCCAGTGATAACACTTATACACTGAAGCAGTAAGCCTTAAAATTGCCATTAAATTGAATCTATTTGTAATGGGTGTCCCAGTCAATTAATGATAGAATACAATAATATATAAATCAGGAGTCAAAAAGAGTAGAAAACAGCACAGCATCCCGCACACACTACAAAGCTTCAACAAAAAAGCCCGGTTTTATCCTACTTTCATCCTTTAGTATAAAACTATTCTTTTTAGATGAGGAAAGCATTTCACTGCAAGAGACTGGCTATGAGAGTAGTGTCCCAATTTCGATTTGAACACACCAACCCCTCTCTCTGCTATTAAAGACAGTGACCTTGTTCTCAGATGATCCATGTTGTCCAATTCCTCACCCCAAATGACCCCAGTTTGAGGACTAACAACTCATTATCATTATCCATTAACCGGAGTTCATTCAGCACAGGACCCCCACCTCCCACAGACCATAACGCCACCACTGTCACCAGCTATGTAAAAGGGTTAAAATTTGAGGCGCTGCTGGTATTTGGTCAGCCATCCCTGGGCTCAACTGGGAGATGATGATGATGATGATGATGATGACGATGAGGATGAGGATGAGGATTATGATGGACTGTGTTTACCTTGGGTGGTGCCAGCAGTGGCCCTACAGGGCTGAAATGCTGAATGTTTTTAGGGAAGTCACCATTTCTTTCCCCCCCAAAGTCACCATCACGGTTATTATGATGGTTGATGGTTTCTGAGCTAAGCACTGCATATCCTTCACCAGAATCCACTCTGCAACACTGTCTTCAGGAAACGAGTATGGCAGGCCTCCCCAGGAGAGGCTCAGCATGCTAATGCTAAGCCTCCCCAGGAGAGGCTCAGCATGCTAATGCTAAAGCTGAGGCCCCCAACAAACAGAATACAATGCTTAAGCTGGAGCCCCCTGCAGAATGTATGCTAATGCTAAAGCCCCCTGCAGACAGCATGCTAATGCTAAAACTGGAGCCCCCTGCAGATGGTATGCTAATGCTAAAGCCCGCTGCAGACAGCATGCTAATGCTAAAACTGAAGCCCCTGGCAGACAGCATGCTAATGCTAAAACTGGAGCCCCCTGCAGACAGCATGCTAATGCTAAAGCTAGAACCCCCTGCAGACAGCATGCTAATGCTAAAACTGGAGCTCCCTGCATACAGCATGCTAATACTAAAACTGGAGCCCCCTGTAGACAGCATGCTAATGCTAAAACTGGAGCCCCCTGCAGACGGTATGCTAATGCTAAAACTGGAGCTCCCTGCATACAGCATGCTAATGCTAAAACTGGAGCCCCCTGTAGACAGCATGCTAATGCTAAAACAGGAGCCCCCTGCAGACAGCAGCCTTTTGGACTAAAGATAAAACAGCAATATAAATCAAGCTGTTTCTCATGCTGAGAAGAAAAAAAGGGAGATGAACATTTTGAGGGAGAGACTCCAAACCCCAACCTCAAATTCAATCAGATCATAGACTGCATTTTGCTAATTTTCCAAGTCAAGATGGAGCCATTAGTATTACAGCAGCTTAGGAGGAACTGAAAAGTAGTTAAAAAATTCAGCTTTCATATCTCGCCCTGGAAAAATAAAACACTGTCCGTTCATGCAGAAAAAAAAATAAAGTGAATACAGATTAATTCCCTCACAACATTTTTAGCAATAATGATTTTTCACCAGTTGAGTTAGGGGTGATTGCCACAGGAGAGTTAAAGCTGATTGTGAATAATGAAATCCAAACAACCCGTTTAGGACATGGCAGACAAAATCGCAAACATAATTACCGCCTCTTTTCTCCCTCTAACTTCTAGCTCGAAGCGGTGTAGTTCCTCCTGAGAAAACGGATTTTGTACAAGAAGCGTTATTTAGGTTATTTAAGGCACATACTGCCAGTAAGTGTCACGCATTTCCCTTGGACAGAATCTGAAATATGTTAAAAGGATGTTGGTTTGTTGGTTTAGTTTTTATTTCTTTCCCAGTAAGGCAAATATTTCGTCAGAAAGTACGAGGGAACAGACATAGTTCCCTCTGCTGGGGATTTTGAACTACTGGTCAGAAGTCCTTAGTCACATTACCCACAATGCACGGCGTAATTACAGGACCATGGCAATCTCTGAAACCTATTCACATGCAGAGATTTATTTGAACTGCCACACAAACATGCTTTAAAGAAAATCACCAAAGTGAAATGGCCATACCTATATGCAAATCGCGGGCTGACAGAAGTTGTAGGGCAGGTGTAGCGAATTCTACATGCACAGGAGGCATCCCAAGAGAAATTCGCACATTTGTGTGGCCCGACATGTAGCTCTGGGACACCGCAGCATTCAGCGCTGTCAGCTGGAATTAGAGTGCAGAGGAAAAGGTCTGTTCTCAATACAACAGACCCCTAGGCTCTCTAAACCTCCACACATCATTTGAAATAATTACACACCTAAACGTAAACTAACTGATTAACAGAGCCCTCTAAAGGGAGCACAGATGCTTCTGCATGGCCTGTTACTTTAAGACGGAGGGCAGGGCACAATGGATACGTTTTAATGATCGTTTGCATCATCTAGGCTTTCCATTGATTTAGCAACACAAATACGAACTTATTAAAGCTTGAGAAATGTAGCTTTCAAGTAAAGACAGCCAGGATTACAGGAGAACTGCTCCGTATTCAGTGCTAAGCAGGCACACCAATCTCACCTCAGCAGAAAGATTTGGAAAATTGGTGTCTCACCGAGGCTGTGCGTAAAAATTCATACCAATAATATTGTCTTCAAAAGCTGTAGCAGGCCTGAATTTCTCCTCAGAACAGACATGTTTAGCTATTTATTTCATTTTCAGATTTTCTTATCGTTTCCTTTACTTGCTCTTATGGTGTTGGAGCTGGTAGCGACTGACAGCACATGGTAATCGTACCCACAGTCAGGTTTGAAGAAGCCACACAACGTGCCGCTGTGGCCTCACAGTGAGACAACTCAGCCAGAAATCAGCAGGCGCTCCGAATCCAGTTAGATGTCACCATTTAAGGTCACAGGTCCAGGTCTGCTGACGTGACCAAAAAAAGCTGCTGTCTGAGAACTGCTGACACTCGCTCAAACAAAAGGTGGAGGAAGAGTCCCAGACAGACTGAAGGAACAGAAAGAATAGAAGAGTGATACTTTATTGATCCTGTGGAGAAATTGTCGTTTCGCCTGTCCCATCTTGCGCTCCATGAGACATGTATGCAGGTGAGAGCAAACTTGGGGTGACAGCGCAGGGTCAGCCAGCATGCAGCACCCCTGGAGCCGAGGGTTAAGGGCCTTACTCAAGGGTCCAATGGCTGTCAGCCCTGGGATTCAAACTGGTGACCTTCTGATCACGGACACAAGTCCCGATCCGTTGAGCCGCACACCGCTCCCCATTGGATACCACTTCTGAAGAGGAGGAGTCGGCTCAGGATATCAGCATGGGAGGAGAGGGCACAACCAAAGCATATCAGTTAAGCTCAATAAGGAGGTGCACTGGAGAAGCAGGTTTGGAACAAACCACATTTACAGGGGTCGTTCTCGGTCTGTTTTCGATGGCTGCTGTTAGGCTCATGGCAGCCAGCCAACAAAAGTGTTTGTGCGCAATGGGAAAAGGGGGCAAAAACATAACAATACATCCATAAAAACATGCCAATTTACATTCCCATTCTATTCAAAGATGAAAGACGCATCTGGATCCTTTGTTCCAGTCAATGTCTGGCAGAGAGGCTGCGAAACGTCAAAATGTGTAAAAACAAACCCGACCGAAGAGCTTCAAGCTGATGCGGCTCTAACACATGGGAGTCACTATTCCCACGCCGGCTCATTTTTCACCTGAAAAGGCGAGCTGTCACGCACCAAGGGCGGCACCACACCTCTCGCAATACCACCCATAGCAAGGAAGCACGCTCTCCGAGCACGTAAACAAACATCGAGTCTGTTATTCGGGAATACTGATAGCGGCGGGAAGGTCAGGGATGCAAGACAGACAGGCTGGGAACGTGAATAAGTGAACACAAAGGAGGAGACAGCCTGTTTATGAACCTCAACTGGATGCCCTTTAAATCTACAAATGTAACTTTGAACACCATAGATTCACTGAGCTTTATCTATAGTCAGTATTCAGTTGCCATGACACACTTTGCCTTTTCAAAAGCAATGTGAATGTCGCTTTACTTGAGGAAGAAAATGCACTAATGCCAAGTTATAAGAATAAGATAAAACATTTGCCCGTACCACATTCGAAAACCACCTTAATAACAAAATAAAACTAAGGGTAAAACACCCAATGGTCTACATGCAAGACCTGCAAAGCCTCACTGTAATATTCTCAGTGTGAAAACTGTAATCAATCCCAGTGCTGGACAAACATGGCTGAATTAAACCCCCAATGAAAAATCCAAAAAGTACTACTTGCTTTCTATTTTATCTGTCGTTTCAACAAATCTATAATCTGGACCAGGGGTCAGTTCCAAGCAGGGGGAAGTATGAGGACCTTATCTGAAGGCATTGGAGGGATGAAGTCCGAAAACACACTAACAGTGCCACTGGAGTCTAAAGCTGGATACTAAGAACAAGAATTAATTAATAATATCTGTATGACCTGCATTTATGCTAATCATCCACCAAAGTTCTTAAGACTGTCATGGCTGAACACAGAATTACAATACTGGTTACACTGGTTACACTGTGGCTGAGGTCTGCGGTTAAATATGTGGTACATATGCACTAAGGGACCACTTGATTAAGAACACCAAGCTAGTGTCAGGCAGGACCCACGTTTACCTCCATAAATGCTTTAACGGTAGATAAACTGTGTCTGAGACCCTTTCTGCACACCACTGTCGTACGGAGCTGCTATTTTTGCACTTGTGGCCTTCCTGATCACTTTAATGAGTCTGCCCTTGTTCCTCATTAACAAGGAATTTTCAACCACCTCTGGCTGGATGTTTTTTGTTCAATCTTGGCAAACTCCAGGCACTGCAATGCATGAAAATCCCAGTATGGTGGCAGTTTCTGAGATTGGAACCATCAGATCTGGCACCAACAATGACATCGCATTCAAAATCACTAAGATCAGGCATCTTAGTCATTTTAATGCTTAGCCAAACAGTAACTGAACCTCTTGACCCTGTCTGCATGCTGTATATATTCAGTTGCAGCCACACGATTTGTGGTTTGGGGATGCAGGCTATTTGCGTTAAGAAGCAGGTGTACCTAATGAGCTGGCCACTGAATGCAGACTGATAGATTTTGGCAGTTTTGGGGGACTTTAAGTCATGGTTCACTGCGCTGAATTTCAGCTGTTTCCTTCATTGACTTCATTAATGCACTGGATCGATTGTGAGGGCGCTTATCACAACGGCGGACAGCGACCGTGTGAGGTGCCTCTCCTAATATAATCTCTAAGTGCCTGGCAGGTATCTAACCAGTGCACCTTTTTGTATTTAATGGGGAGACCATCCATTTGCATGATGGGCAGTGAGGAGTGCGGCTGGGCAACTGCATCCCCTGTACCAAGTGGCATTTACAGATACAGCACAATGCCCTTTGGCTGACCTGGCACTCCGCATCGCTGAGACACGCTAAAGGGCCCTGATATCCTGACTCCTGAAAGCCATATTGCTGCAAGGCAGTAAACACCATCAATGGTGACCAGCAGCGACATTAGAATTATGATTTTTATCAGAAAAATATATTAAACTAAAAACTCAAATGCTGAAACATTTTTAAATAAGACAAAAAATGTGTGCTATGGGTTAGACAAAGCTTATTTTACACCCCCCCATTGAGCTCAAATGATATATTTTCCCCTATAAATGACTATTTTAAAAAACAATAAAAAGACTATTGACAGCTACATTTTGTAAACTAGTTGTTTTCTGGAGTTGGGTGTCCAAAATGTAACAAAAGGCTATAATATTATTCATAAAATGTATCCATAATAACAATTCCTCCCACAGATTCAAAATCCAATTCAAACAAATATAACAATTTGACCCGAAAATGTTTCATAGACACAATTCAACTCAGTAAATCAGTTTCTAAATCTAGAATAAACCTTAAAAATGAACACAAGCAACTCCATACTTAGACTTTTCAAGACAACCCAGCCAGGTTCAACAAAGTGTGAACAGTGTGCATAATCTCCTGGTAAAGCTCCGTGAAGTTTGATCCACAGGTTAAAGTCCAGTGCTCACAAAAAAAATCCAGAAGAATACATTCTATCAGCCATTCACCAGAGGAACCTTCAGGGTGCTCAACTTCAAAATGACAAAAATCAAGCGAAGTTCTGAGAATCCTGAACACCAGGCACGGTTAACGCACCCAAGATTTTCCCAGCCGTGGTCAAATTCTCAAAATTACAGAACCTGCAATCAACAAAAATTTCATTCTAACGTAATTACTGTGCCTATAATTTGTGAGTAATGATACGTAGAATATTTCCGGTTGCTAAAAAAAACAAAACTCATTTTGAAATATTGGAAACATACATAGGTTGTATAGATATATACGCTTGCAAAGTGTTATCATTAAACCAAACAACAGAGAGGTCCAGCACCAGCTGGGATATTTGAATTATGATTCCACATCAAGGAGATTCAACAAAGACTACATCAAAAGGGGTTCCTATCAATTAGTGGCCCCTACTGAATGCCTGATTAATATTTTACTGAATAAAAAATGAAGCATTTTCCTTCTTTAATAATCAACATTTGTGACGTCGACTTACACACCAGGCACTGCAAAATCATGCCATTTATACAACCAGAGTAACTCATTATTCATAGAAAAAGTATCTAATTCCAAGTTACTAATGCCAGACCTGTAAAAAGCTTCCTCTTACACGGCTTCATAACAACTAGACTGCCTGCTATAAGACTGGGGGAGGGGTAAACAGTAGGGGTGGCATATGCCAGTGTTTCGATCTTGTTGGTACGCAGAGTCAGAGCAGTAACTAACACTCATTTTTTTGCAATAGCAGGTTCAGCCACAGTCATGTTTCCCCCTAACTGTGACAAATCACTGCCGTGAAAGAAGCCGTGGAGGATTACGGCGCCAGTCGTCGGTGCTGTTAATACCACAATTTCATGGGATGCTGAAGGGGAAGCCAGCATGCCTTCAGGTCAAAGACTGGCAGGAACCGTTTATCAGAAGGCATAGATATAGGGTCTGCACATTTCCATCTGCTCTCTGCACTTCTGAAGGACATCGCTTGTGCTTTAAAAACTGTATGGCTCAGTATTAAAGGAAACACGAGTCATTGGTCGATTACTTTTGAATGTTCTGCTACATGACAATGCTTACATGATAAAAACAGTGCAGGGCGATGCAGCAATTAGCAAATATGTGCAAGAGAGTACTCTAAACACATTGCATACATCACAGTTGTCATAAAGTCACCAGAAGTCTCATCGGCCCCTTACCCACTTCACTACTAGGGTGAGTGGGGGGTCGGTTCTGTGGGTGGGACTGTACTGAAGTTGCATTTTAACCACAAATCCAGTTCATCCAGGTGTACTTGGTGTAAATCAAGGGCCAAGCGAAAGGCATGCCAAAAACACAGGCCGATAATGCGTCGCCAATGGACTGGGGTTTCCCTCCAGCACTTCAGCCTCTCTGAGCACTAAAAGCCCCTAAAGCATAGCAGGATCTCTCTGGGTTCCAGGTGTCTATCTTCTGCAGTAGTTATGGCAACGTTTCGCTCAAAATTCTTCAAACGATCGGCAATTATTTCACCGCCCGCTCCCTTTACCCGGCCTGCCCTAATTCGCTATTTTCTCTCGCTCCCTCGTTTTGTCACCCCAAGAGTTTATGAAGTTGGCCGGCCAGTAAAAACATCATTAGGGTGCCATATAAATCTCATTAATGCATAAATCTTTATAATCTTGCGGGAGTCCACCACACTAATGCTGCAGTCGGCAGGTTAAGGGTAGAGCCACGGAACGTTAACGGAAGGAACTTTGCTTTTCCCCAGCGCTGAAATGCAATCTTGCTTCCCGAGGCATTACATTATGGGGATTTATAACCTCAGTAGTAACATGTGCGCTTTCAGAAGTGAGATGCAGCACAGAAGCTTTTCTTTAATTATTTACTTCTCTCCCCCCTTATCTCAGTGTTTCATCTTCCTCCTGCTGGGCCCAGGTTCTGCCATTCCCCCAGAACGGCTTCTGAATCCCCCCCCCCCCCCCTCCCCAGTCCCTATGGAAAGGCAGGACAGCAAGACATTTAAACACTTAATCCACAATTAGTCATCCTGTAAATTGATTGCAAACGAGGAAGGGGGAGGGGGCACATTGCGCTTTAAAAATTAACATCTTTCCCAGGCTTTCAAAGTAATAATGAGTGTTTCTGTGAATGGGGCTATCTGGTACACCGCAGAAGCTGTGATAATGTTCCTTTCAGTCAACTAATATGCGTGAAATGGATTGATGGTCCAAGTAGAATTTTGCAGGCAGTGCCAAAGTACGTTCACTCACGTCTGAACGTGATTCAGCATGAAAGAGTGTTTAGGATCGTCTGGATTGCTGTGAGATTCTCACCCACCTTCCTTCACCATAAAAACGACCCTAACCAGTGATCATGTGTGCGCATCAGGACGCACAAAGACCCTCTGGATGTCCCTACACACCCAATGAGGCCGATAAAAAACAATGACACAATCCATCCATCTTCCAAACCCTTATCTAGTACAGGGGATAATGGGAAATAAACAGCTAAATGAAAATGGCAGCCATAGGCTGTTTGCCACCTTGGTGTCTTTGAGACCCAAAAGCTTTGGACAAAAGGATGCTAACAAACACAGCTTAAACGGCAATCTTGATGAGACATTAAAGACAAAGCTGGGGGGCAGCAAACATCCCTAAATAAAACGGGATGATGAGAGAAAAGGGACCGACAGGGACAGGATTTTTTTAAGGTGGAGGGCCATGTTTCATTCAGAGGGGCTAACCTTATAAACAGCCAATGATGTGTTTTGAATCAGTGAATGACTGGTAAAGGGGCTCTCCAGGGTCCAATCAGCTTTCAGCTGGGCTGGGGCCAGTTCCCCTGTAGTCCCATCCCTGTACACGCCCCTGCACACCAGGTCACACCACGCAAGACAAAACGGTGCATCATACCGTCATCTCAAAAAAGGAGGGACTATGTTCATGTATATGTGTGCAGGTCCATCAGATCAAATGGCTGCGAACTGCCACACATCCGTGGTGTGAGGGGACCACGGCACATTAGAGACAAAGCGAGAATCGGCCGCTCCTAAGGCTGTGAGAACAGAAAGCTGGCAATTCATAGCGTTATGGGCCCAGCCATCACAAGCCAAACACCAAACATGCAGTTACCATAAAAGCACATCAGGCTAAGTGAAGTCATCATCTACACATCCATCTCCCGGACACTTATCATGGTCAGGGCCGCAGGGAAAAGCCGTCATTCTGAGGCCAAGCTTCAAAGCGCCCTTCGCTGTCCATGGATGAGATTTCTATTACTTGCAATCGAGGTGCTGTATAACCCGCACCATGGGGAAATAATGCACTGCTCTGGAGAGCAAGCAGCATCAAAGCCCCCTCCTATACAGAGATAAAGCGCGACTAGCCACCTGGAAAACGCCTCTGTCTCCACATCTCACCCCAGTTTCAACAAAGCCACGGCGGGCATCTGCCCTCCCTCTCCATCCCTACAATCCCATTGGGCAGCTCGCAGTACAACAAAAAGATGTTGCCACAGCAACAGAGGACAGTGATGGAAAGGGAGACCTTCCAATACATAACATGCAGGACATGTTACACCTGTTATACATTATACACTGTACACACACACACACACACACACACACACACACACATATATATATGTTGCATATGGCTGTTTGGAATAATCCATAAATGAAATAGTCTAGACCTGGGGTACTCAAAACGCAGTTTAATCCGGACTGTGTGATGGATGCCCCCCCAGTCCACAAAATGAAAAAAAAACTCCCAAAGCCCCCTGGAGGGCGAAATCTACCAAGAGCAGCCTCGCGATGGCGAGATATAGGGATATACTGAAGGCCTCCTCCCAGTCAGCAAACCCCCCCCCCCCCTTCAGAAATTTTAATTGGGGGCAGTGGACCATGGCTTTGTGTCACTCATAGTATTTCGACCTCAGGGAAAAATAATTGCGTATCCCTTGTTTAGACATATGAAGAAGAAAATGGTGTGCACTCACGCTAGCTTTAAATTCATATTGATGCAAGTTTCATCCATAGGACACATCCCACACCTAAAGTTATGTTATTCAGTGTGAGACCTTGTGTCACTGTGGAAGCATAAGAACAGCATGAAGATAAACGCCATTTTCAGGATCTAAAACTCATAATACAAGGCTGGATTTGCAAACAAGGAAACGCACTCCAGATCAACCTGAGACAAAACCAATGAATTAATGTTAAAAAAAAAAAGAAAGTGGTGGCAGGTGGCGGGGATTTTAAACAATGTAGCTGGTCGTTCCACCATGCCGAGCCCTATTGAGGGATTACAATCCTGGGGCCCAGCTGAGCTGTACCAGATGTGTAGACATTCAGGTCTGATACCTTACCAGCCCCGCTGATGTCAGTCGGCCACTGTTGAACGAGGTACCAGCGTAACACGTGTGAGAAATGTGAGCAGGCAGGGTCTTGTCTGACCCCGGGGTACCACAAAGCTCCTTCAGGCTACGCCTAGAGGCCGCTGCGACAGCCAGACAACTTGACGAGCCGCTCGCCTCCTGTTACAGGTTGGTAAACTGGAAGCTACGCAGTCATGGGATACGCTGGTGGACGTACTTCTGGTTCACACAGGCAGACAGAATGATACAACTCGGGTACTTCAGCAGATAATGGCATAGATGTGGCCCTCAAAGGTTGCCGCTTCAAATCTCTGCAGGGGAGCCACTGCAATACCATTGATCGAGAAATTTAACCCAAACTGCTCCAGTCAACATAAAGCTAACTGAACATCTATGCTTAAAGCTGACTACTTTCTGAAATCTATCCACACAGTGAAGGATTTTGTTCAAAGTAAAAATTTGACTGCTTCTCAACCCCACTGCCCTCAGTTAAACGCCTTGTTCAAAACACCACTCTCCCCCCTGCTCCATCTAAGTGGTTGTGGTCATAGCTCCTATGTTTATCTGGGAAGGGATGGCCGCTCGTTCTCCTGGACGGGCGAGGCTGCCACGTATAGCGACAAGCCGAGACTTGCTAGAAGGAAACCTGATCATTTGAGTCAGGAAACCCCGCAGGTTGACTGTGCCCATGGTCAGGGTCTCAGGGCCACCTCCCATGGCAAATGCTCGTCTCGTAACACCAGTCGACAGACTGAACGTGGCCCTTTCAACATAGTGTGTGAATACGTATGCTATGCATGCAGAAACCTGTTCATGCATACCTCAAGCAGCACCCACTATTCGGCAGAGAGCACCCTGCGAACACATTAACCTGCATCTCTACAGTACATGGCCATGTCCACCCAGGGAGGTGGGGCAGGGGTGCTGAAAGATTGGTGATTCCACACAGGGGCTTCAAACTCTTTTGGCTGCACATTTTGGGCCTTAAGGAGCCCTTTGCTCAGAAAAGTGGTCTGATCCAGCACGTTGCCACACCCACCACATGATGAACCACCTCAGGAATGAGAACCTGAGTGCAGCCGGGTATTCACAGGAATCGAATCGGCAACCTTCCGTTTACACACACAGATCTCAAGCCTCAGAGCCACCACTCCGCCCCTTACAAGAAGCAGTTAACTACTAAATTTTGGCAGCTTAACTTAACGACACAGAATGGTCTGGTCGCAGCGAGATGACGTATGGCCAAGGGGCTGAGAGGACCCCCACCAGCCTAAAGGGAGCAAGTCTCCAGCCATGCATCCTTTCCAGATAGTTTGACATGAAGAATTACGCCTTTGCTCGGGTATGTTGAATTGCATGTATAAGTTTGCCAAACAAGGTTTGATGGCTCCATATGCAAAAGCTCTTAATGTATAACTATGATATTTGTCATGGACCAGAATTCATCATGCTTTTCCAGAAACCTTTGACTGACACTATAATCTCATGTACATTTCCTTGCTTTTACATTATAGCCATACTTGTAACCTAAACTTTAACAGGGAATGTCATGCCATACGATATAATGCTTCATATTAAGCTTCTGCCTTCTCACTAATCCAGTCATATAACGTCATCCATTAAATAAAAAACTATCCACCACTGTCCCATTTAAAAACTCTATCATGTCTCTCATATTACTGTTATGTGCATTACGGTAAAGTCAGGGTAATCCAAGTCACTTTTACCCAGAGATTTCATTCCATATTGGAAAAAATTTAAAGCATGTGAAATCACCTGTGCTGCAGTATAAAAGCCAAAGCCCCCTCTGGCTGCTGTCTAAGTTTCCCCTATATTACAGTCTTGGGTTAAATTCAAAAGGAATTAAGAAGACACAGCTGTTTTCCCCACAGAATTAAGGCTGTGTCTGGTGCACCGTAGTTAAAACATGGATTCATGATCACAGATTTTTCCACTTTTAAAATTCTGCATGTATAATTCGTGAGACAGAATATAGAGGAATTAGAATAAAGAGGAATACGGAACAGAATATGGACATACTGGAATGTGGAGGAATGCGGAACAGAATATCGAGGAATTGGAATATGGAGGAACATGGAACAGAATATGGAGGAATATGGAACAGAATATGGAGGTATATGGAACAGAGTATAGAGGAATTTGAATACATATATGGAGGATATAATTGAAAGAATATGGAGCAATTAGATGTTTTTGAAAGTTGTGTGTCATATACAGCCTTGCATCAGCTTGAATAAGCATTTAAGGCAGGGACCACTAGACGCAAGTCATTTTGGGCGTATCTTGTTATTGTAGCTGTCCATTACATATACAGTACTATTTGCATACTGTATCACAAGTTATATATGGACAGCAGGCCATTAAATGGCAGGCAGCGCTGCCAATTTTCTGTACCTGTTACACTAAGTGATACACCCACTAATGTCCTACTACATTCACTTTCAGGCGTCTCGATCAGTGTATATTATTTACTATTATTTACAAAGTGGTTGGATGTCACTCAATCAGGGGAAACTCGACGTAGCAGCCCTATTCCTCTACCAATAGCAGCAGGGCTATTCCTCTACCATTTTTATGACTTTTGAAATCATATTTCAGTTACTGTGATCAACTTACAGAAGCCCAGCTCTGAAATACTCGATACTGCATTAATATAAAGCTTTTTCCGTACACAGTTAGAGCATCATTGAAAAAATAACACACGCACACAAACACACGCACACACACACGTGTGCGCGCACACACACAAACACACGCGCGCACACACACACACGCGCACACACACACATGCACACACACACACGGACACCCATACACACGCACGCACACACACACACACACACTCGTCAGAGGATTAAAATACCACCTAACATTAGAAGACTGAACAGTGTGGTTCATGTTTAATGGGATCAGAGGGTTAGGTCAGATTTCCCTGGGGTCGCTGTGATCATAGAGTGGGGATGAATAAAGTTTGTAAATCTGCCAGCATCTCCGTTTTCATTGGCCACGTGCAAGCAGGCTCATTTCAGATCTGAAAAGATGGCTTAGCACAGCGGTCAACACATTGACAGATCACACAGAGCCTGAATGCAAAATTGCACCAAATTGTACAGTTTTATACAATTGGACAGAAACAAAGGGATCACTACTGCTGTTTGCTGTATTTCCAGTTACCATCTATCACAATGCAAAGAATCTAAGTTGGGCTTAAGGTTTACTTATTCAACCACAGAGAGTGAAAGCCTAGGATTTAATTTCTTCATAACTAGAAGACAGACATGCATGTCACACCCCCTGGTGAGAGATTAGCATGACAGGTAAGCATGTCTGAGGCTGGATACAGGGAAGAAGTAAAACGAGCCCAAATTACAGTTCCTCAGACGGGGTTCTGGGCTCACATATCACAGCATGGAAAATCCATTGCCACAATGAGCGTGAAAGACCTGAAAGAGCTTAAATTGGATAATCGCATCCAATTAGCATCTGTGTGTAGAACATGAGGCCCCCTGGCCCTGGACTCGCCCCCTGGGAGTTACCCCCTACACATTCAAGGAGCTCCAAGTCACCCGCCTCAAACAGCACCCCCCTCCCTGACCCTAATCCCCCATTGACACTCCCGCTCAACCCCCCCCTCCTTTTTCCGGATTATTCCGACCTCTCATTGAAGGTGCCGAGCTGCCTGACACATTGATCCAGGGAGGTCGGCTTCACCCGGGCAACTAGCGAATTAAACTCTCACGACACGCCAAGGCAGACGTGCAGGTGATCTGAAACTGGGAGGAGGGTAGGATAGTGGAGATGCATTTCAATCTGGGGCCCCTGGCTTCATGCCAGCCCACCTCGACTTCACATAGGTGAGCCAGAGGCTTTCTGAAGCTGACCCTGGACCTGAACATTGAAGGAACAGAATGTTGTGAATGCAGCAAAGTTGGCTTGAAGGCAGTCGGTTTGGTCTGAGTGGGTGACTGACAGGTCTGTTAGTAATACTGCGCTTCATTTACCTCAGAGGTGAGAAGTCGGAGCTGGGAATGACGTCACACCTGAGTTAACCGCGTTCCAGTACAACAAGTCAGAAAGCCATTTAGCAATACCAGTTCTAACCAGGTTCAATGTTAGCCATTGTTACCAATACCAGTTAACAACGCATTACGTGTTTTGCACATACGAATACCATAGCATCAAGTTCATAGATAGCGGTTGGACAGTAGTGTGTATGACTGATTTAATATGACACAGATAGGTGCTAATAAACAGTATATAACTACAGCTTTCATTTCTGTTGATGAAGGGCGCAGCCGTCTTAAATTCTGAGGTCATGGTTGCAGAGGTTGTGCCGACTTTACGAGTTCTTCAGGCCCCGTTCTAGTTAAAAATTCCAAATAGGAACTCGGAAATTTTGACTTGCGGGTTCTGGGACGCAGAATAAGACCCATGAGCCCAACCCGTCACCTGAAGGCTGCAGTGTGACCCACTGCCTATGCTGTGTAACAGGGGTTAAAGTGCACAGCACTCAGGAAACGAGAGAACACAAGTTTGTCCAAGGAAGGCAAGGAGGCAGGAGCGTGAGCCGGCTGGAAAAGAGCAGGGGCCATGTGAATCCGAGCTCCGAGGGAAACAGCCGAAAGTGTGGAGACCGTCTGGACAGACTCTGCCCAGGACATCCAACAATCACACTAGTGATTATCATCACTCCAGGTAATTAAGCAAGCTGGAACGCACGACCAAATCAGGCCCATACCGCACCCCAAACTTCACAGTACGGCTTCATTCGGCATCCGTAGGAAAAAGGGGTAACTTTTCCAGAAAAATCCACAAGAGGGAGGCAGCGGGGAAACATCATGGTAAGCAGGCCCCCCCAGATAGAGAATTTTTTGTGACCAGGGGGCGCTGGCCTGACTGCCAGGGGGGAGAATGATGCAGAGAGGAAACAGGGCAGCGAGCGGGGATGTGCGTGTGGGGTCGGGACGGTTTATCATTATTATACAATGCTTAGACTGGGGAGGACCCCACCATCTGACAGACAGGCCTGTCAGGAAGAGTGTTATGGGCCACAGTCAGCCTGCTTCTACAGGCTCCGCTGTAGTTGTACAAAAAACAAGAATAATACCTACAGCAGGCAGGATAGCGGGAGCTGTAGCAAGGCCGTCGACAGCCTCCCTGTCCTGTTTCACAGCTCTGTCTGACATCTAACACCTGTCCTCGCGCTGCCACACCCCCCCCATGCGCTCGCTAAGCCCCGCATCCCAACTCGCGCTAAGTTTAGACCGCGGCACATAGCGTGCAGCTCGGGGTAAAATTAAGGCGCGTTTGCATCTGGCGAGTAGCTGATGGCGGGTGGCTGATCCGCTGACATGATGGCACCGCGGCTCAGGTGCTTATTATAGAGCCGCCTGCCAGTGGCAGCAGAGGTGCCACACGCTGGGGATGTGGGGGGGGGGCAGGTCCAGCCCAGGACTGGTGCAGCAGGAGAACGCCTTCACGCACATGCACGCACATACCACTCACGCCTTTGATTAAAGAGAGGGGATCATGTGTCTGGGATGTACGACGAGGAGCTACCACTGCACACAGTTAACGCGTGACAGACGGTCCCATAACTTGATTAAGTGAGAACCCTTCTCATGTACTTCCCCTAGTGGGACCGAACCCTGCAGCCTTCTGGTGTAGAACTTTGCTATCTGTTCCTACACCGAATATCCGTTTAGTAGTAAATTATTATAAACCGCTAATATTTTAATATTGACAGGAGGATGTTATTTAAAATGTGCAAGAATACATACAGGATAATCTTTGTCAAGAAGAGCAGGTAATGTGATAGCTTCATATGCATTTTTCCACATGTTATTAATATCAAGATCTCTTTTGTAGTGTTATAATCTACCGATAATCCTCCAAAAGCAATCATGTTCCTCTGTACTGTAATAACTGCCAAAACGACTCGGAGATCCTCTCACACTGGCTTATTGTTGATACACTTATTTGCTCTTCAAAGAATATTTCTACCCCTGCCAGTGTGTGTCGGTATCAGCCTGAGAGTCAGGAGCAGATCCCTGACTGCCTGTGTGTGTCGGTATCAGCCTGAGAGTCAGGAGCAGATCCCTGACTCCCTGTGTGTGTCGGTATCAGCCTGAGAGTCAGGAGCAGATCCCTGACTGCCTGGGTGTGTCGGTATCAGCCTGAGAGTCAGGAGCAGATCCCTGACTGCCTGGGTGTGGATCAAAGCAGAGCACAAACTGCAGAAAAGTAGGGTTCACCTCTCAGGTGAATCAGGACACTGGTCACGGGGGGTTCACACTCTGCCGAATTCACACGTCGAAAACCCGGATCGCGAGGTGATCTCTCGGGCACTGATGCCAGGAACGTTCCCATGGAGCAGTCGTAAAACTCGGGTTCTCATTGAGGCGTGGAGCACCTCTGATGAATCTTCTAAACGGCTGTTAGCGGAACGACACCCATCCATCAGTGGAGGCGGGTGAAAAAGCTGCATGCTGTCAGCTCAGGCCATCTACCTTAAAAGCCTCTGCGAGCTAAACCACAGGCACCGCTGCAGAATTTCACAGTCGCTCTGTTACTCCCCATGACCACACGGACGTAAATAGCTCACTACTAACTCCATTGTTTCTGTATTTACTCCAACATTCCTTGTACTGACATGCACTCCTGTACTTTTTATATATTTATCAACCACAGTGTATATATCAAACGGACTATATGTGACCATTGTTTTGTCTCAGCTGTGTTTATACCTACTGTATATATACGAGTCACAGACAACCGGAGACTCCCTGTGTGCATGTGGACATACTTGGACAATGACGATGATTTTAATTTGCTACAGTGTCTTTAAGCAGAATGCAGTGGAGGCAAAGGCATAGACGGAAATCTTTCATCACACACTTCGCGGACGAGCCACAGAGCAGCTCCGCATGGCGTTTTCCCATATGGCAAACTGTCTAAATGAACACGTGAACGGGCAGCATCGCAGGCGGTGTTGGTGGAAGGCTGCAGCAATAAAAATGGTGCCCAACAACTACTCAGTCACCAGGGGCCAGACCGTACTGTCATTTACAATCATGGACATACAGTTTTCTGGTTCCTGCTTTTATCGTCGTCTCCTTTCATCCCAGCACCTTCAATTTTACACACACGGGCGCACGTGCACACACACACACACACACACACACACGCACACACACACACGCGCGCACACACACACCTCTTTAACTGATGAAATCTCTGTACAGAATCAAAGTAAGATTGAAGACTCAAAGATTCTTGAGCACTGCCAGAACTAATAGCCCCACAGAGGGAGCACTGCATCGTGGGTATTGCATTATGGGTACTTTATCGCTGTCAATAAGAACTATCGACTCGTTTCCATTAAATGCATTTAAACTGTTGGCACACGGCGGAACCGAAACGGGTAGATATGCGAGCCAGAGCTGGAAATACTCTTCCCTACCGCCAGCAGAGCCGCTAAATAATCTGCTAAATAAAGCTTCTATTGACTTTAATGGGAGAAGCATCCCTTCCTGTGACTCATGGTGACTTGTTTTTATCTTATCGAATGGCCTTAAGCTGGCAGAATGACGCTGCCCAGTCCGCAGGAGAGCGCAGCCCATGCCCCAGAAAACCCTCGCAATGACGCCTCAGCGATGTCTGTCTTCACTCACTTGTAAGGCAAATGGGTAAATTGCCAAGCCACAAATCTCACCCCGCCCATGTTTGCTTTGATTTACCATTCAAACAGCAAATTTGTTAATCAGATATTGTGAGCCCTCCCAGTAGCTCAGTAAGAGCTGTCAGTAGCCCCCACCCAAGCCACAGGAACAGTGTACGGCCCCCCTGCATGCTGAGCTCACCTTCCATGAGCCGTGTGTATAAGAAGACCCTATCATGTGTATGCACATACTCCAATGAGGCCACGCCCACCAGGACCGATCAGGCCTCTGATTGGTGACACCTAAAGAGTAGCTGACCTCCAACAAAGGAATATCTGGAAGGCTGTCATCCGACAGCAGGAGCCTGGGGCTTAATCAGACCAAGACATTCAGTCACACAGGAATGTACAGTCTGTCCACAATGGGGCTTGAGAACTCTGATGGACATCCAAACATGATGGCGGATTGAGGCTCTTTTCTCTTTTGCTGCAATTCAGAGAATATAACTTTATACGAGGCTCCTGAAGGCAGCGACACACCTTACATCTGAATAGCAGCCATAAGCTGTTCGTGAGAAAGATGTCATTCTCCAGTGATCTCAGACTGTTCATGTTCATCTTCATGTAATGTGCAGACCCAAAGGAAGTGAGCCAGGAAGGCTGCGGAAGCACGGCAGGGTTCTGGTTGCCTTATTTAAATAAGTTACTGATGACCAGAGATGTTGAAGATCTGAGTGGGTATTAGATGGGTATAATCAATACACATGCATAGTATTTCAAATTTCACCAAGTTGATCAATGAGATTTTAGGAAAATAGTCATTTATTTATATGACATTAATGCCAGTCAGTATTGGCTTTCAGATTCAGCTGACCAGTTTACAAAGCCGGATACTAAGTGGCCCGATTTTAGCTAAGGATCACGTTCAGATGGGGGGAAACATCTGCTCCCCTCGTAGTACCCCACCCCACCCCACCCCACCCCACCCGCTTTCAGTCACGCATCTAGAGGCTTACCACCATGCCACCCGCTGGCGCCGAAGCAGCATGATCGGGCACAGACAGAGCACCAGCTGGCGGTGTGGATCAGGTGGATAGCAACCCTGGCATTGGAGGCCCTTGCATTACACTGTGCCTCCACTCCATAAATATGTCAAACGCTCACTCTGCTTCTGTCACACACCACCTTTCAAGCCCAGTAAGCCCCCCACCCAGATATAACTAATATGGTATCAGGCATGATACCACCCACGGTGTGAGTGATTACATGGTCACAGAAACATGAAAATGGTTCACGGCAAAGGAAGCAGCTCACTAAAATCTGCATGCAACTGCAATTCCAAGCCAATACTTTTTTTCTTTAATTGCAGTTTTGTTTGTAATTGCTTTCCCTGTAGTTAGGTGATCAAGTCACATTCTTTGAGGCCTCGTGCACTGTGTATCCTCTAAGAGGAAGAATTATCGAATTTGGCTCAGTGAGGTAAAAGCCTGTTCAGGAGGTGCTATCCATTTAATGGGGAGGATAAATAACTCACCAGATGCCGTTTGTAATACGTGCACAAATTGCAAAGAAAGAAACACTGTTTTTCTCCCCGACAAAGAGGAACAGACGAAGCTTGGGGACTCACCTGGCGCTCATGGGCACCAGCAGGATGTCATGTGACCAGCAGTTAGTCACGGCAGCCATAAGTCAGCGCCTGTGTCGTATGAACAACTCTGCTTTATGTTTCCCTCTACCGTTTATCTGGAAAATGCTTTACTCTTGTGGGCGGGTGGGGGGAGGCGGGCTCACCTTTTTCCCCACATTAACCTTTCAGTCCCTTTGAAGGGGAAGAGTACACATGGTAATTCTTTTCAGAAACATTAGGGAGCAATGCCATTACAGTAGCCTCTGTGGGATCCCAAAATTAATGCTGACCCCCCCCCACACGAAACTAAAATGACAACACGCATTATTTAACATAAAAATATAAAAACTAGCACACAGGAAATAAAGACCTGCACGAAGTTCTTTCACCCTGTAACTGTTTTCTTAAAAAGACATTAGATGAAAAAGCTTTAATAGGATTTAGATGTCAGTGCCCTCCGCTGACCCCGGTGGCAGCACTGAGCACGCAGCTGCTCCAATGAACGGGCTGTTTGTTGTTAAAAGAATGCAGCTTCGCTGGGGGAATGTGGACGAGCCGGGATAATGCAGCATTTCTGCCCTGATTGGAATGATGCATTCCTTCAGACCATTCCGCCGGCACTGCTGGGAGTCTGGCAGGTAGAATGAGGACAGAAAGAAATTCAGAGAGTAACGCCTTGGCTTTCAGGGGTATGATCACATCACCTCTGTCATTATGTATGACTAAGCACCATAATGAACACCAAAAGCATTTCATTCCTTTTACTTCCACTATATTAATTTATTTAGCTGACACTTTTATCCAAAACCATGTACAATTGAGAAAGTGGAGTCAACCAGTCCCTGGAGAAACTATGGTTATGGGTCTTGCTCAAGTGCCCGAAGGTGAAATCATTCCTCCGACCAAGGGATCTGAACCGGCGACCTTCTGATTATGCCTAATCCACAGGGCCATGCACTACCCTCATCACAGCCAATCAGAAGATTGTCATTAAATGGTAACAGCAGATTAAAGCACATGCCTGTTTCTTAAATATATATAAGAACATCCTCTGCATAGTCCAGTGAAACACTGTACACCTGAAGTGCCAGCAGCGTTATAAGGTAATTTCCCACCCAATCCCAGACATCAACATGTAGATCTGCAACATTCCTTTCATACCGTACATGACATTTACCAAACAGACAGGGCGAGGATTCCAAAATAGAAACTCAGACCCCCAGAAGCCAGGTAATACCCTGAGGACCACCCTGTGATTCACGTGTTACACGTGTGTCTCTAAAGGGGATCAGGACCCCTGCTCCCTGTAACCCCCTGCCCTGCTTTTTACACTACTGAAGGTGACACATTATTACCATTTATATTACAAACACATGCCCCTTTGAATATAAATAGCTTCATATTTCTATCCTGTTGCCGCATGGGCAAATCAGTGTACTAATAATATGGTACACAGGTCTTTATGGCCCTTAAATTACTATACTTATTGTACATCAGGCAATCTGAGGGAATAACCACTTCAAGTCCTGCAACAAAACAATTAAATTAAGGCCAAAAAGAAAATAACCACGCTCCCCTTTTTGGTGCCTTTTTGAATAAATACAGGCAATCCACAGGTTAAGAAGGTCCAACTTATGGACAACTCCTACTTACATACAGACTGCCATAAAGCCTATTACCATGTTGGCCCAAATATCAAACTTTTTTTTCCTCAAAATACACCTAAAAAGTGGTGTTGTCTTATATTCGAAGCATAGATAGGGAATTGATGGCACCAAATACGATACTTTGTAACAAGTGTTTTGACTTACCGTAATATAGATTTGCTGTAAGATGTCTCGTGTGAGCATGAGAGTTAGAAAGCATGTCATACCAGATGCGTGAGAGCAGGCACCCTTGGCCATGCACGCATTTAGCGTGTATCTCTGAGTGTTTTGTAAGTATGCTTTTTGGAATGTTTGCCGTTTAATACACTACACAAACAAAACTTTTTTCTATATAAAAGTACAATTTGATATTACAAAAACTTTTTTCCAGAAACGGTTGCTAAAAAGTGGGGGGGTCGTCTTATAATCGGGGTATATGCGGTATATTAAAAATTTGAGTTAAACACAATGGTTCATAATAAAGAAAGAAAATTTGTGATGCTCATGAAAATATTGCGTAACTTCAGCGGTTTGTCAGCTCGAGGTGCAGTGCAGTACCGTATGCAGTTACTTTTATTATCGGGTCAGGTCAGGTTGGGGAGAAAGGACTGGGACGGCGCATTGCCGCACCCACCACACGAGGAAACACCTCGGGATCCTGGCCCAGTCCTACCCTCTGGAAATGGTCATCTATCTGCCGCAGCCAGGAGTTATGTGGGCATCTCCTTAGCCTGGTCCAGCTGCTTGGGTCCTCAGCAATGAGGATCCTGTGAGTCGGATCACCTTCAGGGAATTGCACCATATGGCCATAGCGCTGTAACTGACGTTCCCTGAGCAACTGCTCATTCAACACAAAGTCAAACCAGTGGTACCCAAGGACTCTCTGAAGAGACATAGTACCAAAGGAATCTAATGTTCGTCTCAGGTCACTGGATAGCATCCATGTCTCCCAGCCATACAGCAAAACAGGAAGCACCAGAATGCTAAAGACTTGGACCTATGTCCTCTTATAAAGATATTGGGAGCGCCATAAACCTTCTCCCAGTGACCTCATGACCCCCTCATACTCTCAAATCCGTCTACTGACTTCATAGGAAGAGTCACCAGAGAAAAGAATGTCGCTGCAGAGGTAAGTGAACTTCTCAACATGGTCGACATTCTCTTCTCAGACAGACACGCTGCTGATGGCCGCGCCCAAGAGGTCATTAAAGGCCTGGATCTTGGTTTTTATCCAGGACATCCGTAAGCCCAGACTCCTCTTTCAGTCTCTCGAGAGCCCCGATCAAAGCCTCAATTGACTCCACAAATATCACAGCATTGTCAGTAAAGTCAAGATCAGTGAATCTTTATTCACCAGCAGATGCCCCACAGCCACTAGACCCCACGACCTTGCCCAACACCCAGTCTGTGCAAGCATTGAACAGAGTAGGAGAAAGAACACACCCCTCATGAACCCCAGAATCGAATGGGAAGAATGCAGAGGTTCTGCCCCCACTCTGCACAGCATTCAGAGTACCAGTGTACAGGCTGGCTATGACAACCAGCAACTTCAGAGGGATCCCGCAAAGTCTCAGGATGTCCCACAGGGCAGCTCGATCAGCTGAGTCAAACACTTTATGAAAATTGACAAAGGCTGTAAAGAAACTCAAGCATTTACGCTTGATGAGAACCCTCGGTGCCAGGATGCAGTCGATGGTTGACTCCTTAGATGTAAAACCAGACTGCTCTGGTCGCTGGTAGGCAAGCAAGTGATCACGAATCCTGTTGAGGATGACCCTATCATGGACCTTACATGGACCTGAGAGCAGTGTTATCCCCCTGAATTTCCTACAATCCAGGGGATCATCCTTCACTTTCCAGATAGGAACAAGTTCCGTTTTCCAGTCAGTTGGGATGACACCATCTCCTAAATGGAAGAAACACTGCTTGCAATGCCAGGAGGACAGCCTTACCACCAGCCTGGAGGCATGAGGAGGTTATGAGGTCGCTGAAAAGGAGTGTGTGGACTTAATTATTACTAAATTATTATTACTATTATATATTGTATCATTATTGTTTCAACTTACCTACAAATTTGATTTAAAAGACAGACTTGGGGAACAGATCTCATTCATAACATGAGGACTGCCTGTATTCCAAGATATCAGCTGTTCTTATATCTGGGCATGTTAACACTAACTGAAGATGGCTGATGACCCATTAGAATATCACAAAATATGAAAGGAGAAGATCTGGAGACAAAATGCTATTAGTTGAAGTGAAACTAAGAAGGTTCTTCATAAACTGGCTTAAGTTTCTCTGAACCAAGAATTTCCTAAATCGATACTTAAAACATCAGAAAGGACATAATGCTCGCCTTTCCCTACATCTGCAGCTTCCCAGCTCCAGCATCTTTTACAGCTGGCTCCTCCAATACAGAGTTTCCTAACCCAGTCCTCGGGGGAACCCCAGCACACCAGAACCAAGCAAACAAGAATACCAAGTACCTGGAACAGGTGTGTTGGAAGTTGGGAGGGAGCAAAAATGTGGACTCTCTGGGGGTCCCTAAGGACTGGGCTGAGAAACGCTGTTGTAACAGATGGAGGCACTGTCTACGCAAAGACCGACTCCACTTGGGCTGTTACATCATCAGACCCGGCACATACACTCGCAGCATGGTGGTGGGGGTGGGGCAGAGATATCAGGTCTCCTGATTGAGTACTCCTCTGACCATGCTGTCCTTTTCAAACCAGGTTTCACATTGAGTTCATTATTGGCAGGAGAAAGAAAAAAGCTCAGTCAGCCTGGTGTGAGGTTCCCCATAATTGGTTTCACTAATAGGGTGAAGATGGAACTGCAAGGACAATAAGTTTGTTAAGATCCGGCCACTGCTATGTCAGCTGTAATGCAAGAAAACATGCATTCCTTTCATTTACGGAGCTGTGTGTTCAGGTTTATGGAGGTACGATGGGAAAAGCGCCAAGTCAGCCATGACTTCCTTGTTGATTGCAGGTCACATGCAGGTTTGATTTTCCTTGCCTGGTCCCCACCTTTCATTCTTAGGTCAGATCCTATGGCAGCATCTTGCATTTGTACTTCTGAGCATCAATACCGTGCCCCCCATCACGTTTTGACATGTTTACCCCATTGCAGTCCCTGTAAATTCTTGCTGTGAGAGAGATTTCGGCAGAGTCAGAGAAGGAGGGGTGAGGCCACGCCCCCTCATTATGAGGATGGGTGCTGGTGGACACAGGTGGTTTGAGGCCAGAGAATGAATCAAGCGGAACATGGAGAAATATGTAAACATGCAAAACCTCAAAGCTGCTTGGAAAGGTTACAAAAAAGTAATGCTTTATGGAAAACTACCTGCATATCTAAATGCCAGCTTAGATAAAAGTGATCAAGAATGTTTACAAAAACCCCTATGAGTTATAAAAAGTAACTCCCCAGTTATTAACCCTGATGCCCTTACCCCTATCGTCTCAAAGTACCTCTGCCAAAAGCACAATTACTCAACTCAACAGATCCTTAAAATTCATTCTGGCGAAGGCCGCTGAGGGTTAAACCAAGAGCTCAAATGTGTATGGGGGAAATAATGCCTTCAGTATTCCTAAAAGAAGTGATGTTTACTTTAGTGTCAACGCCCCACCATAACTGGCAAAGACCCAGATGACCCATCAAGGGATTTTGAATGCTGAAATTTGGGCCATATTTATCAGTAATTCTGCAACAAAAAATGGAAGACCCACTGTAACCTGACATTAAGAGTTTTTCTGTTTCATCACTGGCACTGCCAATCCTCAGGAGTTGTCAAAAGTCATTAAAAACATTTAAAAAGTTGGTAACCACTAACATCCATCTGCTGTAACTGCTTGTCCTATTCAGGGTCGCAGAGGGTCTGGAGCCTATCCCAGAGGTCATGGGTGCAAGGCAAGGAACCCATGGCAAGGCAGGGAGGGAACAACCCAGGATGGGGCACCAACCCATCGCAGGGCACACTCACACACCATTCACACCAACGGGCAATTTGGCAACTCCAATCAGCCTCAGCATGTTTTTGGACTGTGGGGGGAAACCGGAGGAAACCCAAAGCGACACAGGGAGAACATGCAAATTCCACACACATGGAACCCAGGCAGAGACCTGAACCCTGGTCCCAGAGGTATGAGCCAACGGTGCTAACCACTGCACCACCACCCTCAGTTACTTGAATCATATTTTTGACAGTCGCATTTGAATGAAAAAGTAGTGACTGTCACACTTTCAATGTTTCAAAGGTGGCTGTTAATCTTCACTTAAGGTTTGATTGTAGAATACCATAATAAGAAATATGAGGTGTTTTTAGTCTGCTTAATGCAAGAAAACTGAAGTTACAGGGAGCAGTCGCGAAGCCACATTGCCTTTTAAAAAGAGGGATAACTTCAGGGGAGGCAATCCGTGGCAGGGGGGCAGTTTAGAGCACAACACCAGTAAAAGCTTTTACACTAATGGAGAACTAACATCTTGAAGTACCAATTGTAACTGGTACGGTGGGAAAGCGCCCAAACTTGTGTAATGGCTCCTGTGTCTGTGCTGTTTTTGTTTGTCGCGTAGTGTAAAAAATACCTAAGAAATCAAAAGAGTGGTTCCACAGAGTTCCAGGCTGCGACCATTTAGTCGCATTTTGTGACCATTTTTGGAAACAGTGCGTCTAAATTTTATAACTAGGTGCACCAGTGCAACTTGCAAATATACCCCGCATTTATGCCCAAATATGCCCCCATACAGTGGCTGACCACATCGTCGTATATCCCGTAAAACACTCAGAAAGAGCGAAAATTGGTGTGCATGTGTATGCATGTGTGTGTGAGCGAGATCATCGTAACTCGGTACAATTGCAATTATTCGGAGGCACTACTGTGGAAGCGCTTACAGTGAATAGTTGCTGATTACTTGACCACAAGCACCGGCGCTAACCTGGAAGTTTAATGGGTTTCAGACCAAATGCGGCATGGGCTGTGCCCCCTGCGAGGTTTGCGCAGTCCTCCAAACAGCGGTTAGCGCTCAATACGCTGTGCGCACCGCGTTGTTCGGCGCAAGTGGGAGTAGTTCGCAAAACTCGCTGCTGTCATTTCGTTGTTGCCCCGACTCACGGTCAGTCACGACAATGTATATTTCGCAAGCTAAAAGATGGTAAGCGTATGTCATATAGCTATGGAAATTCAGACAGGAACAATACAAGTTTCTCCTCCATTTTGGTTTCGGTGCTTAGTTCGGTGCCTTATCGGTATTGGTCGCGGTCAAAGTTGAACAAAGTTGAACAAAGATCAACTTTGTCCGCGGTGCATGCGCAAGCTCCCCCAGTGGTGCGCGGCGCGACTCTTACACTACGTTTGCGTTGTGCTCAGCGCAGCGCGAATCTGTTCTTGCGCCACGCAAGCCATACGAAATAATGGGTTTCAGAGCGCAGTGCAGCACATGCAGCGTTCGGTCTGAAACCTGCTTTAAGGGGTTTTCAGCAGAGCCGAGTCTTTCAAAATTCATTGGCACCACCATCCAACAGCACCTGGGGGATAGGAGCATCACCAGTGAAACCAGAAAGGCCCAACAGTGCAGTTACTTCCAGCAACAGCTTAACAAGCCCCTAACAAAGCTGTCACAGCCATAATGGAATTAGTCATCACATCCTCCACCTCCGTCTGCTTCGGTTCTGCATCATCACACTCTAAGCAGAAACTGCAAGGCATTGCCCAATGTGCGGAGGAAGTCATGGGCTGCCGGCTCCCACCTCGAAGGCCTGTACTCATCCAGGGGGAGGAAGAGGAGAAGGAAAGTCATATCTGCCCCCTCCCACTTGGGCTGCTCCCACTTCCAACATTTTCTATCCGAGTAGGAGCCCTAAAGACTCGGACTAAATCAACAACTGCACGGCCTATTTCCTCAGGCCATCGCCATCATAAATATGGCTATTTCCTACACCCTCCTCCATGACCAACGGAACACTTGCACTTACATTTTAACAGTATTTCACAATCACTGGAAATACTATACATTTCACTATTACTTTCAGAGGTTATCCACACATGTTCTTTGCTTTATTTGTAAGTTAACCTTTTTGTATCATTTACTCTCTTCACTCACTTTTTAACTTTATTTCTTCTCACATATGTAAGTTATAATATTAAACATTATTTTTAACTTACATATAATAATAAAGTTACATGGCATGCATTGTCCCCCATAATTTAAAGCTTGAAGCACACTTTACAGAACATGTCTGTATTACTCAGGTTTATACTTAGAAGTCCATAAATAAAACAAAAGGTTTTGCGGTCTTCAACAACCGATTTTTTTCCCCTCCATGTCCCTTTTGGGGCTCCGTAGAAACTCATGCGTACTCCACAAAATAATTATATAAAAATAACAAAAAAACTTAGCTGGCCATTTTTCATGACTGGATCTCTCCGGTGCACCTGCCACCCGTGCACCCGAAACCCCATTTCTGCGACGAACTGTCATTTCTCAGTGAATGCATTATACACGCCGATGAATGCATTATACAAGGCCGGTGTCACACTCGCGCGTTTTCGCAACTCGTGCGAGCAGGTGCGCCCCCATGGAGACGGCAAACGGCGGCACGAAGTGCGCCGCGAGTGGTCCCATGCACTCACCCATGACGCGTGTAACCCTCTCTGAAACACCGGCGATGCCCATATGCAGGAGAGGTACAAAAACCTCCATTTTTGGGGCGTAAGTTCCTTAGTGAGGAAAAAAACACTACACTAGACAAGCTGCAGAAATGCGGCCACGCCGATTTAAAACTTAGCTTCGACGTGGGACGATATATCAGGCCTAGAAATGAAGACGGTAAGAAGAGCAGCACTTCTTAAAATAAGCTGCATGTTTAACACAAATCTCTAAAATTTCCGCTGTTTATCTTTCAGTTTGCTCCCAGCCCTGCATATTTCTCAGAAATGGCACTTTAAGCAGAGGAAACAAATGACCGATCAAAGGTAGGTTTTCAAATCAATCCGCCAAGTGGAGATGGCGAAGGGAAACTTCAAATGTGTGAAAATCTAATTTTAAAGTACGCCATCAGCATCCTGTAGCCAAATTTACGGAGTGAGAATCATTAGGCCTATTTTCGGGAAAGATCCTTCACATACACGGGAACATTTGCAGGGGTCTCTGCAAATCAAGTTAACGTCTCGTGTTTTTTAAGCATATTAAACTGAATGCTTGTGTTAATTTCCACTCTAACATTAGTGCATTTCAGAATATTTCCCCAGTTTAGTACATGGTACAAAAGGAGTGTATAGCGCTTGATGGAATATTTTATGGAACATGAGGCCAAATTAGCATATCTTTAATTGTAAACGATTAATGTCTGTAGCAAAACAGGAAAACTAAAAATCCGTATACGTGTCTATTTAATTCATGGTGCAGTTGAGATGAGTGTGTTTGTTTTCAGCCACAGACCGTAGCAAACCAACAAAAACCTTAAGTCTATTTAACAAAGTCTACAGATCAGCACTGAGCAGGTTTGCAAGCAGACAAGCTCCCCACATAAACAAGCATAAAGCTTAACACAGGAAGACGGACATCGACATACCGGCAACATGTTAACAAGTTGATAGCTGATAAGCAAACTACTTGATTACAAACAAACTGAGCAGAATTAGCAAGTTGCAAGTAGAGTGACTGGACTAAGCAAAACTGGAAGGTCCTAGGAGACCAGGAAGGATTATAAAGTGGGATCAACTGAAGCAGGCGAGAGGTCACTACTATGCTGGTTAGGTTGGTTAATGTCAGCAGCTGTGAACGTCACTGCTAGATCAATCCAAAACAAGGCACTTTAGTGAACTCCTCAGAGCCCTGTCATCTGACATCTGGGAATTCATTGGGGCTGGAAGCAAGACTGCCAAGGATAAAGGTTGGGGTTCTCTTTGCAGCTCCATTTGAACAAAGAAAAAAAATGAGGAAACAATTGTATTCGAAGTGTGGACCTGCCATGCCAGCATGGCTGTGTTCAATTTGTCAATATCTGACCCCATATGATTTAGTTATATCCATCATGAGCATTATATTATTGTTTAGGAAAGATGACCAGCATGAACATGAATGAACAGCAGCTCCCCTGCTGGTGACAACGGGGGATTTACCCTTAGCCCACAGAGACTACAGGTGAGACTTTTGCTTGTGATCATGACCTATGTGCCCACACAACGACCTGTGTAGAATGTGCCTCACTCCCTGTCAGTACATGGCATCCTTTTAAATATTCATGGGTGCTCTGCTGACTCCTAGCAGGGCCACAGCAGACAGTCTTGTCTCTCTGCAGCCATTAACATGCACACCGATACCATTTCAACTTGCCCTATATTTTCTCTGTCATTACATAAGCAATAAATGTCATTCACATTTAGCAAATCATTTCTCATATTCAAAAGACTTGTTAAAAAGCACTCGGCGCAGAGATTCAGGATTCAGAAATATGCAATATGAATGTTAATATCAGACAGGCATTTCAAGTAATCTATTATTTAAAAATTCTCTATTTCAGAAACACTAAAAATATTTTAAAACATAGTCCAGGCTTAAATAACTCAACTGACCAGGAGAGTCTTTTATGGCAGTATTTCTCAATCCTATCCTCGGGAACCCCCCAAGAATACACATTTTTGCTCCCTCCCAGCTCCCAACACACCTGTACCAGGTATTCAGTGTGTTCTTGATTGTTTGGTTCAGGTGTGCTGGGAGCTGGTAGAGAGCATACATGTGGAGCACTGGGTTGAGAAACACGGTCTTACAGCAAAGTGTGATGTTGAAATGTAAGCTTGCAAAATCATTTTAAGGGCAGATTTTAGAGCAAATTAACCACCAGCCGGCAAAGTCTTTCCTCTTGGCAATATTAATTTTTTCTTCCCCGTTACGTTCACTTGTGATCCTTGTTCTGAAGAAAGTCATGCTGGCTAGACAAATTGCTCCTTAATACTTCCATAACAAATCACAAAACATCACAAAACACAGGCATGATTAATAAAGCCCTTTTCTAATTTAGGCTGCTTTCTTGTGCCACGTTTGGTTTGTTTTTCCCTTTGCCTGTTACCTTGAAGTTGGCATTCAAATAGCACATAGTGTGCGGTGAGCTTAAAGCATCACACAGATACACAATCATATGCTGCAGGTCATTAAACCAGGTGCAACCCAAGTTTATTCTCCATCTACAAACATCCCTGTATTACAAGAAGTTTTTAATGAATGAAATGAATCAGCAAAAGTTATATTAAACCCTAATAGATCCCTGTTGAATCGCCTGTCTGACAGAGTCATTTTCAGAAATTACAAGTATCCTCATTTCTTCTGTAATCATGTCATGTTACCTCAGGGTAGAAGTTGCATAGTTGTCCAGTCTGCTTACACTCATTCTCTCTAACACACAGACAACCCCCCCCCCTATTTTGGCATCACTTCACATGTACCACATAGAGAGGCTCAAAGCACCTTTATGGCCACAGAGAAAGAAACAAAGCAGTTGGATTGTAGGGGACTGCAAGATTTTAATCTGATGTGCACAAATTTCCAGACCTGCTTTGCCGCCAGATGCTCTGGGGTCAGCAGATCATGTTTACCATCAGTGCTCCCTGAATATCATTTGGGCATAGCTAGATCCTTGCCCATATTTAGGCAGCCAACACCCTTTGAGTTCACACAGATGCTGACATTAGAACATTAACGGCCACTAACTAAAGCCCTTTCGTGCAGCTAGGACCCAATAAGATCTTGCGTTTCTCTTACTGCGGCCTGCATCTTAGAATGGCTGTTTTTCCTCATTCTTCCCGAAGTTCATGCCTGCATACAAACAACTTGGTGGAACACAAATCAGGGGGATGGTGTATCCTCCAGCCCACTGCTTTATGTGCCTTAGACGCATTTTGAACCTTCAGAAAGTATTTGCACGTACAGTATTTCTGAGATAAAGAATAACTGAAAAAGTAAATTTCTTCATTCCTTGCATCCTGGTCAGATAAGGAGATATGGCAGCTAAATAAAGCACAATTTATGCCTCTGGGGATACAGATAATGCTGTGAAGATATTTTAATATATATTAAAAACAGCAGGGAGCTAAGAGCTATACAATAATGCTGTCCGCATCCAATAAAAACACCTTGGCATACGGGCAACCAAACCATATTGCGGGTTATTCCTAAATGGATAAGCCATACATTTTTAACCACCCACTCAAGTGGGAGCGAGCACAAGGAGATCAGGTGATCCTACCTTCTTCTGGTCCTCCAGCTTATGACTTGTTGACTTCTTCCCATGCTTGCTTGGGTCCGATGGTAAATCCATTCCTTGGGTAAATACAAAAGCTCTCCAGAAAAACAAGATAGGAAAGGTAATGGGTTGGGGGGGGGGCAGAAAGGTGTGGGGCTACAAGGAGCTGACCAGGCCTTGTCCCCGGAACACACCTTTGATCAACTGTGTGGACTCCATGGAATTGCTGGGTGGCTTATTGGGTCAAATGGGGGGGCAAGAGGAATCGGGGAGAGTCCAGGGTTACCCAAGTGAGCACATTATCAGCTGGTCGGTAAGGCCACCACCCCCATTCCAGAATCTTCCAACCAGAAACTCCTCTTCACTCCTTTTAACTCAGTGGCCAAGTTTGTATCCGATCCAGTGGAGTGACCTCTGCATCTGAAACACAGAAAAATGTCTAGCATCTCCTGGTAAGACAGAAAACCAAATAGATGCACATGATCAGGAGGCAAGGAAGTTAAAATGAACTCAAGAAAAAAAGCATTTTGAAACATCACATGCACAGATGCATCTACAAGGAACATGAATATATGTTCTTTTGTAAGTTAAGTTGCCGAATTAAATTATGGCAGCATTCCTGGCATTTCTGCATACTGGCTGGAGAGGACTGGGGTCAACCAAGGTCAGCAGCTTAGGAAAAGGCCATTGTGTTCTCCAGGTTATTCATCACAGAGGTGATGGATGGCATGGGTTTCTCCATGGGTAATGGGGGGGAGGAGGGATAAAATGACAACCTGCCAGAGTCTTAGGGTCTGCAGGTTTTTGTCACGTCCTGGATAAAAAGAATAATCATCCTCCTTCGTGACCCACCCCATCTTATAGAAGTGATGGCTCAGCTTGTAGTCCTACCCACAGATCATCCTAACAGGAAAGAAATCGATCATATGTGGAGATTTTTTTTTCTTTAATAGGCTTTTTAAGGTCACTCAGAAATGTCTGGATGCATGAAACACTATAGTAAGTACACTTTTACGGGCTTTAAAATGTGTGTAGTTTAACAAAAACTCCAAAAGAACGTTTAATCTTAATGTGAAGGGATACAGAACAGACTCATTTTTCTTCCCTGTATTCAGCATATCTATTTTCATGGATTTCATTTTATTTCATAGAAGGTCCGTATTACTGCCCCCCCTCCCCCCCACCAAAGCAATTCCGTCAAATTTGTAAAAACCCTGGTGATGACATTAACGCGTGTGGATTGAACTCTCCCTGAAATCAATATTCATGCATCAGCTCAGCAAGCCAGAGGCTGATAGCACGCAGCCACCGGGCCAGCAAACGAGGGGCTGCACCTCGTGGGCGGTTGGTGTGGAAGATTAACAAACCCTGAGGAGCTGTGAAGAAAATCAGCTCAACCCAGTATATATCTCTAGAGGCCTCTTTCAAAAACCTCACATTTTCCCCACCACACCCATTGCTTATCCTCAGGAAACTTGTATCTCAGTGCATGCTGGAATCATTCATTAAATACTGTCCTTAAACAATTAGGGATGTGTGAATCACAGTTGGGGTAAAGGGCTGACTTGTAACAGTATTACATTTTCTTGGAGTGGCTTAAAGATCTCACAATCAAACACCAAAGTCCTACAAGACAAAGTAAAAGAACTACTAACAACCAAACAAATACAGATACTCGAGGGAGTCGCAGAATGAAACTTGCTCAAAGGAGCCGACGTCTGCATTTTGAGCAGTCGCAAAGCAACGATGCACAGCCCACGCCTTTCGCGAATAATGCATGAAAGCTAATTTCACCTCATCCTATTGGATGCCAGCAAAAACCGCTGAGCAGTGCGAGACTGATGCACAGATGAGACTGTGGGTGCGCCTGATCCCTGCTAACGAGGGAGTCGCTACGGCAAGATTTAGATCTCAGGTAAACGTTCTTATCTTTGGCCGTGTAAACATACAGTCTGATCTACATGCATTCTTGATAAAGCCCGCTTTAACATCACAACTGGCTTACATTCAAACAAGTCTCTGTAAATCCCAAGAGTATACGGATGGTGGAACAGCTGTCTTTGTCCCTGCAGAGGTGCTGAAACTAACCTGGCGATACAGTGCTTTGCTTATCGGCATGAGAATGGACAACAAGAGTGTCACCATCTGTTAGGGAACTCTAAGTACTGTTTTTCTACAACAACATGTCCCATATTCTATAGCTTTCAGGAAAATGATATAGACGCCATCTGCATTGCAAAAAAAGGTTGCCTCATTCAGAGTTTGTGCTAAATGGGACCGGTCCAATGGGTATTACCTGAAATACAAGGGACTTCCCTCATCTAAGAGTTATCCACAAGGTTCCAGGTGAACATCATAACATGGTACACATTTCCAAGGAGATAGGGATGAAGGCATCAAAAAATAAGAGTATTTTTTGGGGTAAGATTGTTATAGCAGCCAGTAACGACAAAACGGAGGGCAGCCATTAAACCACCTTTTAAAATACAGTTTCAAGGCTGAAGCATCTTTCATACAAACACTATTTATGTCGGGGGGATGTGAGCTATTTTGCGACTCACATGGAATGAGAATGGGTCTCTGCTCGGGGGGGTGCGAGAACATTTTTATGCGTGTTGGTGCCACAATATCACCAGAAACGAGAACACCAGTCACCGCTGTCACATAGGCATTCACAAAATGTGTTTGTTTCTTTTTATCACACCAACTGTATCCATTTGCAATTTTATGAAAGATGTGAATGAGAATGGCATAGAAATAAATATATAAACAGACATTCATTATGAATTTAAGCCATAATCACAAAAAAGTAATAATTTTAACATCAAGTAGATCCTAATCTTCTAACATTTTTCACACTACAGTGTACAAAGTATCACTACTTATTTCAAAATGTCCATAACAGACTGGAGAATTTCTTATACAAGAACAACTAAAAAAAGGAAATTTGGAGTCAGGAGTGTAAGGTCAGTCCCCCAAAATGTCATACACAATCATCTGGAATCCAAAATATTCTGCTAAGACAGATTCCTAGTGCAGGCCTGGTTAGACCACATTGCCTTGTTTAAATAGTTCTGCAGCGCTTCCCCTAAAAAGGTCTGGGCAGCAGACTATGGCTCTGTAGTCAAAAATGGTACCCTAATGGAAAATGGCAGCATTTCATGAGATAACTGGCGATGTGTAAATCGAGAACAAGATCCAATGTGAGGCAAGAAACTGGTTTCCTATGGCACTGTCAGTGGAGGCAGATGCCTTTTAGAATCTCACTTGCATTTGCACCAAACCAACGCCAGTGAGTAATCAGCACTAAATCCCCGAGCTGTGGGCCCCATCTCCAGGCTCACGGTGGAGGGGAGAGAGCAAGAAGTTCCCATTCTGTAAATGATACATTTTTGTAAGGCAGCCGGGAAACAGAATTCACTGGTATACCGTTTGGTGCCAAGCGAGATCGAAGACAGTGCCCACAAAAAAGAAAACATCTCTCTGTTCCTTTGCCAGCATCCCGCATAATCTTTAGCAGGTGCGAAAACACCTGATTCATGGGCGGTGTGTGTGTGGATGGGGCAAGTGTCTCGACAAGCCAATCTGTAATCCTCATTCGACTCAGCTACACACAAAAGGGTAGCTTTTCATCAGTCAGGTGCTTTCAGATTTTTGTCGCTATAACCCAGGTTCGCGATCCTGCACTTCTTTGATTGTGCTGTCTGCATGTATTCCAGCTCTCTATAAACATTCTCAGTGTTACAGAGAGAAGGCTAAATTAGCTCCAGAAAATAATTCCATTAAGCGCACTGGCATTCAATCGAACGCTTAACTGCTGATGCCAAATTGAAACCTGCTTGTACACAGGCTAAGCAAACCTCTCTGTAGACACGTCGGAAGCTTGCTGGTGCCCAGAGAGGTTGTTACCATGGCGAGGGATACTCAGTTGAATCAGAAGATGCAGGATGGTGGTTGAGAGCCAGGCCACCATTCGGACACAAGGGTTTGATAAACACCCACGTTCATTCCTCAAAAATTTACAAATGTATCTATCGTCTAACAGCAGCATACGTTCTAACAGCAGGACTCTCCAGGTGAGCTGGGTGTATGCAAGTTTTTACCCTAAAATTCAGTTTATTTATACCTGCATTACTATTACTACTACTAATAATACTACATTATTACTGCAGTATCTTCCTTTTCCGATTGTTAAAATTATAATGCATCTTATTCCAGGTCTCTGGGATGCCTGCATTCCTAAAAATCTATTTTCAAAAATGTCTGGTAAAAATATCATCTGTGATTAATGGCTAATTAAATCAACGTGGCCAAGGCAATGGACTGGAATTAAAAACAGCAAGAACAAAATCCCTCTGTGAAGTTTTCTGCTTAAATGAGCTGAACTCCACACGCAGGACAGGTGGTAAGGAGCAAAATAAGAAGTGGGTCTGCAATAGTGCAGTGCAGAGACTTTCTGAGGGGCAGGCACACATGCATAACTAACCCAAACGAGACCAAACCTGAAGTTGAACGTTAAAAAAAAAAACAGCCATACCCAGGCCAAAACCCGGTATATTTTTTTGGAGCTTTTTGGACTCTGCTTGGGTCGCAGACCCCTGCTGTTGATTGACTTATGAAGCCAGGATGCCTCATATAGGGGGAGATTCTTGCTGATTTTAAATCGGCAAGAGAAGGAGAGAGAGAATCAGAAACTGTGTGGACTTGGAAGATGGCAGGCTCTGCATCTTATCCATGCGAGAAATGTACCTGGAACTCCCTTACACAGCCTTCAGTCTCAACCCAGATAAAAGCTTGTGCCAGGAGTGACCCCAACATCCCTGTTGTCACAGTAACTGACAGGAAAACAGGCTAGCAAGAGCCATAATGCAGTAATCACCGGGCTTAAGGAAGCTGTTCTCGAAGGAGCAACAACTGCTCATTAAATTAAATGAGAGTTGCCCCTCTCTGCAAATTGTGGGTAAGATGATGTTGTTTCCTGGGTGACATTCTGAACTGGCAAAACCTTGTCACAGCTGATATCTGCTGGTAGCAGATAAAGGGAAGCAGCTGGAAGGGTCAAAGGTTTCATATACTCTTTTGTCAACTTAAAAACAATATTCTTCTAGCAGTCATCAACCACAGCAGCAGATGAGCATCAACGTACTGGTGTCCAGAGATTCTGCCACATCAAAAGTCAGGTAGCACAGTTTATTATGTTGCACTGGAAGTTTAAAGACAATTTTGGAAGATGGTGGATGAAGCCTAGGCTGGTATATTCTCTCTTGTCCCACTCATCAAACTTGAGTCTCTTCGCACATCATTTTAGCCAATCTGCCAACACTCATAGCGCCGCAATACTAATGTGAATCAGACAGCCACCCAGGCTGGACTTGCTGAGTTGCAAATTATATGTGTAGCCAATTAGGCCACACTATTGGATTTCCATTGGAGGGGGTGGATATTCAAAGCACAGCCATGTGGACAGTGCTGGGTGGCACAACTTCCACATTAAGCTGACATCAGAGCAGCTGAGTAGCAGATTTGTCTCACTTATCTCCAGAATCTGTGTCATGTTTAGGGTAAGAGCTGGGCAGTTTCATCACTACAGTGCCTGACAAAGCTTGAAAATGCTGAAAAGTAATTTTTTAACGTCCCGGTACACACTTGCTGGCTACTGGTGATTTACAAGTCTTATTATTTTCATGATGCTCTAGATAAAAACAACAAACACCACATTTTCGGTCTTGTTAATTGGATTACTAGGGAATTACATGTTAGAGATAAAAGTTTCCAATAACCCAGGCTTGCTTCCAAATAACTCCCTTGCCACTACAGCAGAGGGAAGCCCCTTTGCACAGCCCTCAAAGGGAATTGGCAGGCGGCGGGGGCGGGGAGAGTTTCAGGCCAGTCCCATGTTCAGACTCATGTTCAAGTTCCCCCCAAACAGCAGAAGCATCTCCAGTATCACATTCACCCACACCCACCCTCACCCCACCCCCTACCACTTCCCGCTTGCGACAAAAGCACATTTGCAAATCCCTTCTGCCTGAACAGCACAGTGACAGAATTATGCTCAGATTACATCCTCGCATGCTCCCCACACACAAGCCAGCCCCGTATTCCCCCCAATCACATGGGTATCACGTAATCATGTCAGAATTAAAATCAAATCAAATTACCAGCTGGCACCAAAGAATTATCTGCAGACTACAGGGCAAGAATGGAAAAAGGAAAAAAAAAAAAGAACAGCAGCATGAAAGCTCAATTTCCAGTGGGGGAGGTGTGAATCTGCCAGCCCCTTAATTCCCCCTCCTCCATTTCACAAACGTGGCCAAGCTGGGGCTGGATAAACACAGGGTCAAAGGTCAGAAGAAGAGCATCGCCTCAACAGCTACAATTTATAACCCTCTTTGTCCTCCGGAACACCTATTACTGACAATGAAAACAATAAAAACAGCAGGCAGCTTTACTGCCAGTATATGTACATGCAGGAGGAGTGGCACAGCTCAGTGTGACTTGTGTTTCAATGTGGTAGTGTAGGGTATTTGCAAAGATGTCCAACAGCATTAACTAAGACATATGAGGATCTCCTTAACAGTGATGACTGATTGCAGGCCTTGCTCATGGGCCCTGAGCAGGCCCCTACCAGGCCATCTCATAGATACACAGAGGCAGCCTGAGGCCTGCCATCCCTCCCTCCCACTACCGGTTTAATGGGCAGAGTGACAGAATGCGAATCAACATGCTGTGTTGTTCAGCAGCCACCTCAGGTCTCAGGCCACATGATCCTCAGGTTCATGCTCTGCTACTCTGGGCTTTAGTTACTCAATATTTTTGAGGAGAAACGAATCAGAAAGCATATAAACCAAAACTGATAGCAAGGTACATCTTGCTTAACTACTGCTTTTCGACAGTCTCCTCACTTCCAGTTCTTTTCAGTTCGCTCAGTG
This sequence comes from Mormyrus iriodes, assembly GCA_011763525.2. NCBI lineage: Eukaryota > Metazoa > Chordata > Actinopteri > Osteoglossiformes > Mormyridae > Mormyrus > Mormyrus iriodes. The sequence continues at coordinate 12,798,449 of JAAGVU020000001.1, forward strand.
GTTGTTGACTACTCTCCATTCCCTGCTACAAACAGCTCATCCCCCGCTGCTGTTATTATTGGGAAATATCACTGGCACGCGCTGCCAAAAAGTGGAGTGTGAGGCTTTGTCTCCTCCACCCAAGATCCTCCGGTTGCGAATTTCTGCTCACAGCTATATTCGGTCGGGAGATTACTGAAATGCCAGAAGATGCAGCACAGGCTTTATGGAAAGTACTTCAGGAATATCATTGTATAAATATCGAGAATTCTCTCTAAGAATCCTGTTTCCTAAGTTCTTCATTTTTAGGGGTTCTGGTAACAAAAGATTTAACCGAAGAATCAATTCACAAGCGAAATGACTCCATGGAAGAACGGATCCATAAATATGGGAAATATATACAGATGCCTAGAGAGATAAAGTGTCCTACAAGAACTGGTGGAGCCAGCCAGCAGTTGACCAGGCCAATACCCTGTGAATCCACTTTAGGAGTCATGGTCCAAAGGACAAGTCACTCAATTACACAGGCTCCTCTCAGTCCAGAAGCCCTCAACACACAGGAGACCATTTTCCCCTGTCCAATCTAGCCCAGATGGCAGGCTCTTGGTGCAAGGATGGCAGTGACCCCTTTCTCTGCGCTGGTGTTGTAATGCACAGCCTTTAGGTAGGCCATTCCTTTTCCTCAAGGTAGCAGATCCACTTGGGCACAGCTGTCGCATCGCTGTACGTGCAAGAACATCTAAGGGCTGCACCTGCAAATCAGGATAGTCCCAGGACAAGCCAGCTGGCCAAACTCAGGCACACTTTTGGTTATCTGCAGATGTGAGCCGCTAATTCTGTCTTCTGGCTGGTGGAAGTAATTCGGAAAAAGATGTCATGTTGGTACAATGATCTCCATGACAGGGCTGACAGACAAGTTCAAAGAACTAAACCCAAAATGGCGGTAAGCATAGCAAAGCACAGTTTGCAGTAAGGCCTAGCGGAATGATGACAAATTTGAATCTGTTAGAATAAAAATATAGTCATTTAATTTCAATTGTCAGTGGAGATACAAACCCAGGACAAATTATAACCCCAGTGGAGCCTAACATCTTCATCTTCACCCAGCTCACACACTAAAGTGCTCTTCTAAGATCAACCCTTTATCTAGCACCAATCACGCAAACAGCTGACACAAGCACGGTGCAGAATGAAATGCATCGCGATGGCAACGCCAGAAGGACGATCTCCCGTAAATTCCATTACATCTTGTTAAGCAGTCATACAAAACGACATCACCCCCCCCTTCTAAATGCTGCCATACAATCTCAGCTGGGGATGCCAACCTGGGGTGAATTACACCATTCCAAACCTCCATCCACGGCAAAGCATCAACTTACACTCAGCGTGGAAGACACTGGAAAAGCGCCTCTCCCCCAGGAAGGAGATTGCATTGCACTGATGAAATTTTAATGGGCCTTTCTGGAGAAAACGCGAGAACGGGCGGTTGGGGGGGTGGGGGCTGGCAGAGACCGAGAGAGTGGGGAGGGCTGGCTCCCCAAACTGTGCCTTGTACAAGCAGACCCCCCCCCCGCAATTCCCAAGCAGTGACATCAAAAACAGACCTTACGGCAGCACCACCCCACCTCCCACCCTAGTCCACCCCACAGATTACCGACTGCAGGGACCCAGCGCTGACGCTGTCCCGATGGACGGAAGACGAGGTCACATGTGAAAGGGACAGCAGACCAATGATTTGGCACGCTCCTATTAAAACTCCGAGTAGAGAGAGGAAAAATAAAAAGGAAAAAAAGATAAAAATGACACGATATGGCAGACGGGGGGGGGGGGAGTCTTTCAGCCATCTGCACGCAGATCTGCGTTCAGCCACATCGACTGTCGTGAATCAAAACAAACCAGCGCAGGTTATTTACTATGCACGCTCATCAAGAAGCTATCGGAACCCCTGCCACAAGCACAAATAGGCTCATAATATATCGGTTACAGCTCACATTACACTTTCATTACGGTGGGGGGTTAAACTGAAATTGCTTTCTCCTGTCAGGGAAATCTCACTCTTTCACAATGAAAGCATGAAGCCTGTGCTCTGCTGGGCTGTGCCCAGCCTGTCAACCAGCACCAAGAAACCAGAAAAGTTTGAAGGCCATGTGAACATCACCAGGAACATTTTCACCCAGCACTCCAGTGTATAGATGTACTCATGTCTCAGCTAATATTGTAAAGTTATACTGTCTTTGTCACTAGAGGATCATTCTCACACAGGTCACCTACCCCCTTGTCTACATTTCACTTCCATCCTGCTTACTGTAAAATGGCAAAACAGGCACCTGGCCCCACCGATCGCTGAACACATTCTTGCTTCAATTCTAGGCTACATATAAATGGGCTACAAGTGTCAAGAGCAGACCTTACATGACCGAGAAACTTTATGCTGCCCTCCTATGAAGAAGCCGATGATGGCTTCTCTCACAGTATGTAATAACCCACAGATAATCTAATTTTTGCGTAGAAACTGCTTTCTTACCTACACTACCCAAGCATAAGGACCATAAGCGTGTTCCACAGAAGATAGTCAGTCTACTTCCATAATCAATTACCTGAACCTCTGCAAGGTTCTACCTCCCCACTAATGGTTGCAGAATCTTAATTAAAATCTTACTGTTCGGGTAAACAAGCTGTCTATCTCCAAGTCATTTCTGTTTCCCAACCCCCACCGATGCATAAAATGAGTGGGAGAAGACTATATGGAGTACCATCCTGCTGGGCATGAACAGTGTATAAGCAAATTCTTGTTTTTTATGACAGAAAAGCAGCTGTGTCACTGTGAGAGACTGGAGGACTCAGAGGACCACCATACAAAACTAAGGCAGGACGTGTCATGAGGGTAACTCATAGGTTGCTGGTCTCATAAGAACAGACTTCATTGTACAGCCTGTACAGGATGACAGAATCGATGGTATATAGAGGCCCTCACTGAACTCATGATGGGCACCACATTGTCCATTAGAGGGCGACTCCGAGTGGGACGTAGGCTCCAGCTACTGTTGGGTCAGATGTGCGTCTTCCACTGGCTTTACCATCCGTTACATCATCAAAGAAATTAAAGATCTATTGAGTACTTAAGCTCTTTACACATTCTCATTACATGTGTAGTTATTAACATTATTCTCCGTAGTCCTTGGCAGAGGCGCATTAACATGGTCAGAGAATCCTGAACTATTTTGAGTTGTCAGTGGTCCCCCAACTATTTTCTGCTATGGTGTAGTTGTCGAGTAGGGGTCCCTGTATCGTTTCAAAACGGGACACGGCATTTTAATTTTAAATGCAGGAACATCCCATAAAAAATGGGACGGGTGGCAACTTCAGGTTTAAAATTTTATTAAACAAGGTTAGTTGAGGTCGCTGGGTTTCAGCCCAGTTAAGCCCGTGCATTAAAGCGCCCCTGGTCCTTGGCAACACGGCCGGCCCGTGGCATAGGCAATATAGGCAAATGCTAAGGGCGCCATCCATCCAGGGGGCGCCACAAACGGAGGAAG
>JAAGVU020000001.1:12806326-12828293 GCA_011763525.2 Mormyrus iriodes
ATTACTAGGTTGAAGTAGGCCAGAGTGTTAGAATTAAAACCTCTTCTGCTAAACCAAATGTGTTGAATAAATAAAACAAGCAAGTTAGCCAAATGTTTAATGCATATAGTTAATAAATACAAAAAGTAATCAGGCTGGTGTGTAGTTTCTTTTTTTTTTTAAAAGAGATCCTCCTGAATGTTAACACAATTTGAATTAATACCAATCAGAATGACAGTTTTATGAATTTGAAATTAAAAGGGTCCTAACTTACCATTAAGTCTGAGCTGTGCTGTGTAATCCATGTAACTATGTAAACAGGTCTTTTCAAGTTATACTATGGCGTTAGCCAGTGGCTTACTGGAAAAAGAAAGGTCCTGGTATGCTAATAATTAAAAATTTTCCAAAGAGCAGTGAAAAACTACCCTTTTTCATTATTTCAGATGCCACAAAAGGTTCTAATATCGTTTTATATGTAGCTAGTAGCCAACAATAGGTCTATGCTATTACAGCACCCTGAAAGTTAGAAAGAAGGGTAAATACCAAAAAATTTTCTGGAACAGTATAGTGCAATGTGCCATCACAAAAAAAGCACTGATAACAACATAACAGATTATGCTGTTTGAGTTCAAAGGAAAATCTGGCCAACAGCTCAGTCCAGCAAGCAGCTGAGCAGTTGGTTGGGAGTGTGAATGATGACACGTGTGGTGTGACAGTGTGAGAAGGTGGCACAGTGCGAGTCTCGCACTCAAAGCCCGCGCACGGCCAGCTCGTCAAAAGCTCTGCTGCACACCATGCTGCACAGAGATCCCTCCCCTTAGCTCCTGTCTCCCTGCTCATTATGCCACTGAAAGAACATGCCTGGCAGCTAAAGAAAGGTACAATCAGAATCTGGTATGGGCCACTAATATGTTACCAGCAGGCCCAAGGCCTGAACTGATGACCAAGCTAACAAGCTAGCATGTTGCCAAGCTACCAGACCATACAGTACCAGCACTAATACAAAGATGATAACACAAACGTCTGCACCAGGTGTTCTTCTGCTCTTCCAGATGTACTGTAAGGCAGTGGTGAATATTAAGTAGAAAAATCACTTATTCTATAGGCCAGTGTTTCCCACTACATTCCCCGGGGACCCACAGCCGGTCCACGTTTTTGCTCCCTCCTAGCTCCCTGCCAGACAGCCCTACCGGGAGCTGGGAGGGAGCAAAAATGTGGACTGGAATAGGAACCATTGCTATAGGGAAACGGCATCATTGTTTTTCCATAAAATAATCACAGGAGAGCAGCTCTGTGGGTAGCACTGTTGCCTCACACCTCCAGGGTTGGGGTATTAAATCCTACCCCTCCTGTGTGTGTGTGTGTGTAATTTGCATGTTTAGCCCATGTTACATGCGTTTCCTCTGGGTACTCATCTCCTCCCACAGCACAAAGACGTGCGGTGAGTCAAACTAGCATCACTAATCTTCTGATTGTGTATAACTGATGCTGATTGCTGTCTGTTACAGAGTCTGTGATGACACCATTAGATAACAGCAGAAATATTTGGTTTGCCAGCAAATAGTAAACACTAAACAAGCCGTTCCCAGGGAAGTGTAACGAGAAGCCACATTACGGCCGTTAAAAGACGTGAGGTGAGGGGTCTCCCATGTCCCAAAAACACTTAAAATCTCTAAAACTAAAGAAATGGTTTGAAAAGGACATTAACTCCTGTTCCTCTCTGTAGGTACCATCATCACCACACACAGGTACATCACCTATGCATGCTATTTGCCAAAAGCTGACCAAGGTTTGTGATGCCTTTCAGAAGCATTGACACAAAAACAAAACCAAAGAAACAACTAAAGCCAGAATATATTTAGAAAATGTAAATATTGTTGTTATTTCTAGATGGCAACAAGCGGCACTCGCTTGACCACAGGCTGCAGTTCAGCCGACACTCACCATTACAAATACTTGAAAGGGTTTTGCTCAGTAAGCTATTGTGCGTTTAGACCATGTGAAAACTCTCAGGACAAACAAACGTCAGCACTAAATTCAATCATGCATCCTGTTTTATCTAAGGGGAATAGAATATCATAGAGTGATATGACTGCAGACCTTTGTGTGTGCAATTTGCTCAAATTATCCTCCATTTATATGATAATGATATATATTAAAGGTCTGGCTTGCTTCAGGACTGGAAGTGGGTCTGGTGTCTTGTCTAATTAATATAATGTATTCGACGACCACGGAAATACAGTGGGGTATGTTACCTGTCAAGAAAAGACTCTCTTCTGCAGTCAAACCCCAATTATATGACTGGGCCCCTAAGACAAAATGAAAATTATAAACACTGACCTTTGCTTTTAAAATTAAATCCTGCGATTAAAGATTCTGCCATATGATTCCAAACAATCAGTGCCATATGCGTGAAACCAGTTGTCAACTCGACTCCACTACGAACACAGATAAAGCTCAGGGAATCACATACGTTAAGTACTGATCTTAATCCGAATATTCAACAATACTCAGGCTGCACGTACCAATGGTAATTAATCAAAGGGACAAGTTGCTAGTCATCTCTAATGCGCTGTTAAACCCATTCAGAATGAGAAACGGGTTCATTTCTTGCCCACCTCCCATATTATAGTAACAGTAGACAATATCACTATTGTGCTGATGCTGGATTTCTGTTGCCATGGAAACCACGACACAAATTTCAAAATTGCACCTGTAATTTGCGCATCACCAACAGCAAACAAGTCTATTCGTGTCCATTAAAGGTCTTTGGAGCAACATCTGACTGGACCCATTTAGCTACAGGCATTAAAAAAATGCATACAACCACGCCACAATCACAGTAATTGGATCCCCTGTGATTATTATGTTAAGCAAATTTTTACCTTTCAAAACAAGGGGAGGTAGGATGCAACTTACATGATGTTTGAGGTCATCTCAGATCCTTAAACAGCATTACACATGCTTTAAATTGTTCCCTTGACAATCCTAAACAACTGTTATACTGCACAATACCTCTTCTCCAGGATTAATGTAGCTAATAGGTTCCAGGCAGGGCATAAGACACATTCACATTACCTGCAGGCTCACTTTATTTCCACAATTAATCAGCTCCAGAAACAGCCAACACGTTTACATAGACAGTATTGCCACAGTACACTCATTTGTGGTCATTTCCATATACAAAATTAATTACTTGGCTACGTTTCATGGACAAGTTGAATTATAGGGCAGAATCAGAAAACCGTAGCAAAAACAAAAAGGAAATCAGGCTTCTGACACCTTCTGAAAAGTGTTACATCATGCATCCATACATCTTCCAACCGCTTACAACAGGGTCACAGGAAGGGGGCAGTGGGGGGGTAAAGATTATCCCAGGGAACAAGCCAGGCGACACTATGGATGAGCAATAAACAAGTTAGTTTCAAGCACCTCAGTCTTTAAATGTGTCTAACAGGCCACAAACCAAACCCCAGTCCTACAGATAGAGGTGTGAGCGGTTTCCCAGTACAGACTCCTCATACGATCCCATTTCACAAAGGCACTCTTTCCTCATAGTGATGAGGCTATTTGATTCATTATAAAACCATTAGAAATAGGAGACAAATGTATTCATCTTAGAATTAGCTATTTATTTTCTGCATATTAGATATTATCTCTATATAATATGGCTTCTCACTAAGCACTTTACGTTTTCAGGTCCCATTCGTCTGTAACTCTTCAGTTAATTAAGCCCGGGTGCACTGCAGTGCCATAAGTCTCCCAGAGTTCTGTGCAGGTATGATTCAGGCTACCCTGCATGTGAGATTCCGAGGCTCACCGCCCATTCTTCCCCCAAACCCGGTCACTGCCAAGCACTGGGAGCTCTTGGACCAGAGCAGGAAAGTGCACTTTTACCACTGCTAACAGAGCACACTGTTATGGGCAATGATGACAGGTCTCACAAAAACCGAGCTCAGGGATTCCCAACTTGAAATATTATTCAACTCAGTTTGGCCTTAATTGAGTGTCGAAGCTGGACCAGGATCTGCCTGACCTGTGCCCAAACCACAAAGCAATGGCCACAGTCCTCAAAACCATCCCACTGGCTCTCCCTCTCTCTTGCTCTCTCTCTCATATACACATACACATGCATAAGAGTTGTCATTTTAACATCCGACCTTTTACCTTTGACCTCTTGGTTTGGAAACCATAGCAATGCCACAAATTGCCCATCAAATACTACTCGGCTGTCAATTCACCACAGAAATTAAATTTACAGAACCCTCCCCCACCATCACTTCCCTAAGGTCATGGTGAAGTATCGACTGGCTATATGCCGTTGATAGTATACACAGAAAATGTCTTCAGGCCTGACTGGAACAAAGCTCTCTCAGTACCAGTGATTAAATGCTACAGTGTTCTATATGAATGAGGGAGTGCAGTGGAGAAAAAACCTAAAAAAACACATTGGAGGGACTGCACTGCTGGCCAAGGACAGATTAAACGGATTTTTTGCATTACAGTGGAGAGTCATATAACATCTTTAAAGCTGGACCTGGTGCTTTTCAGGGGCACTGTGTCGCCCCCCCCCCCCACCTTTAATGTACAAAAGGCCAAAGATCCACAAGCCGACCAAGGACATACAATGAAGCAGAACCACAGAACAACCAGGCTGCGTTTTTGCATTATTGTCAGCTGTCTTGCTTAAAGTAACAGGATTTCTCCAGGAGCAACACGAAACAGGGGTCAAAAATGGTGTCACATGGTACCTGGACAAGAGGTGACATCACGAATGCCGAGAGGGTGATGAACTCATGCCAACAGGTCTGGACTTGCAGTACAAACTGTGTGAAACTGACAGAATTCAGAGTAAATGCTCTTTGAGTTCCTGCCTAACACAGCTCGATTGACCCAACGGCACCTTCCTACGCTGATCCAAATATATACATATATATATATACACACACACACACACACACACACACACACACACACACAACGTAAGGTTTCAAGGGTCTTTATATCTCCAGATGGTGAATCGGTACACAAAGGTACTCTGTACCCTACAACAGAATCAGCAGAACACTGTCTAAATGAACTGCAGCTACATATTTCTGTTCATTATCATTTATATGAGGGGGTTCCTGTCAGGGAAATATACTGTATATCTACAAAAAAACTACCTGTTGTATCAGCCTTGGGTATTAGACCATTGGTGTTTACCGTCTCGCATCACAAAACTGCCTTTCATCCTGAACCTAAAAATAACAGACCTGCCAAGCATTTGCATTTATGACTATTTCAGTTCCATGCATTGGTTTCAATAAATCTGGCAAAAAAGAAAAAACAGGGACTAAAACAAAGTAAAAAAAAAAGGATAATGATGATATACATTCATCAGGATTTGAAGATGCTTAGAAGAAGATTTAAGATGATTTAAGAATCTCCCTGGTGATGCGGTAGAAATAACCCACACAAAATCTGGATATTCCTTGCAATGAAAAATGGAGTCAATTAAATAGGAATATTTATTAGGTGGACTACGGGAATTTGGCTAGCATCAGCTGGAGTGTCCCAGCTGGAGATCAGCCCCGCTTGGTCGTATTGGGGCAGCCCTGATATATAGCAGATTAGCAGGTTGCACCGTTGCAGAACTGCAGAATCAAGGTCAAAGCTAGTTGACCGATGGCAATGTAGAAATCTAAAATTAACCAATCATGGGACTCGATGGCTCCCATTGGCTGACCAGGTTAGTAGTCTCTGGGACCTGAATACACAGGGTAAACCGGCAACCCACTGGCACTGTGGTTCAACATGCAAATGTATAATGGCTGGCTGAGTGGAGAAAAGCTATTTTTATAGCTATGAAATAGGCTGAGCCTGTGTGTCTCATACAGTTTGACACTGTTCAAACAGCAGGTGAAAAATACTGTCCCTCAGTTCAGACAGCAGTAACTCTGAATGAGTCACCTTCTGAGAAACTAACATTCTAAGGAAGAGTACCTCATAGGTTTTTGGGTGGCTGTACAGAACACCTCAGCATTATTTTGCGTGGAACTTTTAACAGGACTGCCACAGAAAACAGTATTACCTCATACAAACATCTATCCATTCATTCATCCTACAGCCGCTTATCCAGTAAAGGGTGTCAGCGAGCAGAAAGCACAGCGTCCACGCAAGGTGACACCCTGGATGGGATACCAGTCTATTGTGGGGCACATACATTCCCACACTATGGGCAATCTAGAGGAGCCAGATAGTTTAACTGCATGTCTTTGGACTGCAGGACAGAACCAAATAACCTGAAGGAAAATTTCAAAATATGCGGAGAACATGCAAAGTCCACAGGCACCAATATAACCCTGGAGGTGTGAAGTGACAACATTACGCACTGAGCCACAGTGCTACACACAAGCAATGAAATATTAAAAGGAACATTACTTACTTTCATTACTGATGAATGCATCTTTTAAAGAACACGTACAAGTACTGTACCCATGAGTAACCCTGAAGTCAAAGTTCCCAGAGAAGATTGGAGGCAGGCTTAAAACCTGACAGACGCACGCAAACAGGCTCCACATTTTACTCCATTGACAGTGCTTGGCCATGGAGCAGAAATAAACTCCACTTTAGAGCACTTAAATGTGCTAATTAGTTGACCTATCCAGCATAGCCCTTATTGAAACGCATAGGCCCTTGTCTCCCAGGGGGACCCTCCACTTTCCGCTCTTTGCCTCAATGAGATTTCGAGATCCAGCCCGAAAGAACGGAACAGACATGCAAACGCAATTAAGCTGAAAATGTAGTGGGAGGGCTGGAGAAGCAGGTACATGGAAAACTGAAGCATCCCTGCTGGACCGGCTTCTGTTCTAAAACCCATCAATAAACATTAGGTGAGCTCTGATATATAGAAGTCTGATCCAGAAATTAGTGATAATAAGCTGATAAGCCCGTTACTGACAGGCTTTGCTAATAAGCATCAGTGGTAAGAATACTCACCCCAGTTCAACAATGTAATCGCTAGCAGGGGGCCTCATACAAACACCCATTAGTGTATTATTACTACTGCCAGAATAACCACATAAACCATACAACTTGAGCTATGGGTGGTAAAGAGGTTCCTGTACAGCAGGCTACAGGCTGGCTGACATTTCCGGCACAGTGTGATGTAGTGTCAGTTGTGTCATCCATGAAAAAACAGCCGACAAAGCAAAAAAACACACCTCCAAAAGTCCTTGTGCTCTTATATACTTTACACACCGCAGAATTCCACAGCACGAAGGCCTCAGACAACCTCAGTGAAAAACTTTCCTCAAGAACATCACTTTGAGTTATGCCTTTGTCCTCACCGACTGATATCCAGACACTGCTGAGTTTGCAGACAGGCCGGGAAGATTACATTAGGTGCGCACTGCATCTCACACGCCAGTTATGCAGACAGGACAAGCTTAAGGCAGGCCCACCATCAGCCTAATCCAGTCTTTGAGCTTACTGATTTCATATAACAGAAGTCCATCAAACACTGAAAAGAGAACTCTGAAGCTCCAGCAAACTCAAAATGTAATTGGTTATGAGGGGATGAACTTTCACTCACAGACCTTATAATGTGTGCAAAACCACATGCAAACCACATCTGAGCTACTGCTGATGGTAGTAGTCAAGAGCTAGACTGGGTCTGAATGGAGTGTTTTACTGTGTAAATAAGAACTCTGGATTATCTTCTTATATTGACATGTCCCTACTTGGAATCAATTCAAAATTAAATTGGGGGCTAGCTAAATGAGAGCAGGGGGTGACGGGGCAGTTCAGAGCCAGAATCTGTTTCATTCACCCGCACCGACAAAGGGGGAAAGGCCCTCCCCATTTGACGTCCGGAGGGGAGTGACGGATGAAGCCATCTCATTAGCATGGGGAAAAGGCAGACGGTGGGCAGACACGATGGGGAGCCACCCAGTAATGAGGGCACCTCTGTCACTGAGCCGAGGGTAGTGTGCATATGTATATATGTGTGTGTGTGTGTGTCTGTGTGGTGTGTGTATGTGTGTGCATGCATTTCTATGATTATTACATTGTGGGAACAAGATTTCCCCACAATGTGATAAAAACCTATAACTTTATCTTAATATTAATATAACATTAATTTGGTCTCCAAGAGGACAACCTGACTTTTACAAAATCAATGAATGAAATCAAAAAACTAAAAATACCAGAAGTCTTGTATTTTCTTTGGTTATGTATGATTAAGGTTAGGGCTGGATAGGGGTTAAGTTTGTCATAGTAGGGATTAGGGTTTTGCCCATAGAAATGAAATGAATGGAGTATCCCCATAAAGATATGAATACTTGGACTCTGTGTGTGTGTGTGTGTGTGTGTGTGTGTGTGTGTGTGTGTGTGTGTAGTGGTGGGGGGGGGGGGCTCTATCAAACCAACATGTTTACCATTGTGTTTATCGAGACCAAGCAGCACTGCTTAGCAACCAGCCAAGTTCTGGTTGTAGGTCTGCTGGAAAAAATGGGAGGATTCCACTTTGGGCCTGAGTTGGCAAATAATTTCAAATGTAAACAGACCGTGGAATGAAGCGCTCTAGGCAAACACATCAGCAGGAGGCTAGGAACAAGGGCCTGGGTTCACCATCACTGTCATAAGGTTTAGGAAATAAAGTGAAAAACGGCTTGCAGTGACCACAGAGTACTGGGCTGGAGGTGCAGGTTGGTACCTTCATGCTCGATGGAAGGGAGAAGGTGATGTAAAGTCACCTCAGATACGGGCGGTGTAGAACAGGGCAGAGCAGTGGCCACTCGTCAGCAAATACAGGAATGAGATCAGACCTGGCCGAGGGAAATCCAGAATGCATGCAGCAGGGTCTGGCTTGCATTGTTCACCCATCAGCTCGGGACAATTTCCAGAGAAAGGGAGGCAAGAAAAGCATACCCTCGCAGCAGTCTGACCGAGTCAAGGCGAGGAGAGGGGGGTGGCCTGTCTGGAAATGACTGCCTTACATGAATTATGGTCCCTCTGGACAAAAAACCTATTCCCATCAGGCTAGGATGTGGCGATTACAGGCTGCTCCACTCAAACCGCATTCAAACCCATTTCATGGGGCTTTTGTAGAGAATCAGCAGTTGTGGTGAAGCCTCCCAACAATACAGCAACGTTGTTCATGAGTGCAGTAGCTAAAGGGCAACTGTGTGTAACTGAGGTGTGTGTTCAAAATATAGAACCCAGGGAGCTCTCAGCAAAGTCAACATGACACATATCTGCATTATTCATAGAGAGACAACAAGGTGTCAAATTATAAAAACAAATTGGGTCTGCTAATCGTTCCTTATCAAACAGACAGCAGGTCTCCCAGCTCAATATATCAAAGCTTAGTCTTCAGAAGAAGCAGTTTGCCAGGGTGGTGCGTGACTGGAGGGAAGGGCAGGTTCTGTGTGCCGGGCAGATGCCAGGAAAGCCAAGATGAAGCTTGCGTCACTCAAACCAGGCCCACGGCCTAACAAACACAAGCAGCTTTTACCAAACATGTCAGAAATGATGTTGCAATTCCTAGGCATCCTTAGAAAAACGTCAGCAAAGACCGCCCAGGTTTTTATTTCTTCCATGTTTTTTTTCCAAGGTAGATCCGCTACAGTACTCGCTCATGAATAGTGCAGATAGACCAATTAAGAAGAACGTTCAGACCTGACTAAAGCAAATTACAGTCTCTCCAAGCTCGTGACTCATCAGTTAGCTGTGAGTAGCATAAAAAGCAAGTAAACAAGCCTGCTGAAAAGACAGGCTTCCAGATGCCTGAAAAACCAGGCCCATGTATCTGAAGAGTCCGCATCTCCTGTGAGGTCATTATAGACTGGAAACTGGTGTATTTTGGACACTGCTCTAATCCACATCAGGGTTATGAGGGCCACCAGCCTGGCTGGTGAACACCCACCCCCAAGTTGTACCACTCATTAACAAAAAGAGACTACACCAAGGGATCAGACCATATCTTTGGCCAACCCCTGAGTCTACACTATTTAGATATTTCATGGAACACAACAGAAGGCAATGAATCACTGGGACATAATGCTTGAATATATCTGGATTTTAGCTTGTTATACTAACCAATGACCTAAATGTTAATACCGCTTATTCTGTCATTTATGAGTTAAATCACGGTGAAATTGTAAGGGCAAGACCAAATATATTCCGCTTCTAAACAGGTCTCTGCTAGCTACTGCAACGCATAAGCACATATATCACACTTTCTCCAAAACAGCGACTGCATACTATGATTAGAAAATACATCAATCATTCACTCACAGTTTATTGCCTGAATGCCGTATGTGCTACAAGCATTCAGAACTTCCACTGTGTGATGCCCAGATACAAATTAATTCCCTATACAACTTCTAGAAGATATATACACTCCACAAACAGTAGCAGTGTTGCATTAAAAACCAGAGAATGAGCATTTGCACCAGCACTTTTAATATTCATGCACGATTCCACACAAACTGAAAACATGAAAAGGTACAATTTCTCAACTTCTGATTTGTACACAGAAGAAACACCTTTACTGAACAAATTATGCACTTCTGAGCATTAAAGATCAAAGATTTCATTTCATATTTTCCACAAAATAACTCAGATTTCCTCTCCTTGTGTTCTGGATTGTGTTTAAAGCCCGGCACACTCTTTACTGTGTCATGCATTAAGCAGGGACCACTGCAACCTCCCCCCCCAAAAAGGCAAACCCCACATAAACAAAACGCCATCCTCTGACCCCCCTCCAGAAACATGGGAGGCCCACTATCAGTTCTCAGCTTGACAATGAGAACGCACAAGTAATGAACTATCCCAGCAGCCTTGTCCATATAATAATATCACTATACACCTTACTATGACTGTGGGGGGGGGATCACTGATAATTACTGAGTTGAACAGATAACCTGGTTCATCACAAATCACACATACAGTGGACTATGCTCAACCAGGTTTAAAGGCTTATCTTCCAGCTGTTAATCCAGTACAAGGTCTGGATCCCAGGAAGCTCCTTGCTGCATGTTGTTGGACTCCATACATGAAGAGCCAAAGGCAGGATTCAAATCCCCAAGCCTGGAACTATTAGGCTGCGTACAGTACTAACTCCTAAGCCACCGTGCCACGCCTGGGTTTAATTATTTAGAAACACCTTACACCCCAAGAACTATTAGTTTTGAATAAAATACTTCTTGGACATTTATAATTCAGCCATGTCTGTCTTCTATGAGTAGGTAAACAAATACCCTTTTATTTCTGGAAGCTAAAGAAAAGTAATCATTCCACGGGAAACAGAAGGCGCGGAGCATACAGGGTGGAATGGCGTTATCCCAGATATACGCTCCGTGCCCAAACCACATTCCGGACGCTAATGCAATCACTTGTTATATTGGGTACCAGAGTCTCCAGTCGGTTGGGAGAGGACCTGCCCTGGAGCAAAGCTATTCCATGGGAACAGATGAGCTTGAGTACACACACAAGTAGCACCGGGGCCGTCCTTGATGGCCACCAAGCCAAGCCGACTAAAACAAGCATGACGGCCAGGCGGGAGTGATGAATGAACAGTCACAGTCCAAGGACCATAGGCCGGCTTGTTCTCAGACGGATCTTAAGGAGACACGCCTTCGCCCGAGACAGCGAGACACAGCAAAATAAATGAGCCAATAACGCTACAGATATTAAGCATCTCACATACACGCCTCCATCAACAGCATCGCCATTGAAGCCCCGACGCACCATTCTTCTTCTCAGTTCCCTTTCACTCGCCAGCCATTTGACTGAAATTTGTCATGACTAATTACACTCACCCTCAGTCAGCAGTTGCCTGTTCTATTACTATGTGTCTGAATTAGAGGCATCCAAGGAGTGCCTGCCGGGACCCACAGTATTTATTTGTGTGCCTCTGCAGTGTGGCCTACCTGTACACAATAGGCGTATCCAAGATGGCGGGTACCTTTTTGGAAGGCCTTACAGAGCAAGAATCAACCTTTTTCTTATAAGCGCGCCACGATCCCGGGCTGTTTTACAACTGAACAGCTTGACAATAGAGGTCAGGCTGTCATCAGTCACAGAGGGATCGGGCACGAAGCAAAACATTTGTTTTTTGATATGTTTCCAGCCTTGTTTTTCCCCGTTAAGCAGATTACACTCAAAATGTCAGATTTAAATGACAACGCGGGGCTCTCCATGAGTAATCATCTAAGCATCATTAGAAAGAGCATCTGCGTTTCCACAAAAAGGCGCGCGTAATTGCGAAGTATAATTGCAGAATGGGGTTTAAATGCTGAGCTAAGGAGTTAGCGACGGTGCTACGCCTCAGTCGATTTATATTCATACTCGCCGAGATTCCCCAAGTGTTTCACAGTCTGATTTTCTCCAGATGAAACCACGAAAAGAAAATTAAAAAACATTGTACGACTTCTCGAGGCACGGGGGGGTAAAAAGCCGGAGTGCGTGCGATCATTAGGAGGTAGGTGCTGGAGCAGAACCCTGATGTGCAGCTGTGCAGATCCAGCTGCAAGACAGCAGAATTTCTGTCAGGTGTCATGTGACCCACATCAGCCGGCTAACCCGGGCTGTCTGTCACGGGAAAGGTCAGAGCAAGCGAGCTGATTACCAGCACCATGATCAGAAATGTTACCATGGAAACAATGACACCTCTCCAGCAAGCCTATTAGTTTTTCAGGCTCCAGGAACTCCTGCACTCCTGCAACTAAACTTGTCTCTCCAGAGCTTCGTTCCGCCACCTTGGACAGGATTCAATTTGTGGCACTGGGCGGCCTCTCCCCCCGAGGTGACACCCATCAATCCCACCCCCCCGCCTCAGAAACCAAAACGTGGAGGTGCTCTCCCTCCAGCAGACACGGGACACCTTCCAGAAACCCAGAAGGAGGTGTCAAAGTGATCCCCTAATGCGCTAGGAGATGCCGCTCAGCGGGAGCGTGCACCCAGACGGTTTCGTCTCCAAGCTGAAAGAGCTTCTTGCCCTCCCCATGCCTCTTCACATACTGGGCTGCTTCTGAGGTCTGAGATTTAAAATAAAAGAACAGATATCATAACCGCGTCCTACACTGTCGCTGTGGGGGAAAGCGTGTTGGTGACATGGGAAGAAATGAGAAAATAAAACACACACATCCAGTTGTTTGGTGTTTCTACGGAAACCTGGTCGATACCTTTATGTCGCGGCACACACAGAATAGGATCAACACGTGCCATAGGATATTGCTGCCTCTCCCAGCAGATCACCGGGTGCAAGTCCTGATTCGGTCTTGTTTGGGCACCGCTGGAGATGGGAGGCGCGTCACACGCCAGCGCCAGCGAAAAGATAAAAAAAAAAAACAACACAACATGGTAACAACCAGAATTGAACTGCTCAGTAATGTGACAAGGCCATATACAGCACTGGGCCACATTTGTGCCACCAAAGACATTCACCCACACCGAGTCAGCCACCATCATCTGTTCAGAATAAGTTATCATGCTCTTATAATGATAATCAGAAATTTATTGTGCTGTGAATTGCATTACGAGACCCCCCCATCAGCCCAGGTAAAGTGACATATAAACAAAATAAAATAGAGGCAATATGATCAATAGGCGATTTATTTATATTTTTTCGCCATTGATCATTTGACAATTACCACAGTGGAAAAGGCTGAATCATGTTGTGTTTTTAAATCAAAATACCAATCTGTCCTTGTGCAGATGGTGGCACAGGCTAACAAAACAGCAGCCGATTGGCAAGATGGACAATGTGACACCAGTGTCATTCACACAAGAGCAGGAGCTAAACACTGCATGGAGCTGCAAACTGAGTTAGAAATGGATGCACAGACCCTGCTCCACGTTTCCTGTGCGCTGCCCCAGTGACACAACCCTGCCTTCGCGTCTATGATGGCACTCCGATCGCATGCTGTCAGCCGGCACAGTCTTGCAAATCGATCGGATCTGCTGCCTGCGGGGGCCACCATCAGAGGCCCAGGGTGTCCCTGCTGCCCCCCCCCCCCCCGCCCACCGAGTCCGGTTCAGGACACTCAACCCCTGGAGCTTTTTATATTGAAAAAAAATCCCATTTTAATGTGCACAACATGGAGACAAGCACAGCAGGCTGTGTAAGGCACTGGTTCGAGTCCCATGGGAGACCTCTTTCTTCTCTGATTCTCAGGGATTAAATCATTACCAAATATATCCAAATACACAGAGCGGTATGGCCTTGATGCTAAGCAACCACCATCATCACTTACAGATAACATCGTATAAGATTCTTTTTCACAGGGGACATGGTACCTTAGCTACTTCCACACATTCTGCTGGGGATCATGCTTTATCTTTGAGAAAACCTTGTGACATTTCGAATAAATCCGCAAGTCTCTCACTCCTGTCAGGAATGACACGCTTTGCCATGGATACAGGCAGCGGTTGGATGCCACGGCGTGACTGTTGTCATTTTTGACATTCCACTGTGTGGTAACAAGAGCCATCCCACGTCATCCTATAGTCAGCACTGAGACTAAACCCCCCTCTCAGTTCCTGCCAAACTAAACCCCAACAATACACAGCATTAAATCAAAACGGCAGTCTTTGCAACTGCATGACAAATCCCCCGTTAGTCGGGCCAAATCCCGCCAATGGCTGACGGGGCTCCTTTAAGATTACCGGCGTGCTGCAAGACCGGCTCCATGGCGACGCAGCATCCGGCGGCTGCCGGGACACAGCTAATTCCATTAGGGCCGCCGCTCTTTATCTGCCGAGGCCACGCGGGCGAGAGCCCGGCTCCATGTGAAGCACTAACCCCATCACACGGCACTCACACCACTGTTAGTGCCCCTTTGATGGATCCGGAGGTAGCATCCGCTCATTCATCCCTCCATCTGCTCTCAGGAAAGGGGCTGCTTTCCTCCACCGGCAGCCAGAATGCCCATGTCGCCTTTAAAAAAAGGCTCAGCCAATACTTAAAGGCTGCAGGCCTGAACATCGATTCTGCAGCGGCTGTTCCACAAGCTACAGAGATCCCTGAAGGTATCTCACCGAGTCGAGAGCCCATCTCCGCCCCGGTCTTGGCAGCCAAGGACGACTCATCTTCATCCTCCTCACAGAGGGTTAACAGCATGCAGGTCTGGCCACATGCCAAGGGGAAAAAGAGCAAACGAAAGGGATGGCAGCAGGCATGATTGTGAGCATGACCAGCGCCAACCGGAAGAGCCTCTGTCCGTCATGGAGGGGGGCACACCGCCCGCGAGGCTGATAAATGAGATGTTCGGTCTCATGGTGAGAACCTTCACTGCGCCAGTCTAACACCTTGCAGGATGGGATGTACCATTTGCCATCACAGGTCACCAAGGAGACTCCTGCATCCATGGACCGGTGGGAATACGGTCCTTCTGCAGGGACTGGACCAGGCTAATAATCCCTGTGTCCTAAACATTGCTGAGTCACCTCCCTACTCGGCTAACAGGAAAAAAAATATAGGAATAAAGATAAATTTGACAGATAACACTGACAAAGTTAATTACAATGCAAGTAGGCATGACCAGGGGCCACATGACAGCAGATAACAGAAAAACAAATTATGTGCCAGCATTATTTAGCAAAAAGCAAAAAAAATGTAATTAAAAACTGAACTACACTGCTGTCACAAGAAATTAAAATAACATAAAGGAAATTACGTATATAGCGTCATAGTTCTAATAATACGTGCAATACACTTTCATTTGCAATTTGCTCCACTGTGCACATGGCAAGCGTCCCAATAAGAAACGAGAGATTTCAAAGGGCTGTTATAGACTGCTCTAAAAGGGCAGGTCTATCCATTTTTAATTGGCCTACTTTTATTGTGTTTTAATCTGTGATAAATTAAACCAGTGCAGTTTGGGATATCGGTGTGGGCTTTAAAACCGGCACAGCTTATAAATGAATGTCTATCGCACGCCCTCTTTGATGTCCCACACCTGTCCCTGCCCTTATGCTGATCATGCACCGCCCTCCGGAGGGACTCCCTAAAACGACAGGAACGATCAGATGGCAGGTGCCAAAACGATCCACCCCGGGGTGGTGGCAGATGTGTAGGGAGGCTAATCCCTCCACCAACCACAACACAAAATCAGAACGGGCACGCAATACCAGCACAGACCTCCAGGTGGCGCAATCTCCTGCCAATGTTCAACAGGATTGTCTCGTGACATGAAACTCTGCTTAATTCCAAAAGAAATGTCTGAGGTTTTCAACAAGCAAGTCCTTATATATCCTTATATATATATATCTATATCCCTACAGAGACCAGCACTGAAAGAGAGGATTGAACAATGGCGTTCCGGTTGTAGCTTGTCACTTGTTTACTTCTTGGATTAATAAATGTCATGGCAGTTCACTCACAAACCCCGGGATGTTCATCCAGCTTGGCAGCCATTGAAGCGCTCCTGCCCAGGGTCACATCTGCTCCCCACTCGCAGCTCCGATCGATACTTTCCCCTCATCGACTGGGGCCATCATACCACGTGAAGGAGCGCCAAGCTGCCTGATGGGATATCCAGTCATGTGCTGGAGGTCAATCCTGGGGAACTGGGTCAGATAAAAATGGCCAGCAGAGGAGGGTAGATTATCATGACTCATTAGTTTAGTTTTAGTTAGTCTGCAACTAAAATGGTCCACCAGCACCGGCTGGTACTCCATGAAACTTGACTGCTGGCCCAGTGATTACCGCCACCATGAAACGGTACAAATTCAAGACTGCTCCAGACCACAGTAAACCATCTTGAAAGCATGCTGTGATGTCATAAGGAATAATGCAGAAGTTTAACAACCATCAGGGAAGGCACAGCATCAAAACGGGGATTGATGGAAGGGAGGGGTATACCCGCATTATAATTTACAGCAGATCACACACGGTTACTGCCACAAACGTCCTTCAAACGCCGGCCGCATGATGCAATGTGGCAAGAAGAGCCTGCGAGTCAGGCACTAATCCCAGCGCTCCGCTTCACATGTCGTCCAGGTCTCAGTCAAATCATGAATCTGCAGGCGCAGGCCTGCAGCACATGTGGTACCCCGGCCTGCACACACCAGCCGAAAAGGAGCTCCGTAGGAGTCAGTCTCTACCCCCTCCCCCACCCCAAGGAGCCTCCGGGGCGATTCTGCAGACATCCGTCACCCGTGCAGCCTCAAAGCGTGCATCAGCCTCTTACCAACCTATCGGGGAGGATTGTTTGCCTGGTAACCATGACGATTCCCCGACACTCCATCAAGTGATATGCGGAGAGAGAAAAAAAATAAAGAGCTAAAAAAAAAACCCACACCTTTGATATGTCAGAACTGTTCATTTAACAGGTCTCTTTCCTCCCCGGTCCCTCAGGGACATTGTTCTGTCGTATCGGCTCCAGACGGCCAAATTCACCATCCGTCTCCTCGTTTCAGGCTTGACCGTTCCTCTGGCCTGTCACCTAAGAAGCTTTGGCGTTAATCTCACCGCTGCTGGTAATTAGGGTGAGACCCTCAAATCAAAGCCACCTCTCCCTCCATCTCTGAAACCAAAGGGGAGCAGAAGACATCGCTTGTAATCCTTCTGTGGAGGAGGATCAGAGGAGCTCCTGGTTCTAACGAGCAGGTGCCCGGGCAGAGCCCTCCCTGCACCTCCGCCCCAATCCAGAGCCCACGGTTCACTGGATCCATTTAATGGCTTAAAAGAAAGGAGACTTCTGTTCAGGCGGAATCGCCAGCTGCAAACTGGGATTTGCCGGCAAACCCATGGAAACAGCTGAAGCTGAATATGAGAACTCCAACCAAGATTACAATCTGAAGCCGTTTTGGAAATATGACATATTTCTGGCAACGTTTGGCCATTTTTGGTTTGCATGTAAAGTTGTATAAAACTTACAGTTCCATCCATCCATTCATCCATCTTCTAACTTTACCTTATCCTGGTCAAAGTCACATGGGGCCCTGGAGCCTATCCCAGGCAGCACAAAGCACAAGGCAGAGTGACACCTTCGACGGGATGCCAGGCCATCGCAGGGCGCATTGATAGAGCCCCACATGGAGACACCACGCTGCCCCTAATCGGTGATCATCCCCATCACCATCACACATCTAATCTTCTCATAGGTATTTTGCAGTCCTTTTCAAAACACACAAAGCAGTTTGCACTTCATCATTCTCCTCCATTGATTCAGAGGAAGTTTTACGGGATCAGCTGAGGTTAAGTACAGCGGGGGGTCCTCCTGTCCTAAACAAAGCAGCCGAATCATTAAATACCCATGTCTTAAAAGATACTGGACCAGACTTTCTTTTAAAGCCATGCGGAATGCTGTCATCAAACAGATTTAAGCCCCCACCCTGCCCCACTGTGAACAGAAGGCAGCACACCTGACTGAGGCCATTTCTCCTCCCATTCCAGGAAGCCTATGCAGCACTAGCTGGGGTTCAAACCCACACAGACAACAAACACTATCACTCAACAGCACTAGTCCATTAAAGTACCCGTTTCGGGTGATGGAATGGGCCTCTCGCTAGGACCTGGGGGAGACGTCACCATTAAACTCACACACACAGCTTGGCTACTGCTTAACTGAACAAAGCTGACTATGAGCTCTGGGGGAAATGCTATTATATCCATGCTGACCACTCACAGACACTCGATTTAAAGGAGATGAACTCAAGAGGAAACATTAGGCTGCAGGTGGTTTAATCTTCAGTCAAACCTATAAGACTGAAAGTATCGGAGAGGGGGATTTCTATTTAGAAAAGCCAAAGATCGCTCCTTCAGCCTAAGCCGTGATGAAGCTTGGCAATCTGACAAACGTGTGTGTTGCTTATACTAGATCTCATTCACCACACCTTTACTTTATGCCATCTAAGGCTTAACCCAATACCATCGTCCATTAAGTGCATTAATGTATTCAAGAATATAAAGAGACTATCAAATAACTTGAATAAGTAATTCTGACCACCATTACTGAAGTGAAACTGTACAATGCCCTTTCCTACAGCACCTTTCCTATTAGAAGAGATTCATTAGGTGGTCCTTTGTAGACAGTGGGTTTATTTGCTTTCCCCGGCACTAAAATCTCAGATTTTTCTTGTTTTTCATATTACACGGCATGAGAGAATCTAATGCTTAAACAGAACTGACCTCAGACAGGAAATAAAAGGCATTTATAATCAAAATACCAGTGCAGAGAGGTTTAAACTTCCCTGAAAAAGGATAATTACTGCAAAACCGAGGGAAAGATAACATTATGCATCAGTTTAATATGGCCATCCTACTGCTGTTTAATATGGACATGCTGCCTGTCCTCAGACAGAGACCTCCCATTGTTCTGTAACTGGATATGAACAGGTTCCCCCACAGCTGGTGGTCCCAGGGGCATGAGCCACTGACACGACTGGCCGGCTGGCATCAAAGGCGAAGCGGGCCAGTGACAACTGGCAGGGGTGGATTCCATTACAGGCCCGGAGCGGCAGGCACAGCGGACTTGGGAGAGCGTGGAGGACCGGCGTCGGGTCCATTACGGGCCCGGAGAGGCAGACACAGCAGACTGGGGATAGCGGGGAGGACCGGCGTCGGGTCCATTACGGGCCCAGAGAGGCAGGTACAGCGGACTGGGGAGAGCGGGGAGGACCGGCGCCAGGTCCATTACAGACCCGGAGAGGCAGGCACAGCGGACTGGGGAGAGCAGGGAGGACCAGCGCCGGGTCCATTACGGGCCCGGAGAGGCAGGCACAGCAGATTGGGGAGAGCGGGGAGGACCGGCGTTGGGCCCATTACGGGCCCAGAGAGACAGGCACAGCAGACTGGGGAGAGCGGGGAGGACCGGCATCAGGCCCACTATGGGCCCGGAGAGGCAGGCACAGCAGACTGGGGAGAGCGGGGAGGACCTGCGCCGGGTCCATTACGGGCCCGGAGAGGCAGGCACAGCGGACTGGGGAGAGCGGGGAGGACCGGCGCCAGGCGCGGTGTAGGGTGGGGGGGACACACATTAGGAGCCCTCCGGTTGATTTAGGGTTATGGTTAAGGTTAATAAAATGGCTGTTTAATAAAATGGGCAGGAATAATTCATGAATGGTCATACAATCACACCATTCTTAAAGAAAAAGGCTGAAAAAGGCTAACTTCATTACTGTGGTCACCGTACAAAGTGTTAAAACCATGTAGGCTAAGGGGCACTGTAGAAAGACACTCTCACACACTTCCCCACCATCCCCCCCCCAAAGCAATACATGGTCCAGCCAAGTAAAAGAGAACTTACAATTAATAATATCCATGCTATCTAACGCATTATGATAGATGAGGAATTAGAATTTCCTTCTCTGCATCAATGTTAACCCAAGTGCTACTCCAATGAAAGATTAGGAATCATTACCAGCTAGTGGGCCATAATCCAATATGTGCTTTGTTCATCAAAATCTAGTTAATTTTTCTATCAGGGCAGCATAAGGGCCCATTCTGTAAGCAGAGCACACAGAAGCAGGAGAAGATCATGAGTAATGAAATGTTCTGTGAGACGCTGTCGTGTTCTGGATGTAACGTTACTCCGCTGTGGGTGAAGTATGGCTGTACTGTGATGTAGTACGTCTGTCAGCCTTTCTCGGGCCAAACAGGGCCG
Organism: Mormyrus iriodes; assembly: GCA_011763525.2. Classification (NCBI taxonomy): domain Eukaryota; kingdom Metazoa; phylum Chordata; class Actinopteri; order Osteoglossiformes; family Mormyridae; genus Mormyrus; species Mormyrus iriodes. The sequence goes on from JAAGVU020000001.1 coordinate 12,826,903, forward strand.
TGTTTTTGGCTACCTAGACTCGAGACTGCTCCAGATATTCCAGGGTGCTACCTCACGTTTCTCTCAGGATACATGCACCCTCAAGTCATTTGCACTTGTCACCCTGTGTCATTCCTGCGACAAAGACCCAAAGACAGCCAACAGAAGAACTACATCATGGTACAGCCATACTTCACCCACAGTAGAGTCAATGCTCAGCTCCTCGCGGGGAGAAAAGCATGACTGTCATCCGGACTCTCCTCTGCTCCACTCCCACAATGCACCACATTAACTATTTACTCGAAAGTTACCATCCAGCTAACAGGGAACGTTCCCCTAACTTTAGTCAACATTATGTGAAGGTCTTCTTAAAGTTGGCAGGGAATGTTGTTACTGCAATGTTAATGGAACGGTATTGCCACATTATTACATTTTAACAAAGCTTCTGTCAGTGTCAGCACGATAGCATTGGTACCGGAACATCCTTTTCATGCAATTCATGTTGAAAATGATTGTTTTATAATAAAATATACTCAGTGACAAAAAAAGTTAAGCACCCAGAAGTAATGGTCTGATTTGGATGTAATTTGGCACATGTGCAGACCAGCGATGGGTATGTAAATGCTTCTATTTCCACAGAGCTGGTACGTGTCGTCACCAGACACAGAGGATGCCTCGTAGACACATTAGACAGCATTACCAGCACTTGACATAGTTTGATAAGAGTCGCATTGTGGGTCTGCATGACTCTAGGTGGTCATACCATGCAGTTGCCCGGCATGTGGAGCATGGAGATGTCACAGTCACCCGATGTTGGAAACAATGGGCAAGTGAGGGCACCCACACACGTCGTGAAGGCTCCAGTTGCCCAAGACAGACGACACCAAAGGAAGATCATTGTATTGTATGCCAAGCATTACAGAATCCCATGGCATCTGCACCCACCATCCGGGCACAGGTATTGGACTCTCTACAACACCCAGTGTCACCCTGCACCATTTCTCGACGACTCAGCCGAACTATGGGTTCACCATCTCATGCATAGGCTGCCATTAACACCAGCATAGAGACGGCTATGTTCGCAGTGCTGTAGTAACCAGGAGGCATGGACTGATGACGAGTGCCGTTGTACCATGTTCAGCGATGAATCTCAGTTCTGCATTAGCATGGAGACCATTGTATGCGCATATGGCGCCGCCGAGGGGAGAGGACCAATCCTACTAATGTTGCGGAGAGACACACCAGCGTTACTGCTGGCATCATGGTGTGGGGAGCCATAGGGTATGACTTCAGGTCACCTCAGGTAGTGATTCGGGGGACCCTGACTGCACAGCGCTACGGCAGTGACATCCTGCGTCCCCATGTACCCCTTCTGAGACAGCACCCTGATGCAGTCCTTCAACAAGACAACA
>JAAGVU020000001.1:12828393-12864027 GCA_011763525.2 Mormyrus iriodes
CTACGGCAGTGACATCCTGCGTCCCCATGTACCCCTTCTGAGACAGCACCCTGATGCAGTCCTTCAACAAGACAACACCCGTCCACACAAGGCACTTGTGTGTCTATAGACTGCCTGCATCATGTTGAGGTCCTCCCGTGGCCAGCCAAGTCCCCCGATCTCTCCCCAATCGAACATGTGTGGGATCAGCTCAGACGCCAACTCAGATCCAGTGCCAATCTGTAGGATCTCCAGGTCCAGTTACAACAGCTATAGGCCTACTTGCCGCAGGAGAGGATACAACGGCTGTATGACTCCCTTCCACACTGTATCGCTGCAGGTATCCAGGCCCGGGGGGGCTGGGTGCTACACCCTACTGACATGGGACCAGGAGTGTACCCATACTTTCAACTTTGCTGTCTATTTGATCTGATATTATAATCATTGCGATACAGTCACATGACCTTTCACCACGTGCAGAGTCATTTCATTTCCACCACTCCAAATGGGTGCTTAACTTTTGTTACTAAGGGTACTATAGCTATATACAAATACACCATCCGGCCATGATCCCACTACCTTTAAGGTACAAAGCCAGAGTCTTTCCTGCAGCTCTACCATGTCCGTCACTGACATTTAAATTATTCTTAGTTGTAAAAGTACTTGCAGTAAAGGGATAATGTTCTGGGAACATCAGAAAAACTGGATACTTTTAACGTTTCAGTACCTTAATCGTAATGTTCGATAAACGTTCCTAGAATGAAAAATAGCGGGGTAGGAACTCTGGCACTGTCATTCAAAGAGTGCCTTTAATGGAGGACAGTTGGAAAGGATTGCTCTGTCCTTGAACGCCACTGTCAAAAAGATCAAACTGCAAAACACTCCCTGGACAAAGACCCCCCCCCCCAGTCTAAGCTGGGCCATTTGTGACTAATAAAGATCATACCTTTTACATTCAGGCATTATTTAAAAATAATAAACCAGAGTAGTTTGATTTAGCAACTGGCACAGCGCTCCACTTAAATTTCCCACTGTTTTCCAAGGAGTTCTGCTTCCAATTTGGACAGCGCAGACCCTCCCAGAAAAGCGAGCCATCGCAGTTGGTCAAGCACAGCAGCCACTGGTGCTGTCTGCAGCCAAACCCTCTGAACAAATGAGGGCATCGCTAGTCATAAGTCAGGCTCTCAAAACAACCATCTTTCCGGTGAATGTCACACGTGCATTTGCCAACGCACCAACTCCCCTTGTTACTATGGAATAATACAATACTCCTCAAATATGTACATCCTTCCTGCTACATGCCAGCAACCAGATTCGGCTGCCAAGAGAAAAGGTGTTTAAAGAAAAAAAAAGCTAAAGCAAGCCACCTATCAGAAGGTATTTCTTAAGATGAGGAACTTACAAACATATAGGCGTTTGCCATAGTTTGCAGAAATATGTTTAACATCTTAATCCACAAATTCTTATTTGAGGTGCACTCGAGGCAGCTGTGAAAAAGAATTCTCTCCTCGTTTGAGCTGGCTTTAAAAATTCAGGGATTATGCAGTAAGAAGAAGAAAAAAAAACTAATAAAACCAAACAGAGTAACGTTTAAGGCATCGTCAAAACGGCATTTAAAATGCCCACGGATTAATCTGTCAGGAAGGACTTCTCCAGGATTTCACAGCACAGGAAGGTAGACAAATTATTCATTGGGAACAGGGGAGGGCAAACACCGGAGATGAACCCCAAAGGTGGAGCAGAGAGGGAGGGCTCAGCAAACGCCACACCATGATCTCCTCCCATGATGTGGCGTCTCCGCAACCAGGCCAGCCGGCTGGTCATTGGCTGCCTGGCGAGTCCTGTCACAGATGGGCCCCGGGTCTGCCAATGGGAACCACGGCTGGGCGGAACACGACCACAGAGGTCAGAACAAATTGCTTGGCAGGAGCTGGCTGCCAGATAAGGACCGGGATTCGATAGGAAGCGACAAACCAGTGGGTAGATCTGCCTGGGTGGGAAGGGTGACCTCTCATAAGGAGGGTATGGGACGAACACGCCCCCCCCCCAGCCCCAGCAGAAGTAGCACATGACATGTCACTTTTGACATCTGCGTAATAAACAGCAGTCTAGCTACTGTTAGAAACGGCCAAACTTCTATATCCCCAACTGCGACAAATTATTTACTTTTATCGGAGCAAAAACATTTGTACAGAGGAATGTTTACAACGTCTTTGTTACTCAAACCAATGCCAGCATTTCAACACAGCTGCTTTGGATTTCTAACACAGAGTTATTTAAAATACCTGAGTGCCATTAGAACGACCCGCAGTTAAATCTTCTGCATGTTTGCAGCAGTAAAAAGACAAATTCGCTGTAGAGAAACTCACACAGCAAGATCAGAACCACATGGAGCACTGAAGGAAATATAGCTGCAGAAACGCTTAATTCTGGCACGAAGCCATACAGTTCCTGACGAGAGCGTGCGGGGGGGGCTGGGGGGGAGGGGACGCAGCCAAGGTGGCAATCATGCATAAAGCACAGAAACTGCGGTTTATAATATCAGTATAAAATAAACTTAAATTTAAGTATTTCACAGTTATGATAATAGCTGTATTGGGACCTTTTCCCAAATCAAAACAGGCAGATTTTAAAAATGCCCTTTATGCCCATTATCAGTTGCACACTAAATTAGCAGCACTTTTAGTAAACTATTCCCTGTTGTGATGATTAAAAAAAAAAATCTTAAATACAGTCAGAGGTCACAACGGAGCACGGGCAACCCCGACTGCTGCATGCAGAACGTCGCATTGTTCTTCGTCAAACAAGTGTGCCAATGCGAGGAGCGTGTGCCAGTACGCTGCGCGGCAGCAGTCTTGCACCTTTGAGGGTGGGAAGGGGTGAGATCTCAGCCTAAAGCACACATGACCAGGGCAATTAGCCCGTTGGCACTAGCACCCAGGCAGCAGATGGCCAGAGAAGCTGGTCAGTTACGAACGGAACGAATTCTGTTAATTCTCCCAGTCAGGCTGAGGAAGAAAAAAAATAAAATTATGCCCCCCCCCCCAGCAGAAGTTGGCCAGCTCCTCCAAACCCTCAGATGAAAAAAAAATCAAAATGCCACAATGATGTTTTTACACCCATTGGTCCACATGTGACACAATAGGAAATTTTGTAGAGTGCACTGCTGGATACCTCAAAGAAAAAAAAAATCTGGTTTTGTGGCTCTCTTGGCAGGGGGGGGGGGTGGTTTCACGAATTTCCTACAGTTTCCTTACCACTGAGAACCACAGAAGCCTGGGGAGTGAAAGAACAGTATCAGATCAGTATAAACACAGTAAAAACAGCACAAAAAAAATCCCGTGGATACTACCTATGGTGTAGGTCCACAGAGATGCTTTTATGCCTCTAACCAATTTCATGTCATCTCAATTACCCTAGAAATGTCTTGCAGGGGAACTGCTTTTGAAGATCCTAATGAATTGGCATGCAGTAAAATTGGCAGAGGAGTCCACTTCAACGGAAAAAGGGGGCACTCTCCATGCAGAGCCAGCAACAGGGTGCGCGCACACACACACACACACACACACATGGGACTTCACTCTGCTTTAAGGCACGGTAAAAAGGCCGAGACCCTAAATGTATTATCCCATAGGCCTTCATGGGAATTACAGGCCTCACTGCATGAAATAGCATTAAACGTTCAAGTTTGCTATCTGCGCTTGTGGATGCTGGTGCAGCCGCCTCCCATTCCCACTGTCACTCACTCAAACACACGCATGCAAGCATGAACATGCACGTGCAGCAAAGTCCACCAATGAGTGAGACCATCCAGTCAATGACTCAGAAGCAAAAACGAGCCGTTCAGGCCCCGATTTCAGTGCATGCCTCCTCTGTTGCAATCCCTGCCTTTCATCTAGCTCTGAAACCTTCTTGAAATCTACTAAAAGCTCAGCAGAAGACCGGCACTGAAACATAAAACAGTGCTGTATGTGGCTCTATGTATGATACAGCGCTTACTACGAAGGAAAAAAATAAATTACACCAAAAACACGTTCCCAATCTTCATTTTCCCTCCGTATGAGAAAAATAGACGACAATCCACAAAAAGAGTCCGGAGTCATAATACACGTATTCAGAAAAAAAAAGAAAACTGGGTTTGTTCTGGAAGCTCTGAGGTGGTACAAGGTGTAGCCAGCCATGACCAGCCAGAATGAAATAAGACCAGGCATTTGGCACTGCTCACTGACTGACCTCCAACCCACGCTTATACTCAACATCACCTCTTACGTCACAGGATATTAAACACTCCACCTAGAAGACGCGTAGAATAGAATGTAAAACACAGTAAAGCATTTCCCAAAGATTTCAAATAAACTTCCAAATGGATTCCTCTCTTTCCAAGGAGTGTCTGCCACCTTCCCTCACCCCAATGTCATCAGTCGGCCCGCAATTTAATTACAACTCAAGTCCTTCACCAGTGCTTCTAATTGCACTTTGACGTTTGCTGTAATTAGGGCACTGTGAATGGTAATTGCCATCAAAAATAAACAGCAAAGGTCCCACACAGTCAATAATTCTGAAGGTCAGAGTGTCACCGTAAACAGCAGAGCCCTCTGACATACAAGTGCGGGGAATGGAGCTGAACCACAATCTCAGCATCTCCCGTCAATGACGGGGCATGAATCACCGCTGGATGCCAAGCCCTCCACTCTAACTCTAGCCAGGTTGATCCTCTGTGCACTGCACGTACGGCCTTACAGTAGCCACAGAAAGGACAGATACCATATCTCAATGTCACAATTCCAGTTCCAGTATCCTAAACAGAGGAGTAATTAAGTCATGCTTAACATTACTGTACCATTCCCTACAGTGTTGCCATCAAAAACAATATTAATGCATCCTCATTGCTGCATTGGTCAATCTCAGAATCTGGACAGCTCTGGGGGAAGAGCATCAGACTTTTAATCTGAGGGTCCAGGCTTTATGTCCTTGCTTGGCTAGGGATCCTTTTCATAAATTTCCTTTGGGGTCAATAAAGTACTTAACTATTGTAAATAATTTAGTATTGTAGCTCCACTGATTGAGATGCTGTAATGAGATGATAATTATGACATTAGTACATCCACCATAAATGTGCACCCTTCTCCCGCACAAACTGTATGTCTGAAATCACACTTTGGGCTTTGACTCAAATTCATCTGTACCAGAAATCCTCAGTGCCACCAGAGGAGAAACTATTAAAACGCTTTTATATTTAACATAAGCAAAAAGCTAGGGTCGCACCTGTCCTTTCTTATTAACGCCGACAGAGTGAGCAAACAATGGATGGATACTCCCGTTTGCAAACTCCATGTGCGAATTAAAAACTGCTTCCTCATACTCAGAATTTCTGCCAGAACACGTTTCTCCAGAAGGTTCCTCTATAAAAGGAGTTCCGTTGCAGAACTGGAGCTGATATTCAAAATTGAGCTACTTTCGAAAACTAAAAATAGAGACATTTTCCCTACACATCCTCATCCCTTGAGTAACGGTCTATATTTCAGTGCAGGTTATCCATTCAACAATATTTATCTCCCAAAAAAATAAATATGCTGGAGTACTGAAAAATAACAGCAGGGTTGTTTATGAGACACTGCAAAATGAACTTGAAACATCTTTATGCCGGCGGTGAATCACTCTCAGAATAAATGGACTGCAAGAAATGAGAGCAGACTCAACACACAGCCAGTCTATTTCGTCCTTATAGCCAAGCGTAGCTATGAAACGTGCTGCAGACTACAGAACATGGCTTTCCAAATGATGGCGAGCGAACGCTTCACGCAAAAAAACTCCCCCACCCTGCTCGTTCCGCACGACAGTACAAAGGGACCGCGGTCCGATTGTTGCGAAAAGGATAAATTGTCAAATTCTCCCCGTCTCAGCAAATTCGCCAGAACCGGGTCAAGCCAAGGCCCTCAAGATACACGTACTGCCGCTTACAACAGCAGAAATAAACAGTGAAGGCCCAGGTCCAGACCACTCCTTACAGCCTGCAGTAAAGGGAGCAAGGCTTATCCTTAAAGGCACATGGCACTGCTGGAAAACTCAAAGTCAGTCCCATGTGTGACCAACGGCCTGATGTGATTAGGCAAACCCAGGAAAATCAGACTTGAGGAGAGTGAGAGAAAGTGGGGGAAGTAAAAATCAGCAGTGCAGTGAGGTAATACTCTCAGGAGCTCTTACATGCTGAAATTAAAGACCAAAAGTTGAATAAAGACTTGGTTGCACCTCTGGGATTATGCTGCTGTACTGTGCAAAACAGCAGGGTATGTAATCCTGAGCCTTAATTCCACATGTGAGGGGGTGGAAAGGAAGCCATCTTGATTAACACCCACCCCCCCCCAAAAAAAACACTAAAAAAGGCAGGATGTAGTATGCACCCTCAACCCCCAAAAACATAACCCGTAACATAACCGTCCAGGACCTTACAGGACAGCACAGCCCAGCTCGGGTCATTTTGCTAGTCGTGACTCCAAATTTGCTTCGGGTTGACAAGAAACTCACAAGCAAAATTCAAGGACCTAGAGAATCAGCTGGTGTTCTGATTTCTAAAATCCCAAAGGAATATAGAGCTTTGCAGGTGGTCTTAGCGTTCCTGTCCATACATCACAGTGGGGGAGGGGTGAATTTATGGGCTCTGGCTGCTTATCAAAGAATCCATTTTGCACAGACAATAATTACAGGTGCAAGAGACTTCATCTCCACTCTCCCTGGGCAACCTACAGTCCCTATGCATGGGTGCAGTTTTGCAAACGAAAGCAAAATTCGGAGGAGTAATGTCCCAATGTAGGCAGTATATTGCCCTGCCAGTACAGACTACTGTCACGCACTCTTCAGAGGGTCATCAATCTGCCGCTGTTCAGCATCGTAATGCGCCTTGCACATTCATTGCAAATTACAATTCATGGATGACACACGCATTGAGCCCCAGAATTACGCCTGGCCCAGAGACAGGTCTTTATTTCCTTTGCCAAAATGTCCTTCAAATGCTTCAGCCATCCTTCACCCTATACCGCCCCTCAAAGGGCGGATGGTAGTAAACCTAGCAGTTTTTAAAAGTCAAGCTGTACTCCCCACTATTCAAGCACTTTACATATGGTCAGTACAGATTCTGTCTCCCATGACCCGGAAACATCTCCCTTCATATCCAAAATCTCTATAAAGTAAACCACAAGCTTCCCACCTCTCCCCCCCTCCCCCCATATCTCGAACAGATATTTAATAAAGCATCATAAGCCAACACAGTGTCAAAAATTATATTGGGCTCCTCATGATTGCAGCCATTTGTACAGACTTCTAAAGGGTCAAGCACTCATGTCCACTTGCCAAACAATGACAGATTACACATCATCTCTCATCCATGGTTGAGAACGTCCAGAACAATACAGCTGCATTGATGGGTTGACCTCACATAGGAGTGCCTTTCCGAACACAGTCTTTTGGCACTACTACAAACATGAGATACAGTTTCTCCAGTGAGGTATTCTCAAAAGGTCTAACTGGGAATCGGCAGTTTCCGTGTCTGTACTATTGACTCGCTAACAGAGGTGGGGATTAACTCATTCACATGCACTGAGGATTCATTCGCCATTGTTGCATCATCGCTCAAGGTTCTCGGAATGTTCATGGGTCGAAATTCACTGAAACCATATAATCAGTTCTTCTCTATTGAAAGAAAACCAGATCACATTTGACTGAGAGAAGCTATGGTTGACAAGGCATGGTTATTGCCACAATCAGTGAAGAGAACAACATGCATGCCCATCTGCATTAACAATGAGGTATACATTAAAGGGAGGGCTCTGTCTGCCCATCCAGTTAATCTATTTCTCCAGGTCTTATACTCACAGGTTTAACACTGTAGACTGTGATATAAAAAAGTGCAAAACAAAACCGTATATAAAATATTCAGGATCATATATACATACATCCGGTGATGCACAAAATCCCACCGAGATCAGGACACAATGAACAGAACAGACTATTTTCACCGGTCACCAGTGACAGCTTTACCACATACAAGCACTCTACATTTTAATGTAGTCCACAGCATAAATGATAAATGCAGCCATCTGGTAAATACAGCATAGCAGCAGGTAGTGTGGTGGTTAAAAATCTTAACCTGAAAGTTGTCATTTCCTAAGTTCTAAAGCACTTATGGTGTTGTACAGTCAGACAAGGTATTTTACCTAAATTAAGCTACAAACAAAAAGTTGCCAGGGTGGAGGTACTATTGCATCACACTCCCAAGGTTAGGGGTTCAAATCCTCTCTCTGCTGTTTTTATGGAGTTTGTCCTCCCCACATTACACATGTTTCCTCTGGGTCCTCTGGTTTCCCCCCACAGTTCAAAGACACGCAGTTAGGATACCTGGCACCTAGAAACTGCCTGTAGTGCGCCTGGGTGCCCTGCGATGGACATGTATCTCATCTAGACCCTGGAAACGCAAACACTTGCATCCCTCTCCCTCTCAGCGCTCTACTGAGACACCTGCTGTTGGCTGACTAAATTACAACCTGGTATTGGCACGTGTTAAAACGGAGATCTAGTATAATTGGACAGACTGACCGTTCTTCATTTTTAACTCCGTATAAACACCTCATCAGTACTTCATCTCTGATTTGTGCCACACACACACACACACACACAGGTATTTGGCAGTAGTATTTGGGCTGAGTTTGTTTCTTCAATGCAGCTAGCTGCCGACTGCTGGCAGTGTGATCCCCGTATTTCTGCTTGTTTGAGACAGCTACAGATTCTTTCCACGGCTCCTTTCCACTCCTTGCAGAAAACCAGCCAAACACTCAATTAAACTGAGACACTTACTCACCTCCTTCGTGGTTCCCCACTAAGCAGGAGCTGAACTGGGAACTAAAACTCCCCTAACGCCGTATTATTCACACCAGTGTAATTCCTGCCCTTTGTATCATTAGTTACTAAAGTCTATAATCCAGGGAGTTACGCTTCCAGGAGTCCTCTCTCTCTCTCTCTCTCTCTCTCTCTCACACACACACACACACACACACGGAGAATGATGGTCCTTCCTCGGAGGTCTCATGAAGTTCTAGTGGATGCAATCTCTTTTTAATCACGTTGGCTACTGCAAATTCAATAACGCTCCTCGAGAATTCTATTGTGAAAGCCTCGCAAACCTGTTTTTGGTAAATACATTTTTGTTTCCAAAATATAAACGTTACCTGAAAAATAAAAACAGCCACCATCTATCTCCATGTATTTCTGTAAAACGAGACTGTGGCGAATATAAACCCTGAAACTAAATTTCAAAGTTGGAGTACGTTTAACTGCAAATTCAAAGTGTTATCAGCACTTAACACGTATATTCATTTCATATTGCGACATTCTTTTTTTATCAACCACCTATAAAACTTTCCATATTTTCTCTCCCAGTGTGATCTAATATGTTGTTCAGGAGCAAAAACTTAAGCATCCATCAAACTATATGTAACTAGTTAAATGACAATGACAGGTCCTTGCTAATGTACTGAAGCGTCCCCTGGCATCCTTCCAGGTGCTACTCTAGACATGATTAATCAAATGGCCGGGCAAAAAATGATCGAGATAGGCCTACTGAATGCAAAAAGAATGACTTCATTTCAGGTTATTGAGATTTGTACTTCTAACTTAGTTACTCGGCCCATTCTTAATCTTCATCTCCATAACATTTCTGTTTTAAAAATTGCGTTTTGTCAAATGAAACTCGCACATTTCGTTTTATTATCTAGTCCGACGGCTGACAAAAACATGCAAATAGCAATTCCCTGCAAGTTACTGCAAGTAATAACACTTCCAATAATACGTCAGTCAGGGGAAAGAACCACAAATATCTGAATCTGATAAGAAGCCAATTTGGCGACGACTGAGTGACAGAAGAATCATTACCGTAGAGTTATTCTGTAATAAACCTTGACCAGTCGCATCTGACCTTCATCCTGGGCTTGAATGGATTTCATTTTGGTTGATCTCTTTGCGCGGAGCCCTAACATCACCCTCCAAATCTGCAATTCATTTTTCATTTTCATCCAGAAGACTCATTCCCTGAAACGATGTCACTCACGGTAGCGTCTATTACAAACGAAATCCTGTAAGCTACAGGTGCATGCCATTAGGATGCATTAAGGATAAAGTTGATGAGGGTGCGTTCTCTTATACTTTCCAGCCAAGTGCTAATAATCATAAGAGTTAAACAAGCGGGTGTTATGATTCAATCGATAAATAAGATTAAGTTGACAAATTTTAACTGACAACCATAAAATAATTTACCAATTAAGAGCTGTGTACAAGCAATTAAGACTGAGTGTATAATTCACAGTATTCCTCGCATACTGGATACCGCGATTATGCATTGAACTATTTGCCTCGCTGCCCCCTGCAGAGAATGAATCAATTGCGAGTGACACCAGTTCATACATAATTTAATCCCGTTTCGGGAATATAAACGCCCATCGCATGTTGCGTTTCTCAGCAGAGGATTACCACCCAGATGCCGAAATTAACATGTAAAAGGTGGAGCGTTTCATACGACTTCGTACAAGGCGCACGTTTTATATATATCAAATGCAGACTAAAACTAATGCTAACGATTGTCGCATGGCTCATGTAAGACTGGAAAAAATCAGTGTATTATGCGTTTTCCCTCGCACCTTCCGAGACTTAAAAATCATTGACCGCAGAGTATCACTGTGATGGTTTATCCCATGCCCGCTTTACCGGGGAGTGAACAACTGCTGCTCTTAAGTAAAAAAGAATCATCTGTAGATATTGACACAAGTTATATAAGCAACGTTTTGGTCTACGGTGTATTACAATAAATCGATCGTTACTGGGGAGGATGAAATAATAAACATGACAGCTTAAATAAATGTCAGTCTCATTTACTGACTTGTAATTTTTGCAGACAGGCTATACATTTTATTTTCATATTTACCTGTATGAGCTAAGCTCTTCAGGTAACACGCCGCCGCGCAGTATATATTGTATAATCTGGTTATTTAGATGCAATAGATGCATAAGGTTGCTCAAACATGCCAGTTCCGGATATTAAGAGGAGCGCACAATACAATCTCCATTCCTCCTAAATATGTGTGCTACAGCCATGTACAGGTACAACACTGTCATTCTTTTAAGGAATAGTATTAATGCTTTTCCTTCATTTTTGTTAAAACAGGTGTTTGCACATCCAAAAAATGTAGATATTTTCATCCCATCAACTAATATAGGTGAAAAATCATTTTTGGCTGATATTGCCTCAGAAAGCTTCAACCGCCCCCCCCCCCCAAAAAAAACCCGAAAACGCATGGAAGTGACTGGAAATTCTGCATATGCCACCTACCTGACAGTAGTTGTGCAAAGCGGCGTCGTCCTAGACACTTAAATGAAGCAGGCAAACATTTCAAAGGAACTGCCGCATTGAAAGCGCTTATCCTCGGGACAGAAGACGAGCGCGGAGCGGAGAGGCGGTCGTCACTCCTCGCTGCCCGCGCCCGACTCTCCTCTCTTCCAGATCCGACTGACTACGAGTCGTCCAGACTGGAGTGGCACAGCCCGGAACGAAGAGCCGCCGCGCCGCCGCCGCTCGCCCGCTGCAGCTGTGGGCCTTCGCAAAGTGTGGCGCTGTTACCTCCCGAATGAAGCCGTGCTTTCTACGCACAATAGTCAGCGGGAGCTGCGGTCTCCTCGCTGTCGGCCGGAGTCATTTAATGCACATACAGCGGCATAGAAAATGCTGTTAAAAATCACGCCATGCTGTTAGTGAAACAACAGAAGCGGACTTGTTTTACATTCATTTTGAGCCACCTCAGTGTTAATCATAATGATATACAATTCAGTGGCATCAAGGCAAAAACAGCAGAGATTCGTCAAATAGCCTACTGTTCTTTGGCAAACACTTTGTCATTCAGACGCATGCAAGTGGCATTCAATTTAACTGGATAAAAAACGATGTAAGGTGTAGTAGTTCGTAAATGTTTCACATAGTTGCAAGTTAAATCGCTCATAAAATATCGTTTTATTTAGCCTATGTATATATACTCACACACACACACACACACATTTTAAAGGTGTGTCACATTGTCAGAGTGTAACGATCCAGCTGATCGATTGGTAGATAAACAAAGGCAACCAGTAAATGTATAACACAGGAGGTAAGTTTTCACCAGAAAATGAAAAAAATAGTATGATTGTGAAGGCAAGTATTACGTTTATATTCTTAGCAGGTGACCCTTACACAGCCAAGTCTGAAACCTTCCCAAAATTAAACAGTGGGCAATAAAAAAAACAAGCTGCTAATTTAATTTCATTGATACAGATTTATCGCCTTTTTCAACATAGATACGTCTACAAAGACATCAGCTTGCAGGCTATTAAAACGAAAACAACACATGTCTTAACCATCACACTAAATGTTGTCCTGAACTTTATACATTTGTTCTGTTCTACTGAGGGGGACTGGATCTGTGCCATGCTGAGGGACATCACTGAGAATTGTCCATCCATTTTATAACCATGTCTCCAGAACAGAATGGCAGGGTGGCTGGACCCTATCCCAGGCTGCACAGGCAGCAAGCAAAAGCAGAGCGTATCCTGTGTGGGATGCCAATCCATCACAGGACACACCCTCAAATATGATGGGCAATTTAAAGACACCAACTTGCTAACTGCGTGCATTTGCACTGCTGCAGGAGAGCAGGGTATGTATGCAGAGGAATGTCGCTTCTCGTGGAGAGAATTTACGAGCCACACACACAGACGCACACAGGGATGTCGGAAATAGGGGGATCAGGGACCCCCCCCCCCCTTGTGAAACTGCACTCTGAACAGTGTTAGTCATATTTTAAATGATGAAATCTGAATTATTTTAAAATCTTTCTCATACAGCATCCCTTCACAATGTAACTATTGCATGTGTGCTAATTCAGATGTTGTGATATACATTGCCCCCCCCCCCCAAATTCGGTCCTCCCCTGGACACACACACACAGTAGGGATAGGATTCAAACCTTAAACCCTGGAGATGTGAGGTTACTCCACTGCACCAGCCTCTTGTCAAAAATGAAGTATTACAACTACATATTGGCAGAAGAGAACACACGGTCCAAATGGTTCTGACCAGTCCAGTCAGCTCCGGTCCCGAAAGCTCTTCCTGCAGGACGTCTCATGGTCAGAAGAGCGGTTCAGGCTCCTCTCCTGCTCATTTCCGGAAATGATGACCAGTGATCATGCTTGTTCAGGACTTAATTACATACCTGACGCTCATAGGTCCAGGGGAATTCAACAGGACGATTGTAATGCTGGCGTTATGGCAGTAATTGACCACAGCAAAGATCTTAAAGCGAAGGAGAGATCCAGTTAATTGGCTTTTAGAGTGTGCAGCAATTGTGCTTTGATTTGCTTCCATTGTCCACTGACCAATGGGAATTGTAACTTGTTACAATCGTATGTTTAATTGATAAAATGCATTTACTGGTGTATGACCTGGGGGGAGGGGGAGGGCTGGGAAGCAATTACTGGAGGAAAGGTTTTTTTCCCCTGGATTAGCCACTGGAGCAAATGTGTCCAGGGAATAAACTCCGCTTGTTTACTGTTGCTATCTGTGAGCAGACAATTGAGTCAACACCTCTGGAATGGATAAACCAACCCCACCAGTGGAGCTAAGCATGCACCGGGGGTCGATTTCCGTTCCAAGCCCCCAGCCCAGGCTTTTGAGTGGGGGCTGCTTGTTTCAGTCTCTGGTTATGGGGCAGCACGATATTCCCCATCAGAAAACTTTTATTGGCTTCTGCTGGGGACAGCTTTCTGACAGAGGCCTGTCCTGGCCCGTCAAGCAGCAGTCCAGCTTAGATGATTAAATGGCACAGCAGATAGTAAAAATTCTGTAAGTGAAGCCTGATGTTGCAGCTGAGTGAATGTTATTTCTTAATTAGTGGCAGAATAAAAGGAAAATAAATATATAATTAATCAGGTGGCTGTGGGTGAACAACCTCCTTAAATTTACAGGGGAAACAGAGAATGCTGGGAAATGTCAGTCTGAGGCTGGGCTGATGTATTGCACAGGCAGACAATCTGATTGGACAACATATCGTCTTTCTGGTGATTAGCATAATGCATGCGCTTTAACGACTCCCCAGTATCCAGGGAAACTCGCATCCTGGCATGTTCCGTATTTTCTGCCCATTCAGCACAGCTCATTTCCCAGTACTTGCACCCGCAGCACACAGACCTGCAGACCTGTTGCTCCTGCATAACCCCCCCCCCCCCCCATGGTCCAGTTGCTGCTTAACATTAATTTCTTTACAGACTTTAGTTCGACAACTGATCCTCGCTCGTCCATTATTTACCCTGGCCCAATGATACATGAACTAATGAATGAAATCAATTTTTACTTCACATTTATTAATTAAAATCGATCCCCATGTATTCCTTTCCTGTAGTGATCTACTGATCTCTCATATTCTCACATGAGTGTAAACATCACTTCTATGAACAGAACAGGTGGTATTTCTGGGGCTCTCTTTAAATACTACCTCTACACATCGTACGCTTGTCATTATTTGGTTATGTGTCCAGAAGCTCCACCCTTCAGTGCTTTATGGTGTTTTGCAACTCCTAGACCAGGGCTCTTATGTGGTGGATCTCTGTTCTCTGGATCATCAGGCAACTGCATCTATCATACAAACCAGCTGATCACCTCAGTACCCAATCAGCACAGGAAGCTCACAGCGGTGTACTCAAGCACCTTGTATCAATGAGCATTTCTCTGTACATTGAACAGCAGCTCCTTCTCTGCAAAAAGAAGAGAAAAGAATGTGTTCACTCTCAGACCTGTTGTTTAAGGATTAAGAGACCACTCCTCTGGGCAAATGGCCTTTTGATTATGAGCGGAGCGAATCTGGTTTTAGCGCCAAAGAGCCGTTTAGTGAGTCTGAAAAAAGACAGTCAGCGGCTGCAAGTGTCTCCAGGTGGAATAGAAATGTCCTGGGCAGAAGCTGTCCAGGAGACGACAGGAGGAAGTAATGTGTCTTATTCAAGGATTACAGGCTCTGCAGGGATTGAAGCTAGAGTTTTATTCGCTGCTCTGTTCGTTCAGTACTTGAGGTGTGATTGAGTAACGTGTAGAAAAGCCTAACAGAAAGAGATGAACCATTGAATGGGGTGGGGGGGGGGGCTTCACTTGTGTCCATATTCCAGGTTTGACATGTCCTTTTCAATTAGTGCCTTTCTGGGACCTTAGAAATTACCAGCGCCTTGGCATACTGTCCCCGTCTGCTCCCCATCCAGACCCCAGCTGGCTGCCAAACCTTTTTTTCATACTGCAAATTGCCCACAGACTTCACATTCACTAACGATCCCCAGGCACCGAGGTGAGACTCCCTCTTCAGCTTAGACCTTTAGAAAAGCAATTTCTTCACAGTTCAGCTGACATACCTTTCATGCCTGGCCTAATTGTTTGCCTCCTGTATAATGTAGTGCTCTTTACAGTGTTGTATTATGGCTGTGGTTTCTGTGTCAAGTTCTGGGACTTTTCTAAAGTCTCTGACCAGGGAACTGTTTGGACAGGCTTCCTCGCCCGCAGCTGAACCACCGTGTAGCTTAAGTCAGCACTGTTGCAAATTATTAGTGTTACACAGAAGTTATAGTCATTTATAGAAGCGCCGTGCCTTCTACAGTAAAATACTAATGACAATGTCATGCAAATACCAGCGTCATCTAAATAAAAAGAGCAATGATAATTTCATGCAAAGCTAATCTCATTTAATCTTTATTATATTAAGGAATTCTTTAAAAAGATGCAAAGCACATTTGCGGATCCAAGGTCAAAGTCATTCGGTGCTGATTTTCGGTTCGGCACTGTCACCGCCGCTCCCGCTCGCCACATCAGTCTGGCCTCAGTGCCGCGTCTCAGAGCCCATAACGACGGCGAGGCACGGACAGGAGCGTGGGATGCACGCTGCTTTCCAATGAGCTCACATTACCAGGCAGACCATTGACTTCAGTCGTGGTGGCGAGGCGCTAATTGTCAAGCTCATTATCCCCGTTTTCCAGCATCATTATTTTCTGTGACATTCATCCAAGGTGATGCGGCTAGCCTACTGCGTGGCCACCGATCCCTGTCCTCCGTGTCATTTCCCATCTGATTTTTCTTGGGGTAAGAACATACTAGCTTACATTCATACTATGACGAAAGCTTATACGTACGGTTAATAGAAACACGTACACAGCCTCAGTTTCACATCTGTCCCATGTTTCTGGATCTTCAAGCTCTTCTTCTGGATTATGTGGCGGCTCATACGTTATAGTATATGCATGTAAAGCAGTAGACTGGTGGTTCAGACACAGAAAGTGGGTGTTTTTCCACACTTCATTAGCTTTTCACGCTAATCGTGCTGAATGCCCTTCTAAGGCTTCCCTTTTTATTTGCAGCGGCCACTTTATTAGCTACACCTGCTTCTTAAAGCAAACAGCCTGCTCCAGCAATCAATGAGAATACAACTGGATAAATACAGCATGCAGACCGAGTCAAGAAGTTCAGTTACTGTGCAGCAAAGCATTAGAATTGCTAAGACGCACAGTGTAATTGATTTTAAATGTGGTAAAATTATCGGTGCCAGAAATGGTGGTTCCCGCATCTCTGATACAGCCAGCCCCCTGGGGTTTTTAATGCACTACAGTGTCAAGTTTACTGAGAATGGTGTGTTAAACAAAAAAGCATCCATTCGGCAGCAGTTCTGTTGCTAAAAAAACCTTAAAGGGATTGTTAGAGGAGAATGACCAGACTCATTAAAACAGGAAGGCCACAAGTATAAAAATAACAAGTCTGTTCAACAGTGGTATGCAACAGCGCTTCCCTGAATAACCAACTCATCAACCCCTGAAGTGGTTCTGAAGGCAAAAGTGGGTCCTACCTGCTAGTACCTAGGCGTACTTAATAAAATGACCATTAAGTGTAAGTCCAAACTAAAGGGTCCAACTAAAATTTGTATCAAACATGGACATTTAATACCTTGAAAACAATGCAGGCATTACAATGAAGTTCACATTATTTTCTTCACGTTGTGAGAAAATGTTCACATGTGCAGATAAATGTCAGAAGAGATCTACAATCTATTAACAGAATGAGGCACCCAGGAACTCTTCAGAGCTTTCGATTTTCAGTTGTCTCTGCATGAGTGATTCCCCCCAGCACCTGGCAGTCATGTGACCTGCTCAGTGGTCACGTGGACAGAAGAGAGCATACTCATATTCTCAGCGTAGTCCCAGGGAAAAGTCTGAAAATTTGTCGCATTAATGAAATCGAAGCGTATATGCCTCCAGTGAATCTCCTGGTCCTAGGCAGAGAATTATTGTATAGTTTTTAAACTTTCTTTTACAGTACATGCACAGGGATATTCCACACAAGTGAGAAATTGGTTTGTAGTTTTGATCCATTTATTATTATTTGATTCCTTACAATATAGTAATAATCACCCCTGCAATATAAAAGAAACACACACACACATACTGGGTGAAGTATAATTATTTAAGTCTTTTTCTAAACTGTTGCATTGTGAGAAGCAATAGAAGGATGTCACAGACATTAAGTTGCAAAGAAAAGCAAGTTAATAAGTTTTGGAAAAATGTATGATAAAGGTGATGGGAACTTTCCTACCATAGTCACCCACTGAAAAATTCGATTTCTGAATTCCTTTCTGCATCACCATCTAATCATCAATAGCCTGAAATGGAAAAAATGAATAAATGTGATTAAAATGTGAAAAGCAGTTTAAAAAAAAGGATTAGGCTTTCATTGGACTATGAAATAGATACATTTCTTTTATGCATGTAGCTTTTAAGTTAATTTCACAGTTTCATCTCATTTTTTGACAGAATCATTGAAGTTTCATTATGTTCCACTAAACAAAGCCTTATGTAACATAACTGACTGGTAAGTAGATCATACATACCCCCTGTAGTGAAATAATAATGCTTCTCTGAGTTGTAACCTTACATAATTCCCTGTGAACATTTGCTCGCTGGAATTTGTTTTGTTTCTTTACATTCACATTTGTGTACAGGCTGCCTGTCAGTATCCTCTGGTCCCTGAAATGATTCTCAGTTCATTCCTCTAGTCTTGTCAAACTGTAACATGTTATAGATACACGTACCGCAAAGACAGTGCCATTTTCTGCTAAAATAAGCACTCCCCAGATTGTGTCTGTTTATTATTTAAAACAACATCACAGAAAGGTAGACATTCAGCAGAAGGACAGGACTGAAATGGCGTATTGTATGTTTAGTGGCGTTTATTGAGTTTAAAGCTGCGTATTCTGTGGAATGCAAGTGGGTCTCTAGAGCAAATGAATGAATCTTTACACATGGACCCAAGGTGACGGACCCGTCACTGTAAAGGAGGAGCTTGGAAATGGCATTCTGGGTAATCAGTCCATGTACTCTCACAGTGCCTTTACAAAATAATGTGGTGCATATATCCTTTATACACTTACAGATTTAACAAATCTTTACAAGCCTTATCAAATAAGCCGTTTTCATGGGGTTTTGGGAAGAAGGTGGCCAGGCATGTATTTGGAACACTACCTTCACACTTGTGAGTGTTTTTGAAGAGCGTCCCCTCCCTGTCTTCTTGGTCGGGATGATAAATCATGGTGCCTCTACCAGACAATTTTTGGCACCATCCTATCAAAGCATTTCCTCTGATTTAGTTGCTGACATTGCTGGGCTCTGACTTAAGCCCTTATACATCATTTCGTGGGATTCCCAAATTTATACGATGTGGAGGGCCTAGTCCGTAAGATTACGGTCAGATACTTCAAAACAATATATCTTTTTTTAAATCCCTAAGGCAGAAACTCGCAGCGTCTGAAATGTGTGTGACAACGTCAAAAGAGAATTTGTTTGATTAAAGAATGGAAGTTACATATTACCGGTCCAAGCATTAGCTCCAGGGACATCTTTTAAATTCAGCTGTATTCGGGCACCATTTACGCAGGCAATCTTCGCATAAAACATCTGCCTGGATTACATTCTGGGTCTCTGAGTCTCCATGCCAATGTAGCTGTCAATGCCAGGGCCTCAATTTATTTGTAAATGTGTTTTCCTGCCCCATAACCCTTCCCATGAGCTGGTCTGAAATAACACACAAGACATTCCGTTCCATCTCAGTTTGGTAGCAGTTCTTTCTCTCTGCGAGGTGAAAAGCAGAAGCAAACAGCGATTTGGTTCAGCTCAACGTATTTCTTTATGGCACTTCTCCCTACACAGTTTCTCCAAAGCGCTTAGCGGAGATTTAGCGGCCAGAATGGCAAAGTGGGTGTCCGAAACACCAGCTAATGTTATACGGTATCAAAAGCACAGGGTGGGACACTGAGGAGAAGTAAATGAGTACTCCTGTGGTGGCTATAGGAGTAGAAAGGAGTTAACGGAAACACAGGGGTCTTCTGTGTGCGTGGCTGGTATCCATAGAGAATCCAGAGTACAAGAAAAACACGGAGTCATTTCCACATTAAATCGAAAAGAATTCATGGAACTTAGTGGCAGGTAAGACAAAAATATCACTCGATTTAAAGAGCAAAAAGCACATCATTTGACGGAAGCAAAAAAATCTAATGGATGTACTCAACAGAATTTGTTTTTCTGCTTCTAAGGTGCTGCCTTTCATCATACTGGTTATTATGCTGGTAGTGATATATTCAAATGCAGGTGTTTTCACCAACTAATGGGTGACAGGGCAGAGTCACCTACAGCAAACGGAAAATAGATCCTGAACGCTTCCTGTTTAGCTGGACTGTCAAAACGGTCAGCAAAAGAAGCATGCATCTCCCAAGTCCATGCTGTTGAATAACTGAGGGAATTTTTATTTCATTAAGATAATGGATTTTGGCTGTAGCCAAATCCCTGGGAAAAAGTCATTTTCCCTGTTGTTTCGATGCCAATCCCGAGCACATTCTCCAACCTTCCGTCGCCCACCACGATGCAACGGCACTGCAAATCAGTAGAACAAGATTACAGGCTTTATCGCAGTTTAACATTTATGAGGGAGACTGGCTAATAATTGTGGGAGAACCCCCTGGGAAAGCTGTTACATCAGGTATTGTGCATGTGATGAGGTGGGCGGATAATTGTGCACAGGATAATGTTTAGTGTGTAAATATATCCAGAAAGTTCAATACAATACATTTGTGGAGAGTTAGCAAGACACTACTGTTTAATAGGAACCATAAAATCTCACATCCACGAAGAATAATGGAAAAGGTTGAAATTAGTTCACAGGTGTAGCAGCAGTAATTATTCATTTTATACTCCATCCACCTTGTAACTGTTTATCCTTGTCAGGACAGCAGAATCTTATAGCCCATCTAAATCTGAATTGATGCACATGAATGGGCCTTGATTGGGTCTGATAGCTAAAATAAAGACAAACTGAAGAATCAGTTTATATTTCAGGGTTTTTCTGACACAAAAAGAAGGAGTTATATTGGCAGTTTTGATTTTTTTTAAATATTACCAAAATAAAATTAAAAAGACAAACGTTTTTTTCCTCCAGTCCTTGAAATCACATCTATTATTTTTCTTAGTCTCTTATCTACTCAGTCAAAGCTGAGCTAAAAAAAATCCTTAACAAAATAAGGAAGAGCCTCTTCAAAAGCCCAAATACCGCTGCTAATATAGCAGACCACAGTGGAACTGGCTTAACAAGATGCTGGCTTTTATCTATTACAGATTTTCTGATAAAAGACCTATCAGCATACATTGATGTGTTTTGGGACACGTGAGCAGACAAGACTGAATCTTCATCCCCGGTTGTGGGCGGGATCATCATGTCCTCTCATTTCCTGACTGGTGTATTTGGAAGCAACAAAAGAGTGGTAATTATACCAGCTTGTGATTGACAGAGCGCATTAATCCCTGTCATCGTGGATTTGAAAGCCTTCCTCCAATCACAGAGCAGCATTCCTGTAGTTAAAACTCTCCCTCCTCATGACCCCCACACTGTAGCATGTCATTGCCCACACAGGGTGGCATGACAGCAGTGCACCTGGTCGTATGCAAAGGGAGCATCACAGTGGGGACAGAAAGATGTGGGTGTTTCGACCTCGACTAGCAGCACAACCAAATGATATTATAAGTCATGTGACCAGAACCACCCACGTCAATACGGTGGCTTCCCAGCATTAGAATGGTTGGTGCTGCTCCACTCTCCCCGTAGCCCGGTCCTGCTTCCTGTTCCCCGGACAAAGCCAGATAACAGTACTGATCCACGAGTGTGCCTGGTGGCCTTAGCAGTGCTACGCATACTCCCAGTCTGAGTTGCAGCCAACATCAGTGGGATCCATCTTTCTTTAACCCCAACACAACCCCCTCCCCTTCCCAGTTTCCATCTGCTGTGGTAAATCTGAAAGTGAGATGAGAGGACAATGTAAGGGCAAAAGATGATTGGGGTGGGGGGGGGCATTTCATCTCATTGGAGTGGTAACTCTGGTCAGGATGCAACCAATTTCTCCTTTGCTGTAGTATTATAGTATGGATTCTCCCCAAAATGAAATCTAAGCTAACAGTTATATTCCCGAAAGGTTTCAGTAAGCCTGCGAACCATTCCTAAGGCTGCAATCAGTTCATGATTTAGCAAAGCTGGCTGGGTAATTGCGACAGAGCAATCATATAGAATCATGATGTCTTCTTCAGTCAGAGGATGAATGCATATCCCTAACATTTTTATCTAAACAATCACATTATCTAAACCACAGTCTCCCAGTTTTCTCTCTCAAGCAGCATTTTCCTCTGGGGGTGTACGGGTTATAAAGCGAATGTGAAATGACTGCCATAAAGCTACATTAGGCTGCACTCAGACAGGGTGCCATGCGTCAGGTTATAAAACCGAAAACAGCCCTTTGTGATAATAGCAAAATCTATGGACGTCAATAAAGGAACACAGAAATATGGCTTCTCTGAAGAATACGTGACAGTGAATACAGCAAACTGATATAGGTCATTGTGAGCTGCTTATTTAAGAACAGAACATAACTGGCATTCGTGGTCAGAACTTGCAGTGCACCGTAATCTGCATGACGTTTTCATTTAAGCCAAGGCGTCAAAAATCTTCAGGCTTAACAATTTATATATCGGGGGACTATATTTACCAGCCAGCAGGCTGCCTCCGAGGGCTGAGCCACAGAGAGCTGATTTACATAATGGTAATCACGTTGGTATATGTCACCGGGCCACCACAATCCAGCACCACAGCCTAGCTACTGCCGGTCTGCTTTCCAGCAGCCCACACTCCCATATCTGTGGGGATTCAGTCCCAGGAAACAATAAAAATAATCCCCTGGGCTAATTATGGTGGGGCTGATAAGAGGGATGTTTTATTCAGAAAGTATGACTTATTCTACCGACCCACGCCTGGCACTGAGCGTCATTACAGGCAACACAATGTTCTGGCTAAATAAGAAATTGCCAACTTCGAGAGGGACTCCGGCCGGATTTATGCAGCTCTCACGCTGGCTGTAATTCATTACAACGCACCTGTTTATCAGGGAGCCCTAGAGTATAACTCGACCTTTCGAACTGAGCTAAATACATCATTCACTGCTGCCCCAAATCCCTCCGCGTACTCATTCACCTTTTACCAGACACTTCCAGCCGTCCTGCTTAGTCTTCCCCATCCCGCAGCCGAGCACCTGCCTTCACTGGAACGGGACTTGGAAGAAAAAGCCATCACAAACAAACCAGAAATCAGAACGAATCCCAGTGACCAGATCAGAATGACCTCACTATTGGACCGGAAGGATGTTTTGGGAAGCCGTTCCAGAAATCCAAGCTAAAATGTGTTTTCTCCCCCTTTTTCAATAGGCTTATTTCATGCCTCATTTTCAAAGCTGTCATGACTGAAACACTCACCGTAAATGGCTTAAATAAGCCTTTTAAACTGAGCAGAATGATATGAGAAATGCATGCGAAAATGAATAACCACACAATCTTCCTGACAAAGACCTATGGCTAAAACACCGACGAGCTGAAATTCTCTCATTGAAAACCATTTTAGGGGGGATTAAACTGTGTGTAATACATCTCTTCTCTCTCTTTTCTCAAAGCGCATTTTGGTACCAGCACCTGGGCACGATCTTTCGCCTTCAACACTTTCAGACATGTGCAAAGGGAACTCCTTGCGAGCCTCCTTGGAGCGGTTCCCTCTTTCTGGAGTCACTGTTACTGGCTATTACTGCCCCACGTCCGGGTCTTTACAGCTCCTACCGCCTGACACCGATGCCCTGGCACGGCCATTACCCCGGCGCCACATGCTCCGGGTGGCGATCAGCGGGCACGGGGTCGGCGGAAAGTGGGCCATCTGGGGAGCATGCTCACCACTTTCACTGGCTCTGCACTCTGTTATAACCCACTGCAACTGAATGAGCGGGGAGCACGTGACAGCCTTCTAGGCAACAGTGTCTGTCATTTAAGGCTCATCAGTAAAGACATTCTGAGATGAGGTGACAGTGCCGAATCTGGGGGCGGGTTTGATCCCGCCCACTCACGCTTACTCCCCTTTGGCGGGGGCTCAAGGCTGGGCGACAGACTGCTCTGTCTTACTCTCCAGCAGGAATACTTGGCAGGCAATTAGTAACACATTGCCAGAATATTTGCCGTTTCATTAGTATTGGACATATTATTTTCTTTTATCTATAGGATGCTGTAGAGTCGCAGTTTGTCATTAACTTTCTCCAGTGATCATCTTCCTGGGGTTTTCTTCATGTATGCGACACTGATACTATAACAATTACATCACAGATGACAGTTACAGTGTTTATTACATTATTTTAATAATGCACAGAAGCCTCAACATATACACATTTTAATATTTATGCAGTGAAATCCATGTCGTTCCTCATATATTTGGGAAACATAAACCACATATTATAGTAGCATGCTGAAATTTTGCTGATGTGCACTAGTTCATTTTTCAATTAAAAAAATCCTTAACACAGCCCTTTAATATAGTAATTCCCATAAATGTCTTCTTCATGGTCACCTCCACAAATCCTTATTGCCTCACTGCCCCCGCTATGCACCCGCACACAGACAAGCTCAGCCAGGCTCACACGTGCACGCAGATGCACGCTAACCATCCTGCTAGAGGATATAGGGAACATAAATCAAACAGCTGAAGATCCCCTTCCACAAGCTGTCCTTCAGCAACACTGTGACAGTGCCAGAGAAGACTGCTGAGGTCCAAAATGGTAGCAAGCTCCCCTGATGCGACCATGTGCACTATATCAGAGTTATTTATCATCTATAATTTGCTAAATGTTACCCCAACATGCCATAACTGGTGCCTCAGTGATGGTGTCACTGTCTCATGGAAGGAGGGCCATCCTCCTGCCTTTGGGGATTCTGGTTAATTGTCCCAGGCACTTGTGTAAGTACCCTGGGATGGATGCCTGCCCAGTCCAGGATGTATGCTACTTTTGTCCCTATGGTTCCCAAGTTGGGCTCTTTATCAGCCTATCCTTAAATGGATAACAGGCTGTTGGATTTTGATTGGCTATTAAAGCAGGAATAAACATTTAGTAAAAGTCCAAAGCATGATACTTTCATCATTTCTTTTCTTCTCCCTACACGTTCGCTCTGTCAGCAGCCTTGTGGATTCTCTGGATGTGTGTTTTCTCTTTTGGAGGGTAGACCAATGCCAGCCTCCATACACTGTTCAGGGATCTTATCCCTGCTTGCTGCTCAGGCCTCCTGGGCCATCCTTCTCTTCCTCTGAGCAGCAGTGGTGCCCTCCCTGACGCACTGCACTGTGTGGGGCCTCATGGCACTACTGTCCAGTTCAGCGTATCGCCCACACAGTGCATCTATGCTCATCTCAGGAACCCACGCCCGCAACATCTTCAGCTAAAGATGAGTTCTGCCTCAAGCCATGCACAGAATGAACATTAAAGATAAATTGCAATAATTTTTTCATACTTTGCTTTCATCTGCTTGACTCAGCGATCATTTTTATTCAGTTTACTGTTTCGGTACCAGTTTAGTTTCTAAATATGCAATAGCTACCCGCTCCCTAATTTATGGTACCTTTTTCCCTGCTCAGATGCCCTAACGACTTTGGATGAGCATTTCCAGTATGTACCGTGCCAAGCAAATGGCTTTCCTTACACAGTACAGGTCATAAGGCAGGGGGCAGCAACAGCTATGATTGGTCACTCAACCCTGTCGCAAGCAACCTCTGGGTACCTGATATGTTGGCAGGAGATGCTGATGAAGCGGTCAGCCAAGGTTCCCAGGATATTTTGAGCTGATTTGGTTCTTCCTCAGACACAGTCTTATCTGGTTCATGCTGGAAAAGGACAAATTCATGTTTGAATGTATTCTTGGTTTCTGTGCTTCATTAAGTATCCCTTCCTCATGTGCTTTGATTCAGCTCATCGTCCTTTTGATATAAAGACCTTTACTGATCATGTGTAGGAGACACAGTAGAGCCCTATACCTAGCAGGATGACATCGTGCCACAGAATTCCTTTAACTTCACACCACATAAGTCCTTCGTTCAGAGTATTACAGTCTAGCTACATGGCAGTTTAGCCTATTCAGAGCTATATCGCAAATCCACTCCCAACCCAATTTAAAGGACTTGATTAATAAATAAGATTTTACTCGCACAATTAAAAGTTTAATGCTTTTACTTTAACGAGTGCCTTTTTAATTAATAGCATTAAGTATTGCATTAGGCATCTACAGGTCCAGAGGAAAAGCAGTATTATAAAACTTCCAGTCTTGCCCAGGATTTTACTTAATTCCCCTCTCAATTCTCAGGAATAGATAAGCATTTGTTCCTGTCCTGTTCTCACATCATTAGTAAATTAGGTTAGATTTTTTCATTGCATGCAATAGGAGTTGGTGCAATTTACTTTTGGCAGAGGGCAGATGTGCTGATAAGTACAGAATCACAGTGAAATACAACTCAGTATGAGTACAACAGCAATTTTGTCTCTTCTGGAGCATCTGACTGGCACCACACATGTGACTCCAATTTAATGCCCTACACCCTGCTTCTGAAAGTTACTGGAACAATGGAATAATATACTGAAACACAGTGCGATTGTGTTTTGGTCAGACATGCCACATTATCCTGGTATCTGTTACTAAATATCCATATATCAAATATACCATCACCTGTAATAATTGGACAAAGGCTGTGCAAACAACCCAAACCTATTTATCTGGTCTGCACAGAGTATGGGCTGGAAAAGGAAGTCGCTCCCCAATAATCTTCCATGTTGATTTCTGAGAAATGCCGAAAGCTTAAGCATTAATTAGCTTTCAGAGAATACAAAGCATGAAGGTAATAGGATTATAGGAGACTGACACATTCATTGGCTTGTTGTCTGGGGCCCGTTGTATTTTTTTTTAATTCCGAGAAAATTTGATGGTAGACTTCAGTGTTTCAATTAGCAAAATGCATTTCCCTCTCTTGTAATTAGTTTTCAATAATGCGGCTTTTGTAAAAGCCGTGTTAAAGACAGATGGAGCATGTTACCAGATCACCCGTTTAGCACTTACATGGACGTACAGAGTTATTGTTTCTACTCAGAGCCACTGAATGATTAATGTAGAGCAACTTATTTCCTCTCTTTGAATTTTTGACCTCAAAAAATTTGATAATGATACCCAAGGATGTACATAAAATATCTTCTGTAGGATCTTATCCGTAAGAAAAGGACCTTAGGTAAGTCCAGGAGTGTAAGTATAATGAGAAATTAAATAAAAGGCATTGAAATAAAGCACTCAAAAATCTGCTAATTCAAGAACCTCGTGTCAGCCAACTGGAGGACACCATTGCAAACATCAAAAGCAATGAGAAAAACTACACACCAAAGGCATCCTCAAAGTATTTGTTTGGTTTGCGGTGTAGCTGTAATTTGTTTGTTGTCTTCTCTGACTTAGCAAATTTAATAACCACCTCCTTCTCCTGGGAGACCTCTCTTTGGAGATTTATGCCATTTAAATGCTATTAGTTCATACTTTAAATGTTGTTCAGTTTAACCAACTCAATAATCATAAGATTTAAACTAGCCGGAGCAACATATTGTCCCCCAATCCTTCCCTAAGTCCTCCCCTTTGAGAAAACCAAAAGAAATTAATGAATTCTGTATGTAGAGCACTGGAGAGCTCATTCAGTCCAGTAGTTGTTTTGGATTTTAGATGAAATCTGCACTGGAATTAACCACACACTGGTATTTAAATGGCAAACAGCTGCTTACCTATAAGCCAAACCAGTTCTATTAATTTCCTGTGGCTTTGTTCTTATTGATTGTAGTGTCAGTATTGTAGCAAAAAGTTCTACTTTAATTATGCCTACTTGGATGCTTACTGTGTGCAATGTTGACAGTGCATCGATTTGTCTTGAACATACGTGACAATGGCACTGAGAGTAGTTCAAAAAGCAGAAAGCCACACGAGCACAGCACTGACAAACACTTACTCAACACCTAGTCATTATTCGACTCTCTAGCTGAGTCTGTATGTGTATGTGTGTTATACACTGCTCATTATAGTATAGAAGACTCCCTTCTGCATGATGACCACATGAGCTTGCACTAGCCTCCTTATACATATTTTAATAATCACTGAGGCATCTCTGGGTATGTACCACACTTAAGGATACAGACAACTGCTCTCAATTCATCAGAGAGTGTAATGTAAGGCTGACTGATTGCTCCCTCCTGACAAGAGAGAGTAATGTAGTGTATGGTCTACTGAAAGCATCCCCTGGAACGTATTTTTTTTGTATATTCATCCCGTAAGAAACTGAGTCACTGACCTCTCTAGTGAGTCTGCTCTCATTCGGTTTGCGATGAGAATATTGATTATTTGTCAGGGGGGGATGAAAATTTGGAACACGCAACCCAGAAACTCAATGATGACACCAGCACCAGAGAGAGGTCATGGCCAAAGATGTAGGGCGGTGCAACAGCGATTGTTTTAGCGAGACACATTGCACACCAGAATGCTCCATTTACCAGGACAGCAGGTGGAAGCTGATAGGTCGAAGGATCAAGATCCAGCAGGGGCTTCCTGTAGTACCCTGAATAACACTTGTTTTGGTTTACAGTGTTTTTCAGAAACCTTCAGAAAATATCCAGAATTAAAATATTAGATTAACATTATATATTTTTGGATACAGAAATGATCATAACCGCTATCCATCCATCCATCCATCCATAACTGCATATCTGGTACATGGTCGTAACATAATCGCCATCATCAGTATAAGTGCACTATATACACTTATAAAAAATAATCTCTTGACAAACAAATTGTGATTGAAAAGCATCAAGAATTTCTACACAAGTGTTAAATAGTGACTGCATATATACAGTTAGAGCTGAATGTTATCAGGTTCCTGTTTCCCAGAGTCACATAACAGCTCTGATGTTGAGTAACACAAACAAGTTGTTGAAACACCCCAGAAACATTGCGGGAATGTGGTGAGGATCTGCCTATCTAAGGCTCAACCCCTCTGTCCACAGGACCCTTTGCAGAAAAAGCCCACTGGGTGTAATCAGAACTTCCCAAAACAACTGGATGTGACGGGAGAGGGCTCTGGGCATCCGGCTGGTGCCGCTGGGTCCCAAAGCCAGATCTTGGCGGTCCTCCAGTGTACCGCAAGAAGGCCAATCTGACTGGAAATCGAACCTGTACCACAGCGACCACAGCCCTCACAACCTCCTGTCAAAAGAAATGGTTCTGTGAACCACAGACATGAGTGACCAGCTCCAGGCAACAAATCTAACTAAATCTAAATCTAGCTCCAGGGACTCATTTAGACCTGCTCTGCTAGCATTGAGCTATCGAAACCCAACAGAAGCCAGTGATAGGCCTCTCTCAGCAGACAGCACTGCTCAGACACTGCACTCTGGGTCTTTGATGTGTCTGAGTGCATGACAAAGGTGTCACAGGAAAACATATTCTAGCAATTATGCTGGGTGAAGGCAGCAATACGAATCAACCCACAATCAATCAGAGAAGCCAAAGACGATGGCAATTAACAAGCCGAACCTGTACAGGACAACGGCAAGGATTACGGCCGATAATAAGAAATAAGAAATAATGACACTTTTTCGATCCCCGTGGGGAAATTCTCTGTTTGCCTGCCCCCACTTGCTCTCGATGACACACAGACACATAGGCAGGAGAGAGCAAGCTTGGCAGCGAAGGGCAGCCACCTGCAGTGGCACTCATGGAGCTGGGGGGTAAGGGCCTTGCTCAAGGGCCCACAGACATGACTGTAGTGCCAAGGCTGAACTAGAACCAGGGACCTTCCAATCACAGGTACAGAGGCTTAGTCCTCTGAGCCATTAAGAAAAGCCCTGGAATTAGCAATAAATAGATTGTTAGTCAAAAGAGCAGCCTAATGCATTTATTCAGTTTTAAGTTGTGTGTGTGTGTGTGTGTGTGTGTATAGCACTAGGTTTGTGTGTGGAGTTGGTATGTTCTCCCCTTTCCTACAGGTCCTCCAGGTTTCCAGAAATGGTGCCTCTGCGTTCACAATTGTGTGAGCGTGCGCATGTATGAGAGTGTGTGAGTGTGTGTGAATGTGTGTGTCCTCCTATGTAGATCTTCTGCTTCTTGGGGTAGGCGTCAGGCTCACAGTGACTCAGTACTGGATATATGTCCACCCATGCATCTTCTAGCCACTTATCGATGGTCTGGGTCACAGGGTATATATATATCATATACAGTGTGAGTATATAATACACATGACAATAGCACACACACACACACACACATAAATATATGCCATATATATGTGTGTCTGTATGTGTGTATGCGGCTCCACGCTGATCAGCAGTTCTGATCAGCAATAAACTGTGAGCTATCGAGCCATTCAGAAGTAACCTTGTAGGGTCTGCTGCAGAGTTCTCAGTTTGTGTGCATTCTTAAGGGAATATTTTATTTTACCATTTCACTGTGGAGAACCCTGTGATACAATCTAGCAAATTGATTTAGCCATAGACCATAGATAGCACTGCACCATTTCAAACTAGAGGCCCTATCCACTCAAAAACACTTAGAAGAAAAGTACTTTACTTTCATCTCCATTTCAGATCCAGAGGAAGAAACAATGCCTCTCTGAATCCCTGACATTATTAAAAATAAATTAATACACATGATGAAATTACTTTGAGTCCTATCATTGATGAGTGTGTACAATAGATGTAATTGTGTAATTACTTCTAAAACAAAAAAATACAAAAATTTATTCTAACTATGGTAAATTACCGATGGAACCTTATATTCTGTCGCTTGTTTCTAGCAAACTCCATACACACACTACCCAGAACTCTTTGCATGTATGAAAATGTATGTTTTTTGCAACCCTCTATTTGTACTCCAACACAATATCCATACTTTCTTGGAAACTCTACTACCAACACCAAATCATACCATAATACAGGTCACTGAAAGGTACTTTCTAATAACTTAGCTGTTTTTCATTGCTACCCGCTAAAAAGGTGAGAGACCTATGTTAAAATGCATTCAAAAACCCCTCCACAGTGAAGATAATTAACCCTAGCTATATAGCATCAGTAATGGCCCACTATAATTAGTATATTCCAGGAGAGTTGTAGCTGTGTTTACTAACAATGTCAGCATCATTACATTAATCAGTGCTAGTTGCTGGGAAAGTGAATTTAAAAAAGCACAAACCTCAATCCAGGGCCCGGTGGTAGGAAAATGTCAGCTGGATCATTGAGTGAAAGTGAGGGTAAAAAACTGCAAGACAGCTGCATACGGCTTCCTGACATTTGTTTGGCATTTGATCACTCTGTTCCCACTTGCTGCACATTCCACCAAGCAGACTGAGAAAAAATCAAAAAGACCATTAATCATACTGCCCGTCATTGCTTAAAACTGGCCTGGTCATTTTATGCAGTTAGTCCCAAGAGAGACCGCAGCTGCCACAGCGGAGGTGAGGAGTGGAAGACTTGACTGGCAATGCCAGCCAGGAGCTACAATGCCATGTCTTGGGGAGCGGGTCCAGTCCCAGGGTTTGATCCTTAACTTATGGCAGAAGTAGCATTTCTAAGAATCTAATCACTCCCGAGGGCCAGAGGTCATATCCTGAGGATCCAACAGATGACAGGCACAAGGGGAACATTAGTCAACTGACATAAGAAAAACACCACAGCGCCCCCTTGAGGAATGGTGACATAACAGCACTATCTCTGAAGTGTCAACAATTTGATCAAAATATAATACTTACCATGGACCACGGGTATTTAAAAACATAGCCTGCAGTATTTTTTTTCTCAATAAAAACATTTTGCCACTGCCTCATTTGTCTGCGTACGGACAGGGTGACGATTGCTGGGCCAGAAGCAGAGGATCCACCCTGCTCTGGGCTGTCATCATATTGCTGTGACACAGTTGCAAAACAAATAATTGCTCCTCAACAGACCAGGAGGATATAATGATAGCGAAGAAGGCGGCTATTCAGTTTATATTTTCGTTTTTAAACCTGCAGCGCTCCGGAGGAGCAGTCAGCCTGTGTCGGCAGTAGGCCTGGAAACCCCTAAAGCTGTCAGGCTCCGTGTGGACAGGATTGGTAAGCTGGGACCCACTTCAGCACCATTATCTTCTGATGGTCCATTCCTACTTCTCCTTATCTCCTCCCACAATGCAGTGATGGATGATTCCGTTCTTGGGTGCTGGGTGGGGAGGAACGTGGGAGGTGTGTGAGAACGCTTGTGGAGGAGTCTCCCTCCACCCCACCCTCTTGTCCGAGTAGGGGAGGTCGGGGACAGAGGCCGACCTGGATGTGTCTACTTAACCAAGAAGAAAATTAACTTCTCTGCTGTATGCCGGGCCTCCACCTATCAAGCTCTGCGACAGGTAATTTCAGATAAGGTGCATGATGGTAAGGGCTTTACCTCTTCCCTGTAATTCCTTGTTTTTTTCCCATCTGTGCTTTTTGAGTCTAGGTGCAGCCAGATCGGGATGTGGAGAAGGCAACTTTGGGGGGAAGCAAGACCTTGCAAGTTTTTTAACAATTGCCTATACCCTACATTTCTCAGCGACGAGCTGAGTATACACCATTGAGTAGCACACAAACTGGTTGATGCATGGTAGCTATTACACATCAAGCTGATCACCACACAGCAGTCTTAGAGGACAAGAAACTGAACTGAGGTCTTATTACAAACCAGTTGTTATAATGACAGACTGGGAGCTACCCCTGAATGCTAATATCTTGAGGGCACGGGGGTTAATACCCCCTAGTGATTTGAAGAGCATCTTAGAATCAATGATTGGGGTTTAACATCCCATCTGAAGGATCGCGCCCTCAGCAGTAGCACGTCTTTCACTGCTCTGGGTCATTGGTATTTTATTTGGTTCAGATGAAAGACTGCCCCCTGCTGGTCCACCAATGCAGCCTCCTTTTGGCAAATTGGCAGCTCTTTTTTAAAGCTCTCCCATGCATGTGTTTAGCTTCAGATGCTTGGCAAGCAAATGTGACTGAGTGGCATGGCTGCCAAGACGATGGGAACGCAAACACCCACGACAAGCCACGCCCGAGTCGGCCTCATCGGTCATTTGTTTTCGACACAGCAGTGAGCGCCCACGTGACAATGTGGTCCTCCGTCTTTGTTGTGCTCTCACTTGCCTGGGAAACAAATGGGATTATTGGAGGCGTATAGACTGCTGAGTCACCCAGAGAATAGGGGGGAGGGGTGGGCAGCCAGCGCTGAGGTATACAGAGCCCTGCAGGCCACTCCATACCCGGCCCAACAGTCACTGCCATTCCATGACATTTAGTGCCCTGCCCAGCAGCCTCTCTGTGTCCAATCAGACAGAGCATTCTCCTGTGAACATTATTAGAACACTCAGAAAGGAAATGACACCAGACTCTCTAATGTCAGCAGAGGTATAATACAAGATAATTCACAGTTCAATTAAATCATTAAACTCCAGGCTCTGACTGTGAAAAGAGCCCTGCGTTATTAATTCATGAAGATGTTTAGTGCAGTTCTCTGGGACTTTTGAAAAAAAAATAATAAGAAGAAAACAATTTCTGTTGAGTGACAATGCTGCTCATGAATATTGAAATTGCAATGGCAATATTGCCATATATAGCAATAGCAAAATATCATGGCAATGGCAAGCTAATGGATATTCCCAGCAAAATGTTAACTTAAAAAATTAAATGAAATATATGAAATAAAGCTGCACTACAGCACTGTCATAGTAAAGCCAATCAGCACATCCATGTCAATGGCACAGGCTGAAGACTGCCTGAATATGATGGGTATGAGCCACCTAGTGGCCAGTAGTTGCACTGCACACAACTGCAGTGCAGCACAGATGAGCACAATTTACAACCAACAGACAGTGAACTTGTCCTCATATTTAGACTAAACAAACTGAAGCCAAGAAACTGCAGTTTTATTTGTTAGGTCCACAGTAATACTAGCTGATTGATATCCGCTGTTGCCTTCTGATTGCCTTTCCTGACACTGCCGCGATAGAATCAAATCACGTCCTGGCTGGTCTGAGTGTCACAGATAAGGGGTTATCTGGAGGAAAACACAAGGCAGGACGTCACCCGACACAGTGCAGCTGGAGTTCGGTAAAATGTGGTCAAGCTCAGAGAGACAAGGAGGGAAGTCCAACGCGGCTGCTGGCTGGTGTGCTTCAGTCCGAGGGGTAAAGGACCAGCAGAAGCCTGCCAGCAGGATCCCAGCCGAATTGAGCTGTGTGCTTCATATTCATCAGTGGACAGCTACGTGCCAGTGTACCTTCAGGTCCTGAGGCTCTGCCTGCAAATCAGCATTTCCCCACTAGCAAGTGGAGGAACTTAAAAGCAGAAACATTCATTTCAGCACTGCAGCTAAACTGCATTCTACTTTTACGGCAGTTTGAATATGAAAGCCCACATCTGACATCAAATATACAGCAGAATATGCTCACATAGGCAAAAATTGCTTGTTTTCCATGTGACATTACCATACGAATGACAGTGAGGGTTTTGAAATATGATATTACAGACTGCTGTAGGCTTAAGTACTTATAAGCTTTAAGGTAAGCACAGGGGTGGGCAGACTACCATGGAGCAGAAATGGATACATCACGGCCCTCCGGAAACTCCCCGTCAAATCCCTGACTTGTGCCCGAGCGATGTGATATTAGCAGGGATAAATAGGCCCGGGTATCACAGTGTGATGTGGCAGCCGGCCAGCCCAGAGGATTTTACCTGCAATACTAATTAAGTGTGACATGTGACACATGTTGACATACAGTTTTCTGGCAGCCATTTTGTTTTGGTGGCCGCTAATGTTACATTACATGGGCATAATTATCCAGCTGCTTAGTCAATGTTTGTATTCTGCTTGTATATAAATTATTTATACAGCTATATGTTGTTGTTCACCTCCTCGCCCCCCACAAAAGCAGTTTATATGTGATTTATCTACCTCAGTCAACCATATGACATGGGGGATTTGAACCAGTGACCTTTAACTGACCTTCACCTCCCGAGCTCTAATGCAGTAACAGTTCTGACCTCGTGCTCTCTGTCTGGCCCCCAGGTGTCAGCGATGAGCTCGCTGCCCTCTCTCGTTGGAGAGCCTGTCTCAGCTGTGTACCGAGCCTGCCGGAGGTCAGCACGGCACAGCTGGCCCTGCTGAAGCAGAGCTCGCTGGGGAGACAGCAAACCTTCCGTGGTCCAACCACAGGCCATAACAAGCATGACTTCATACTGACAGAGCACATATCGTACAGCACACTGCTAGCTGGCTTGTGACCAAAAATAATTAGTTTATATCGCATACGGGGCCTAATTTTCTACTTTTCTAAAATATCCCGCAGTGTTAGTAAAACTGCAAGCTGCTCTATATAAAATTATGAGCTAAATAATAATAAAACATTAGATGTACTTCTCCTATATGACAGTAATATATACCACTGAAGACCGGATGCAAGGTCAAAGAGTGTCTAACCATTAATCTGTTACTCAGAGAGTAATAACTTTCCTGAAAAATGCCATGAACACCATTAAAAGCCTACACCTGCTTTCCAAAGGTCGAGTCTCAAAGCATGTATTACTTTGTACGATTGTGGCCGTGAGACACCTGCGCTTAAGGTGGACCATTGTAGTAACTCAGCTAAAATTACATGAGATGGACAAGCCACTTGGCAGATTGTTCCTCCGTACAGTAATGTATTATGCTTCATTGCCAGCCACTACAAAATATTAAACTGCAATATAACTCTGCAGAGATGTCTGGCCAGTTAATGGAGTTCAGTTTCATCAGTGCTTGAGATATGGCCCGACTGAATTAGCTCTGACGAGTGTCACGGATCTCATTTATTGGACTGGCTCTTTGGAACGTGCCAAGTCATCAAGCAGTCCATCACTGTAGTCAGTTTGAGAGCCATACAGTGGAGTTTAACAGTGATGAAACCCCAAAACAACCAAGTAAACCCAGATGGTACATGCATCTTCTGTAACCACTTATCTGGTCTTGGAAAGCCTTGAGGTTCTCTAGAGCAGGGGTCACCAACATGGTGCCCGCGGGCACCAGGATGTCCCCAAGGACCACATGAGTCGCCCGCGGACCTGTTCTA
>JAAGVU020000001.1:12864127-12881193 GCA_011763525.2 Mormyrus iriodes
CATGTTTGGAGGTCAAAAGGCACTGCATATCACCCCAAAAACACCATACCAACAGTGAAGTTTGGAGGTGGGAACATGGTGTAGGGCTGTTTTTCAGCATACGGCACTGACACGCTTCATATAATTAAAGGAAGGATGAATGGTGAAATCAAATCAAATCAAATTCAAATCAAATTTATTTATAAAGCACTTTTTAAACAACAGGAGTTGATCACAAAGTGCTTAACAAAAGGTAAATAACATAAAATCAACATAAAACATAAAACAACATAAAAGAACAAAAACATAGATATAACCAGTAAACAATAACAGTATAAAGAAAGTGAAACCTGGAGTGATCACAGCGAGCTAAAAGCCTGTGAATAAAAATGCGTTTTAAGGCAAGATTTAAAAACGGGCAGTGAAGGGGCCAATCTGACAGTTAGGGGTAAGGCATTCCACAGTTTAGGGGCTAGGACAGAAAAGGCACGCTCACCTCTCTGCTTTAGCCTAGACCTCCGGGTACTCAATAAGGACAGATCAGCTGACCTAAGTGATCTTGGTGGTGTGAAATGTACCGAGACATTCTTAAAAATCTGCTGCCATCTACTAGGATGATGAAGATGAAACGAGGGTGGAAGCAAGACAATGATTCCAAACAAACAGCCAAGGACACTCTCAATTGGTTTCAGAGAAAGAAAATAAAGCTGCTAGAATGGCCCAGCTAATCACCTGACCTGAATCCTATCAAAAATATATGGAAAGAACCAAAACTCAGAGTTCATAGAAGAGGCCTCTGGAACCTTTAGGACTTGAAGACTCTTTGTGTGGAAGAATGGGCCAAAATCACACCTGAGCAATGCATGTAATTAGTTTCTCCATACAGTATGCATCTTGAAGCTGTCATCACCAACAAAGGCTTTTGTATGAAGTATTAAATAAATTTCAGTAAGCATGTTCAATACTATTTCCCTGTGTCATTCCATTTTATTACACACAACTTGTATGAACCTCTATGGTTTGATTTCTTTGCATGTGTGGATTGGATGGGTTGTTACCGACATCTGGTGAGAATTTCATGTCAATAGCACCTTTAGAAATATATTTACTTAGAAAACTGGTGACGTGTTCAATACTTATTTTACCCGCTGTATGTGTGTGCATGTGACCCAAAAGTCGTGGTGCACACCCAAAAATAAGGCTCCCCGAAAGCCAGTGTGTAATTCAAACCCTGTCCATAACAACTTATTATACAGTATCATGGTGAGTCTGAAGTCTACTACATGAAGCATAGGGTACAAGGCACGGGACAGACCAGATGGGACGACAGGACACACACTCACACCCTGACACACTATGGGCAATTTAAAGACACTAGATGATGACACTAGAAGAAACCCACACGATCACTCTGCCCCCATCCAAAATCCAGTATTTCAACCCTACATGTGTAATTCACATGCATCACACAGAACACAATTTTGTAGTAAGAACTCATTATATGTAGTTTTCTTTAACTTCAGCCCTAATCCTATACTAACACCACATGGGAGAGACGGATCACATCTCCTAAGCATGGTACCTCTTAATCCAACTCATTAAAGCCATGGGACTGAATACTGAAGTAATTTTTTTCTATCATCAGACCAAAGCAACAGCCTTCACTCACCCATACATGTTAATGACTGGGGAGTATAGATTCCAGAAACACTGCCCCAGAATGAACATGATCTATTCAGGGAAGGTTACGTTTGGCATGTTGAGCTTTAAATTTAGAGGAGGTGCTAGGCGTGGTGTGCAGTTCATTAATGATTATTCATTTCAAAGCATTTTGACCCATTTCATCATAGAGTAATGGGCAGTGCAGGGACTCAAAAGCACTGAGTAACAGGTAACTGCATTCCAGACAGTTTCAAGATGTCTACCCGAGGACATGCTGTGCTTTTCCTGCCCTGCTCAGACATGTCTGATTGATCCTGGGTGTGAGCTGGACAGACAGTGCCTGGAGCAAGAGAGTCCTGGTGAGTGTTCCTTTGACTTTATACCCATTTTCCAGGGGAAAATAATAGCATAGCACAGGAGTCACAGGGCACAAAGCAGGACATGATGCCCATCCATTGCAAGGCATATACACAGTCACACACCATGGGTAACTTTACCTTATTCCAGTTCACCTCAGTGGTGGATAGTTCAGGTCCAGAAAGTACAAATCCAGACCAAGGTTTTGTTTCAACCAACCAGTGGAACAGTCACAGAGTACTCAACTGGTTGGTTGAAACAAAATCTTGGTCTGGATTTTTACTTTCTGGACCTAAACTACCCCCCTCTGAGTCACCTTAAAAGGCATGTCTTTGGACTGTAGGTAGACACAGGAGCACCCAATTGGTATCCAAGTGGACATGGGGAGAACATGTAACCCCCCCCCCCAACACACACAGTAGCAATCACTCTTGGGAGGTGTGAGCCCACTGAGCCTTCGCACTACGTATATAGTATGTGTTGCCACAGCACTGGGAGTCACTAGGGCCAAGGCTGGTGACAGTGAGCCCCAGAACCTGAAATGAAAGTGTGAAAACCCTCCCAGACTTTTATGATAGTTCACAGGTGACAGCACTGAGAACAGCCTGTCACAGCTATGTGTATTACAGAGTATGGGTGTCGTGGTCAGGTGACACAAGATGCAAGAATGGCATCGTGGGAAGAGAGTTCATTCTGCTGGTGAGAACGTATATAGGACAGTGGGAGAAAGGGGGCGCTAAGGAGTCACCGCCTGACGCCATAATTTCTAGGAGGGGGAGTAGTGCGTGACTTCCTAAAAATAAAATCACATGCAACTTGCTTGGTGAGTAATAACAGCTCTTTTTCTACACTGAGGAAATTGATGTTTTCAAGGAAAATAACAGTTCTGTTTGTCCAAGTCAGTGTTTTTTCTTTATTCTTAAAAATCAAAACAAGGGGCAACTACACTGTTTCCCATGTATGCCTGTTGAAGTCTGATCCGTGTTTACTTATATTTTATTCTGCATCTGTTCAATGTAATCAAGAACATCATACAGCAAAGGAGAAAAACAACACATCTTAAGGGAGTAATTTTAGAGAATCTGAACGATAATCCATATGTTAGCATTTATTATGCCAAACATTTCATTCTACATTATAATTTCATATCCACTACTTTAACATTTTTCTTTAAAATCGATGCTTCTCCATCCATCACTTTTTAGGGAGAGCAGGGATTAGACACTGTACTACTTTATACTGTGAGTAATCTGCAGTTGTTCATTATCAGCTAGCTATTTACTAAACCCTGGATCTGTTTAATTAAAATTCTTAATGTTTTTAGAGCTCTGTGCTCACACCTGCCACAAGTCAAGAAGTTGCCATCTGTATTTTGCAAGGTGTTGGTTTTAACCTTCAAAGCTTTTATTTGTGGAGAATTCAGTACTGGAAATAACACAAAACTCCCCCTGGGAAGCACATCTTGCTCATCTCCTCGATTCCCCAAACCCACCCCCATTTCGAAACAGTAATTAGTTCAACTGGAGTCAATAGCGCTTCATAGACTGGTCAACTAATCTGAACAAGCCACTGCAGAGATGCCGACAAACAACTTAGTAAACAAATGTCCCTTAATACTGCAGTGTTCTGGTTAAATACAGTATATTTTGAACTAATAACATCAAATGATTAGTCAACCATTAGTCATGTTAGAATGAGCAAAAGATGACAAACACATTCTAATTTAGTTTTTGCTTGGCAAAACTTTTAGATACCATGAACTAAAGACCTTCGACTACTTGCAAGGTGGAAACTTTTGTTTTTTTGTAGTGAGGCTGAGAGCATATTGAAAAAAGGCACGGTGGCTTATTACCACAACGGGGAGGGCATATTATTATCAGCTTTTTTTTTTTTTAAATCGGTGACACCAGTTTAATTCAGGACAGCAAAACAGCATCATCGCCCATTCACAGCTATTGATCCCTTGTCTGGAGAGGGAAGGGCAAAGGGCAATACCGTTAATCAGAGAAGGCCTCGAGCTGCCACAGTAGCTGACTGATTCTAGGGATAGGTTGGATGACAACAGGGTGAATGGCATAAAAAAGCGAGGGGCACGCAGACCCATGGTCGCCTGGCTGGGGCCACACAGTAGGGTGGGGCAGGATATAGGCATCCAGACCGTGCCTGTCCCACCGGTCTTCCACACACTCCCTGAACACACCCCATCTCTCATTTGCGCACAAACGGTGAACCGGCACCCCGTTTACACTGCCTCATTTTCCTAAACAAAAAAAGCCGGCCAGGCTGACGCGATGCCTTGGCAATTACCCTAGTCATTAGGACGGGCCACGCTTTGCACGCTCAGCCCCCACCAGCCCCCAGACGGCACGCCAAACCCTCAGACGGGTGCTGCTTTTCAGCTAACCCCATTTTTCTATTAGTGTTTGGAGAGAGATGAAGTGCAAGCCTGTATATATTAAACCAGCAATGGGACCTCATTTTTCAGATTTCTCACCATTTTGCGTACATGCTTCTGAAAAAAGAAGCGTACTGCCATTCTGAGTCGGAGACAAAGTATCTGTGCGGATAATGTGGTAATTATCTTTTTACAGACAAATACTGTTGAAGCCAATGACACACCAGATGTGAGTAACGTTTGTAAACGAGCGGACAGACAGGAAGGGGGAGCGAGTCTGCCAACAGCGTCGAGTTTCGGCATGCCACAGGTCACCTGCTTTGCCTCTGTGTTCGGCGTGGTGGACAACAGACTCCATGACTGTGCCCTGGCTGTGCACTGAGGCAAACTCACAGGCCGAGGACAGGGCAGCACAAAATCCACACCCACACTCAATCTACCCCCCCACGGCCCCGTCCCCACACCCCTAAACATGTCAATTCATGAACACACATCATAAATTAAATTCCCTCCCGTTTGCGCTGACACGGTGAACTTTAGGTCAAGGAGAATGACAACAACGGGGATTGGTTCTCACATAAGAACCACCACCGGTTGGAAATCAAGCCAGTGGTGTGAGACAGCATAAAGCTAGCAGATTTCCCAAAGGCCCCAGTAGCCCACAGTCTTTGGTTTGCAGTGTTTCTCAGCCCAAAGCCGCATGTGCTTGTCGACCCCAAGCGAATATCACAATGATGGAGCTCTTCCCAGCATCCTTAGCTGTTATGGTTTACAGCACCCCAGATATGAAAAGACATTGCTTTAAAATTGTTCATGACAGGCTTTGAAAAATGCTCACAGATATATAAACCTTGCTGAATGTATTGTTTGTCACGTATCATGTACAAGAAGTATTGTATAAAACCCCAGTAAACCATTCTATCAGTGACCTTAGCAAATCAGAAAAAATAGCAAAAGATCTATCTAAAATAGAGTTTCCAGTACGAAAGAGCTGGAATCAGTAAGTATTTACTTATATACTCAAGGGCTCTACCTAATTATTTAACAAATGAACCTTGTAGCTTTCAAGACCTTGTGTACACCATGACCTGGTGACTGATTGGCCCCTATCTCCCACAGGTAATTGAGTACCCCTGCTATACATATTTATTCTAAGCTATGCAGGGTGGTGTGCATGTGAACTCTGGCTTGGAAAACACTTGCCAAAGGGAGGAATAGACTAGGAAACACTGGATCCACAAAACAAAGAAGCACATTAAACGCCTCACATGTAAGATCTGATCACACTGCATTCTGTGAGAAGCTGTG
The DNA here is from genome assembly GCA_011763525.2 of Mormyrus iriodes. Taxonomy (NCBI): domain Eukaryota; kingdom Metazoa; phylum Chordata; class Actinopteri; order Osteoglossiformes; family Mormyridae; genus Mormyrus; species Mormyrus iriodes. The sequence continues at coordinate 12,869,829 of JAAGVU020000001.1, forward strand.
ATGAGAAACAGCTGGCACTGCATCAGTAGAACGAGCACGGGGAAAAAACTTCACGTGCAGGTGAGCAGGTTCATATAGCCAATGGATGTGTGCACAGTGTTAGCCAGGGTTCCCAAAATCTGGTCTGGAGGACCAGAATCCACCAGTTTGCAGAGTTCCCTCCTCTAACACCTACTAAACCTGGCAACTGGCTGATTAAGATGCCTTTGAGCAGGGAAATCTGCAAACTGTGTTGGATTCTGGTCCTTCAGGACCGGAAATGGGGAACCCTGGCATAAGCAATCAAAGTAAGCAAAGATTTTGTCTTGCAGTCATGTGACATAGCACGAGGATTTCTTTGTTTATTGCAGTAACTTCTGTGCATCTAGATGACTTAGAAAAGATTCTGAAAAAACTTTTTAAAGACTGAAGTCTGACACCCTTTAACATCTAAACACAATGTGTCATTAGTCACAGAGTTTTTTTTTTGTTACAGACTATGATTTTGCAAAAGCTGGCAATCTTGCAGCGTCACTATTTGCAAGACTGCGACTAGATTCCTTTTGATTTTGATTTACCTTTATACCACATAGTTTGTTTCATTGCTGTACATTTGCTTTTGTTTTACATAGAATAAATGTAATAAAGAACATAATTCTTAAAAAAATGTATATTCAACTTCTCTTTCTCTTTGTATAGAAAAACAACACTGCACTATAGGACAAAGCAGGCAAAATAGAAGAGTATCTTAAAGTGCAGTGAAAATGCAAGGCAACCTGTGTTCAACATATTGTACCTCTGTACTGTAAATACTGTACTCTATATTACACTTACTGTTATTTTGGAGTCTTCTCTAAGTCTATCTACCCTCCCTGAGATCCAGGCCCCGCCATGCTGCTTCCTGTTTGGTGCTGGAGAGAGCTCACCTGTTCTTTAATGACAATGTCAAGACAAGAAAAAGACTTAAGACGGCTATTCTGACCACCTTACACCAAACGATTGGGAAGATAGGAACGCACCACAACTCTAGCAAAACTCTCATGGTTTTATGTGGACAATGGAAATTTGTCTGCGACATTGAAATCGCTTGAATATTCATTTGGTGTAAGGCCAACATTAAACAGGCACCATTCTTGGTACTGTATCCTAGTGCATAAGATCATAATGAACAAAAAAATAAATCTGATACATTTCTAAAAGGAAGTTAAGTGAAAGGTGAGTGACTGCAGTTCAGTGGGCAGCACTGTGACCCCACGGGCTGGGGGCTTAAACTCCGCCGTCATCCTGCGTGTATGCATTTTGTGTGTTCCTCCACTGTTGTGCCGGTTTCCTCCTGCAATCCAAAGACACACAGCTGGCATCTCTAAACTGTTCATAGCATTTGAATGCTTGCATGCGGACCCTGGGGGGCGGTCTGGCATCCCATTAGAGGTACATGCTGGATGGTAATTTTAATGCATGCTACAGAAATCTTATGAGATCTAGCTGCAGACACAGCAGAACCATACATGACTGGTCTTATAGCTTGCCTTGGCGTTGTTACAGAAGGCCAAGCTGCTCTTCAGGTCAGCAAAGAAGTACAGAGCCACTCATACCCTGCATCTCCTGGGGTCAGATGAGACCCCAGAGGATGCAAGCAAGTAAGCCAAAGAGGCTGGGTTTAGTACCAGAAATGGTAGCAGGTAGGTTTCAGGAGATGATGGAGAACACAAGAACACAATATGGGGGTTCTAACATGATATTTATCCATCATTTTATCACTCGCCCTCCCACAGCATTAAAACTCAACGGATTAATCTGGCTTGGTCATCAATCTGGTAAGCTCTCAGAGCTGTTAGGAGCATGAAATGACTGTTGTAAGACTGGATGTCATGGATATATCCTATTAACATATACTGGCAAATCAATTCCCTTTCTACGCTTAATGGATATTAATGAAGTCTGCTCGTACACACCCACGCCCCTTTCATCTACTTGAAAGCGATTTTCTACCTTAAAAGCCAATTACTACTTTTCATCGATTTTGCCTTTAACATAAATATATGGGTGGCTAGATAGCTGTGTGCACTAAACTTGGCACTTGTGGCCGGGTTCTAGTGAAGCAGTAGGTACTGCTTTCGTTTACAGCCCAGGGAAATGCCGGGCCTGCCTCCTCCACATATTGTCATTAGTGGCTAGCCGCCGTGGCTCACAGAGCCCAGACAAATGCCTGTCTGCATCACCATCTGTGTCACCATAGCAACGTGGGCGACTACAATGCCACCGAAAGACAGGCGACGGTCTGTTCGGCTAAAATAAACCGAGAGATCCTCCTGTCACCCGCCTTGCTAGACACAGACGCCAAAGATACTCATGAGCAAGCGGGCCATTAAGTTCCCTTGCCAGTTGCAGCTAGTCAGCAAGGGTAGGCATTCATCACCTGAACGCGTGATTAGCTGGCTTGTGTCAAGGGCGTTTGGCAACAAGTATAAGACTAAAAAGATTTGACATCAATTTTGCTAGTTGCATTAGTAGGGCTTTTAAGCGTTTGTTCCTAATCCTTCCTGCGCATCAAAAGTGAAGAAAATGTGGAAAATAGCAAAGTTTGACATCTTGGCAAAACAATGTTGTGTTTCTTACCAAAAATGACACAGTTTGGCTTTTGCACCATTGTTAAAGCTAATTAGCATCCACGTGATTTAGGCCTTAGGAGACGTCCACTGCGGACTTGTTTTTATGTAAAAGCTCAATTATTAGCACAATGCATGGTATATGGATGATGATCAGAATTATATTCTCACATGACACTGAAAAGCTGTGGAAATGACAAGAGAAGGTGTGGTACCTAAGTGCCAACTAACTGCAGTTAGTTGGCAATAGTAGGGAGATGCTTTAAATCTCTCATCCATTTGCTTTCAGAAATATATTTCATCTTACTGACACAAGGAAATCAGTGACAATAATAGCCTAAACGCATTCATATACATATTATAGGACAGAAATATAAATCTGGGCAAAAGGTGTAGTATATATAAGGGACATTTCTCTGACAAACATTTCAGAGAAGCAGCCCTTAAATACACCCAAGTGGTAAGACAGACAGTCCCATCTTGAACTTGTTTATTTAATTCAACTGGAAAAGTTGGTATTTCTTGTTAGGCTAATCTCAAAGAAGGTTGCACGCCTGAATAAACTGTACCTACCGCGCTGTGAATCTATGCCATTTAATACATACCAGTTGCGGATTTAGGTTAATTCAGCTGTACAACACATGCCGTGTTATTTTCCAGTTATTCCGAAAATCTTACAATAATTACAAGTAAACGCAACAAGTGGATTCACAGCCTTCTGTGTGTTCTATCCAATATTCCCCATTTTTAGACAGGACTTCCTAGACAAGGCGCTGCAACAGCATTAAAGTCAAAAAGCCATTTTAAAAACTGACTTAAATATGCCTCCCCACTCCCCTAAAAAATAAAACGCAAGGAAGTTTTAAAAGTGGCAGTGGGTTTTGCAGCTTAAAGGGAAATTTTAATATCGGGTTTTAATATCGAAAGAGATGCTGAAAATTGGACTGTGTATACAGGGCTGCCAACTGTCACGCATCTGGCGTGACACTCACGCTTTCCGACTCTCGCGCTAACACAAGAAATCTTACGGAAAATCTATATGATTCCATTATAAGTCTAAAATTAGTTACATCAAAAGCGTTGGGGTAGTTTGCAACGCTACAGAGTATTTTCAAGGTAATGAAACCATTACATACATGTAAATGCGTGGGCAGACTTATCCAGTCAGCTGACCAAAGTTGGCAACACGGGTTTGTTAATTTTTTTCTGTTTATAACACGAAAAAAATGCAAATGACTTACTTTCCCTGTGTTCAATGTAACAGTATTCAGCGCGACGAAGCGACCACCCCGCGCCAATCACGTGGCGCTTTGCCGCTGATTATGCAATAGCCTCGAGAAGTCCGCGATCTGAGGGGACGAGGCATTTTTCCGCGCAATTTGGCAAAGCCAAAAAAAAAAACGGACCTTGTTCAAAAGAAACCCCTCTAATGGCCAAACCAATTAAAGCCTCACAGATGATCATACTTAACAAGCCCTTCTAAGTTATTTCTTACTTTGATACTTTGTTAAGTTATTCTTTACTTTGATATCGATAAGATAGTAAGTTACGAGAAGCGCGCGCACCCCGACACGCGCCGGCGAGCGGACGAAGGGGCGTAGCCGCGAGAGCCGGAGAGAGCGCGCCAGCGGCCGCAGCGAGTCGGATGCGGCGCGAGCGCACATCGGCGGGCCGCCCCTTTCATTGGCTGGGCGAAGCTGCGCTTCTCCAGAGCGCCAGAAACGCGCAGTTTAGCGGGCGTCTCGCCTGCCTGTGCCGTGCTCGGCGGCTACGTGTGGGACAGGAGCGGTGCAAAGCCCAGGCGAGCGCGATTCTGCGGCGGGCTCTCGAGTTCACTGAGGAAAATATGCACATCTGAAGAAGGAGATCTATAATAGCATATATATCTGCTGCTTTTAAACATCTGGTTATATACGTGCACTGCAGATAGCTGATTTATGGCTGCAAAATCAGTTAAGGTAAGTGGCTACTGGTAGCTCTTTTTTGGGGAAAAAAATGAAACCGCAGATTATAAGAGGGGCTTTACACTGCTTTTTCGTTTTATGTGAAACAAGTCATTCAGTTTAAATTATAACTAGGCGAAAAGGCTTGAAACTATGCCTAATATGGACAGTTAAACTGCATTGGTGACTATTGTACCATTTTTAAAGTCGCAGAATTATTAATGTAACGTGGCCAACATATCTAGGTGGAAACCTATTCTAGACGAAGTGTAAAAGTAACTAATGTCTGAATTTTTGAGAGTGATTAAACGCCGATTCAGTCGAAATTACTTAGCGGTTTTTTAACACGATCGAAGTTGCACGAACATTTTTTTTCCAGCTTTCGGAGGGTTTCAGAGGGTTAATATCTTTGCGCCAACATCAGCTAAACCAAACCGAATTGGTTTAAAAATTTTAAAGTTGCTCTTAATAGAACTGAAGATTTGCACTAGGCGGCAATTTGATGGCATGCCTTTATAACTTTTATTAAAAATGTTTGTAGATTTACCGAGAATGTAAGCTGGTTGGTGTACGTCCTAAGTACTAAATTTATAAGCCGGCAGTATTTCGGTTATATAGTTTTTATTTCATTTATTTGCAGATGGAAAGTGAATGTGTAGCTTTGAAAGATCTAACATGTCCCGGACTGTGCAAAGCCGCAGCGGATGGAGATGAGGTCAAAAATGGTCATAAGGCAAGTGTTTCCTGTGCGAGGAGCTTTGCGAGGTTACAGCGGCGCGCTTTGCCCACGTCTCCTTAATAACAATAATATAATAATAATAATAATAATAATATTGAAGAGAAGAATGATATTATTGTTGCTGATTTGTTTTTATTATATATTTTTATTGTTAGCAAAGTTTTTCCCAGAGAGATTTAAAATTTTTGCACATTTCATTTATACATTGGTTGACATCAACTTAAGTGGCCAATAAAATATTAGCTTTACGTAATTACTATATATGTGTATTTAAAAGGTTGTGCGAATTGGCTGGTTTAAAATGATTTTCAACTTACACCCTTGGCAGGAGAATGTTTTCCACCCTCCACTGGAACGCAGAAAGGTTCTGCTGAAGAGCGACAGCACAGCTGGCATACCGCTAGGGAGGAAGGCACTGTCCTCTGAACAACTCCACGCCACTCCCAATAAGCAGGTGGACCAGGTCGTCGCAGAGCCGTGGTCACCCACCGCCAACCTGAAGATGCTGATCCAGGCTGCCAGCCCGGACATGCACGACCGTGAGATGAGAAAGGTCTTGTTCCGACCCATTGAGAACAAGAATGAGGGGGTGGCTTTGGATGACCCCAGCCAGGTAAGGTCAAGTGATAACCAGCCCCCCCCCCCCATACACACATACGTATGTACACATAGGCATAACTTGGCGAGTACAGGACTAATCTGAGTCATAGTAATACATTTCTGTTTTCTGTAGCAAGCCTAGCCTGTCTCTGAGTTGACTCACTGGCCGCAAATATTTGCTCGTTTGGTGTCAGTAGGTTGTTTAGTGTGATGTGCTTGAGTTAATTGCGTGCCCAACGATGGGTTGGCACCCCAACCCAGTTTATTTCCTGCTTTGTGTTTGTGACTTCCAAGGTAAGCGCCGCACCCCCATGACCCAAAATGGGGACTAGTGGGTATATGGATGGATGGATGGATGCATACGTGGCTCCTACTCACTAATTAGTCCAGGCGTGTTGGTTTTTGCGTGTTTGCTTCAGCTCGAGGTGCCTGGTGAGAGCACCGATGATGTCGAGAAAAGGCCCTGCAGGAAACGGAAAAGCTTAGGCCTCCTGTGTCAGAAGTTCCTGGCCCTTTACCCTGATTACCCAGCATCCTCTGAGGCAACAAGCATCCCACTCGATGAAGTAGCTGTGAGCCTCGGTAAGACCCAGGAAAACGAAGGACCCCATTTTTAATTTAACTTAAAATCCCCCTTTTTTGTTTTTGGGCTTTCTGTGATTCAGTGGAAAGGTGCTTTTGTTCACTCGTTGTGACAGACAGCAGTGGTGTGTTTTTGCCAGAATATTACTGTCTTCCTCTTTTGTATTTTTCCTTTGTTTTTGATTTTGCTCCTCTGCACCCCCGAGTCTGATCGCCCTTCCCCTGCTCCCATATGTCAGGGGCAGAGCGTCGAAGGCTCTACGATATTGTGAATGTGCTGGAGTCTCTGAAGTTGGTCAGCCGTGTGGCAAAGAACCAGTATCTCTGGCATGGGCGCCGGAGGCTGCGGGAGACGCTGAGCGAGCTACGTGGCTTGGGATGGAGGCAGTGCTGCCCCCTACAGGAGGAGGACTGTCAGCGAGTGCGGATGGGGGAGGGGGCGGCGCAGGACAGCTACGCGGATGCTGGCTTTGGTGAGAGGAAGTGGGTGGCATGTGGCCCTGGCCTGTGGGGTGGTGTGTGTGTGCGCGCATATGTGTTTGTGTGTATCCAATGTACTTCTACAAATGCTAATGGGGGGAGTGTGTATAATAAATAAATATGCATTTGTCTCTACCAGAAGCAGCATATGAAACTAGATTAATCAAGATCTGCTCTTTATTAATCTGCTAAGGGTTTCCTGACATTTTACAAACACACGTTGACCACACCAAAGCTCGGCACAGGATGCCCTTTTACGTTCATATCTGAGTATGTTGACTGACTGGCAAATCCAGCAATCGGGATAGTTGTCACGTGAAAGTAACATGAGGAAGGACCTGCTGCTCTGAGGTCTGTGGCCTCAAAGCCACCCTCAAGCAAAGGTGCCGACGGTGGGCTCTACCTCAGAGATCGCATTGACTCCTGAAGTGTGACGGTTGCCCCGTCACCAGCCAGGAAGTTTAGGCTCAGCGACAGCACTGTTACTGGCTCTGATCCCCTGTGGGACTGAGTGTTGTGCTGTTTCTGAGCCTACTTATGTCTGAACATGCTTGGATGGTTTGTGTAAGGTTTCCTTATGGATGTGATCACCCTACAGAGCCACAATGTTTCTCTACAAAATTAAACCGTATGCAATAGTTCCTGGCGATTATGACGATATCAAACAAGTAATCTGGTGTTAATTTCTGACTGATTTATTGCCTTTGTTGGTGATGTAGGCTTACGCTGCATGCAACGCAAGATGATAAAAATGTATGAATTGACTTTCAGTTCAGCATTCTAGCGTATGCTTCCATCGCAGTTAAAAAAAAAAAATGCTATAATGCTGGTACATGGCTAGTGGTTACTATAAGTTTTTGAAGCTGCTGTAGACTGTTTTAGATGGTCCATAATTAGTTTTTAAATCATAATTAAATTCGGCGCGCCGATCATTTGATTTCCACAGAGATGATTTGATATTATTGTTTATCCCCAAATTTTTTAATTCTCACATTATTTTAGAGTCCTAGTATGCAGCCAACCTGCTGTAAGGAGAGTCCTCTTAACTGTAGCTGGCTATATGGATGAGTAACACTCTAGGACTCGGTCCTACTCGCGTGTGCCGACCCAGCATCAAGGCATCCATGGGACTGGCCCAAAGGGCTCTGATGGCCAAATCTTGGCAGTTTTGGTAGCTCACATGGTTCCTCCATAGGGGCGGCTGATGGACGCAAGGACAAGTCGCTGCGCTTCCTGAGCCAGAAGTTCGTGATGCTCTTCCTGGTGTCCGAGATGCAGACCGTGACCCTGGACCTGGCAGCCAGGGTCCTCATTGACGATAGGCAAGACGCTGATAGTCGCAGCAAGTATAAAAGTGAGGGTCTTTTCGTTCTCCTGGCTATGTCATCTGGGGACGGAGGTGTCACTCTGCAGGTTATGATACTGAGCCTGTGATCAGTAGGCCGGTGGTTCAAATCCCAGTATCAACGGTGTGATTCCACTGTTGGGCCCTGGAGCGAGGCCCTTAACTCCCAATTGCTCCAGGGATTGTCTCACTCTGCCTTCTCAACAAAATGTGTCTTGCTTTGGATAAAAGCATTTGCTAAATAAAATGTAAATTTGATTTGGCGCTTGTTATGGGCATGATGGGACGTGACTAGCTAGCATCGAGTTTAAAGGACGCAAGTTACTATCCTCAGGGTCAGTGGTTCAGATCCCAAAAATGTCTTGCTGATGTATCTGTGAACAAGGTATGGACCTGAATTGCATTTATATTCAGCCAGCTTTATAAATGCGTGCAGGTACCGGTGACCGTAATGGACCTCTGGCTTTTATTTTGAGGACCGTGTCTTGCTGTCTCAGTGCTGCTTAGCTATCTGGCCAAAGCTGTAATGTAGCCGTGATCTCTTCAGGAAACGGCAGAAGGTCATTGGCTGTGTAACATTAATCAGATCACACCAAAGATTTTTCTGTTAGGGTCGTTGGCAGAAGTAGATAGCTGGACTGATGCACAGGATGCCCCCCCACCACACTGGGGGGACCTTCTCAATCTTGTTTTTTTTATTTCAAACCAAGTTCATTGCAGCACAGAGGAAAAAGAACAGGTAACACAATACATGTCATCTATAATGCACTATAGATACCTTCATAGTGCATTATAATGATCAGCATAAGCATTAAGGATGCTTTGTCCTGCATTATGATAGTATCTGTAGTGCATTATAGATGAGAGCTTCATAAAGCATTCATAATGCATAATAAATCTGACTGTGTTATGCCTTTTCATAAATATTTATAGCCCTGTTTATAATGCTTTATGAATGCAGTATTATGTGTTATGAATGTCTTCATAGATTCTTATAGATGTGGCATTCATAGAAAGTGTTACAGCAGAACCTTCTGTATAATTTTTTTGAGAATTTAAAAAAAGACGGCACTGCTGGGTCCGAAAATTGAACTTAGGCCAAATTTTAAAACGTCTCACTTTGCCACACCGGATATCTCAAAACCTCTCGAAATGAGATCAGCATGACCTCAACATCTTCTCTCGATTTCCATTCCCTGTAAAACATCAGTTATGTTTTCTGACTCACTGTCTAAAAAGTACAGATCTGACTTGCCATCTCCCTCGCCAATGTCTTCAGCGAAGGTGAGGCGTCTCTACGACATTGCCAATGTCCTGACGAGCCTGGGCCTCATCGAGAAGGTTCAGGTGGAGGAGAAGCGGGGAAAGAAGCCAGCGTTCAGATGGACGGGTCCAGCCGAGGTGACCTGTGGTGGTGAGTGACAACGGCCCACCTCACTGAGGAACTCCTAAAGTGCTCTCCAACCTGCATCTTCGGTCCTGGGGTGGCTTTCCAGAAAGCGATCAATCTTGGGGAATAACGAACAAGATAATGAACGACTTAAGCAAAGAACGAGTGACGTCTACATGCGTTTCCATAACCCCCTCGTTATTCCAGGAATAACGAACGAACTTTTAAGTAGTACTTTGTTGGCTCCTCCCCTGCTCCGCGTAAGAAAACCACAGACTATCGGTAACAGGAACATCGATCCCACATATTTCAATGGTAAAAAATGTTATATGATTGTCACACCAGACATATGCGAATGTAAATAAAAATATAAACTAATTAGAAAATCAATAAAAACACCAAAGCAACCAAGATTAAGACCAAAATAAGTTTACCTATTCGTCGAAAATATAAAAATGAGCTCAAAATGTGATGTTGCTTTCATGTAAGCAAAACGCAATGGTGAGCAGCAGTAGGAAAAGGAAGTAACACGTCTCGAAAGAAACCTTGAAATAACTTACTGAGGAGGTGGTTAAAAATACATTTTAATAAAATAATTACAGCAGTGTTGTGCAGTATACTACACATAACAAGAACAGTACAGCAGCATTCAGGGGAAATCTTAGAGCTACCAAGGACTTGTGTAGGCACCAGAATCACATCTTCCACATGGCTAAAGCACGCTCTACAGCAGTGTGTGTTCCTTGGTGTGTGGAGTTATACCTCTCCTCAGCCTCAGGGGGTTGGGGATTCAACACTGGAGTCAGCAGATATTCCCTAAGAGGCTGCCTGATGTCTCCCAATAACCAGCCACCAGCAAACACATCATCCGTTGCCATCTGACATACACCAAAGCTGAAGCAGATATGAATATCATGTGTACTCCCAAGCCAATTAGTCAAAATGTCTGTAAAAGGCCTTGATGATTGCATATCACCTGCACATTTAAGCCTAGTGCCAAGAACCCTTTTCAACAGGTGCAGGTGGGATTCAAGGGGCTGCAAATATGATAAGGTTTGAGGGTTCCATCCACTGCACCTCCAATGCTAGGTATGTCTGCAATGGCATCAAAACCACTTTTAGTGTCATGCATGGCATCCCCTCATGCTGTACATTGTATGTAGTTATGTGCATGGAGTAACAGAAATGTGATCAATGCATAGATGCAGGACAGAGCAGCCTTGCTGAGGCCATGTGCATCTGTAGGGCTGCAGGAATCTATCGGTGGCATAGAAACAGTAACCTGTCAGAAGCTGCACGGTGCTCTGAGGGCAAAATTCCAGTGTGCTCCTCATTTCAATTTATCCTGCACCAGACTAAGGAGGCTCATTATTTCACCCCAGGCCAGCCTGTATTGCTCTATAAGTTGTTCATTATTGAGATATTCCACGGGGTTCATGGCCACCAGCAAAAGCAACTTGGCTTCCTGGACTGTGCTCTCTCAAACGCTGTCTTCTGTTGACTTGCACAATTCTGTGCCATTGCTGGTCGTGTGGGTTGATTCACCTTCCCAATGCAAAAGTCGTGACTGAACACAGCAAGTTTGTTTGGTTAGCTCATTACTTAGCTTACCCAGGTTGTTCAGAATTTATGAATTGGATTTCGAATTGACTTGATGACACCCTGTAAGATGTTGAATTGAAATGACAGTAAGAATAA
>JAAGVU020000001.1:12881293-12901583 GCA_011763525.2 Mormyrus iriodes
ATTTGATTTTCAAGGTCATTCTCAAGTCAGTTCTTAATGATGCACAACCCTGTTAGGTACTCAAATTGCATACAGGTCTTAGAACAACGGTCCGATTTTGCGATAATTTATAGTGTGCATTATAATTTATATTGCAGTATTGGCCTCTTATTATATCATCAGCATTATTACGTTGTCCAAAAAGGAGTTTCAGTGTGTTTTCGTCATCTATTTTGGGCGATCTCTGTGTCTCTGTGGCAGGACAGCAGCCAAAAGTCCAAATAACGAACGACGTAGGAAATAACGAGTGGGTCAGAGCACTCGTAAATCTATGAGCGAGATAACGAACTACTTTAGTTACGAAGGGTTTCTGGAAACGCTTGCTAATTAACGATCAATCTTAAGTATGAAATAATGAATACTTAGCGTTCCGAACGTTACTGGAAAGCCACCCCTGTTGTTTCCAGTGGTGAACCACAACCCCCACATGATGTCAGGATGGTAAAGGTACAGAAAAGAGCAATTTCATTGGTCCATTCAATCTAAGAACAGGGATAATGCGCAGTTACCAAGGTTGTGGAGTCCACATATTCAGGTCCGTGTGAGTCCACCTTCGTATTCACCCTGTGTCACATGACAGCTGAATTTGCATAGTGCTAATCTTCCATTCCTTGATAAGACCCCCCAGGTTTAGTGTAAAGCTTCCAGACTCTGCTTAATATGTTTTAGGTTACTTGAAAGCTGCAGCAATCCACTCGGCTTGCCACAACGACAGTCACCTTGGCGTATCAGGGGGAGGGAAGCAGATCGTGGGACATGCCTCCTTCAGTGTGAGGCCTGCCCCCTTTGCCACTGAGCAAAGGGCTACCTCCACCCCCTGCAGCCCCCCCTGTGGTCGGACCAGTAAGGGCATCTTGATTTCCCCAGGACATCTCCTTGTCTCCAAATGAGCTCATTAGATGCCGTATCTCTGAATTAGTTCCTCTTAAAGTCCAGATTTGACTGCAGAATTTTCTACAGAATGTTTATAACAATTTTATAAGTATAGATGTTTGAGCAGTTAATTTTTTAGTAGTTGGGTCATCTTCCACATCTCATAGTACAACTCTGTGTGCTTTTCTGATTTGACCAGGTCCAATTCCCCAGCCGGTGGATTATTCTAGAAAGGCCGCAAGCCGACACCAGCTTGAGGACAGCCAGCGGTGAGTCCAGACAAGGACACCAGCAACTTTAATGCCATATTTTAACTGGGAACAATGCATTGTGTTGCCACCTTTATGTGCACATTTCGAAAAACAGTATCCACCAAATTGCAGCGAATGGGGCAATTTCCACCCATAGATCTATCCATCCATCTTCTAACCTGCATATCCTGATCTGGCTTGCAGGGTAATTGGAATTTGTAAAAATAGACAATGCATAAAAAATAACCTATTTTACAGATTCATGGGAATCTGCTCATTGTATTAAGGGGGCGTCTTGCAGACCTATGTTGTTGGAGGTAGAGCTTAACCAGGCAGCTATTGGTGCGAAGGGGGCTAGACCCCAGCCCCCCCCCCCCCCAGAAAAATGGAAGTTAAAAATAATCATCTGGTTCAGTTTAAAAGGCCATACAAAAGAACAGACCAACAAGGTGTGACAAGCAAAAACAAGCCTCTTTCAGATCTCACACGCACCTTCATTTGACGCCCTTCTGTTTGCACGCCAGTCCATTACGCGTGTCACGCATGCACACACGTGTGCACGCTTGGGACAATCCATATGGAAACCGAGGAAGAGCCCAGGAGAACCTGCAGGCTCTATAGACACGAAACCGGGATCAGAATTAAGACTACTCTGTCAGTCTAGCTAACAAACTGAAAACATGCAGGTACAATTAAGTTATCAACCGTTGACCTTAAATTTAATTCATAGTACTGTAGTCGCATTAGTTTACTGCCATAATAATTGATCACGATTGTAATTTATTGCAATTGTGTGGACCCCAAACAGAAATAAAACGCAGGAAACTATTCCAATGGACGCCACAGAAATTCACATTTTATTATGTTTCTTAAATGTAAGTTTCTTCAGAGTTGCGTGAATATGAAGTGTTAAAAGGCTACCCTGAATCGAGATGGCTGAGCAGCTAGCTACCGAGATGCTACGTTCGAGCTCGCCTGACCTGTTTTGCTAATAGCCTGGGTGGACCTGTAGCACTTTGGCTCCTGGCCTGCGCGGGGGGTTTTTGTATAGTGCATGCGAGCCTTCTGAAGGTGCCGCGCAAACACACGCGGCGTGGCTGGATTAGTCACGGCTTGCCGCTGTGCTTCATTGTTTCCCGTGTCTCCTGGTCCCCGGGCTGCCCTGACTATACATTTTGCAGCGTCACTGTTGTGGACAGCTGTGGGATCGACTGGTGTTTCCACACGTGTTCCTTTCCAGCTGTGTTGCATGCAGCTTACTGTGAAAGGGATCCCCGCTGCCAACATAGAGGCTGGGGCTGCTGGTCTGGCTTTGAAACCACTTTATAAGTCATATTGTTGGAATATGAAGATGTAATGGAGGGATGAATATAAGGATCAAGGATTTTTGTGCAAGTTGGTAGCTCAAGTACAAAATTTAGCAGCGACCTCTGAAAGGACATAACATTAAAGAACTATACTGTACAAACGTAGGGCAAAGGAATATTCTAATTCTAAATTTTGAAGTGGCCCCAAACTTTTGAACGGTAGTCTGTCTGTCTATCAAAAAAAAAAAACGTAATACACACACTCTACCGTTCAAAAGTTTTGGGGTCACTTAGAAATTTCCTCATTTCCAAAAGAAAAGCATTTTATGTACATTTAAAATGACATCAAGTTAATCAGAAATATAGTGTAGACATTAATGTTGTAAATGATTTTTAATGTAATATCCACGTTGGCATACAGAGGCCCTTTATCAGCAACCATCAGCCCTGTTTTCCGATGATACATTGCGTTTGCTAATCCAAGTTTATCATTTTATAAGACACGTTTGATCATTAGAAATCCTTTTTGAAATCCATTTAGCTGAAAACTGGCGTGCTGATTTAAAGAAGCAATAAAACTGCCCTTTAGATTAGTTGAGTGTCTGGAGCATCAGCAGTTGTGAGTTTGGCTGAAGATTCAAAATGGCCAGAAACAAAGAACTTCCTTCTGAAACTCATCAGTCTATTCTTGCTCTGAGAAATGAAGGCTATTCCATGACAAATTTGTTAATGACCCCAGACTTTTGAACGGTAGCGTGTGTCTGTGTATACATTTTACATATACATACATACACACATTTTATATATGTGTGGATATTCACTGAGAGAAACACGTCAAAAATAGAATGAATAAATAAATCAATATAAATACATTTTCATGGTTTGATGGACCGTGGTTAATCCCTGATCCGTATGGATCGCCCCCCATGGTTTGGCACACATGTGAACCACAGATTAATTGCAAAGTTTAATCAGAATAAAATACATGAAACGGTTTTACTGCTGCTGTTACTTTTTAAAAGTACAAATTCCCTAAATCTCGATGCCACTGAAATCCACTGAGGACATGCATTCAGGGCTTGAAATTCATTTCTCATAACGGGGGAGAATTCTTATGTGTAGCACATGGGGGAAATTTTAGATTTTCGGTGGGAATGCAGTGAAAACTACTGCACGGACTTAACAGCATTAGCCATGCAGCTTTTACTGGAATCCACTTCCCTCTCTCTTGACAAACGCTGTTTGCGTGTCTAATTACAACTTTTGTTTTCCTGACAACTTTTAGTTTGTAATTTCAAGAAAAATAAGTTGTGATCTTGTGACCTCAAATAACCAAAATTGTTTTATCAAGGAAAATAAGTTGTAATCTTGACATAACATCCATCATCTTTTCCTGTCTCACCTGTGGACTTCCGCACGCTGCAGAGTTGCAGGGCAGGGACAAAGCAGGTGTGTGTTCATGTGAATGGGGCATGTTGTAAGTTCCTTGCTTTAAGTATTCATTAAATTATTTAAGCAATAAATGGAAAGCAAAGTTTTGTCTCCATTTTATTTATTTTTGCTGATCCGAAAAATGATCCGATCCATGACTCAAAAACTGATACGATCTAAACCTTGAGTTCTGTGATCCATTGCATGCCTTATATGTATGATTAACCAATGAAAAGATTTTTTTATGAAGTCATCTAGTTCACTAGCATTTTTGTTTGTACTAGTTAATATTTGTACTCATGTTGGTTGTTTGTATGGATTATGGATTACTTTGCATTGCTAATTTTAACAACTTCATGTTGGTTGAAAACTAACATCATTATTTGTGGATATAAGGGTGTCTCATTATGTTGTTTTATTTGTTTATTTTGTAGTTTCTGAGTGTTTTTTCACAGTGAAATAATGGATTTTTGGAGAATCAAGTTTTTCAAAACGACATTAACATTGAGATGTGTATGTGAGATGTGTATTTGAGCATTTATTGTTATGATAGGAATTATGAAATTCATGCTCTGCTTTGTGATTGGTCTTTAGAATCCAGAACTGTGATGAACCAAGGGTCGATACTGTGAAGGACAGACCAGACTGCCACGCCCCCATTCCCAGTCCAGTTGGAGTGCCTGAGTGTCCCTGCAGGCCACTCCCCCTGACCAGCTTTTACCCAGCAATTGGCCAGGCCTGCCCCCAGGTCATGTCCATGTGCCCCACCCTCCTAAGCATGAAGAAGCACCCACTGTCTTACTTTCCTCACCTGCCCCAAGCTTCTGTTTTCCTGCTATATGGGGATAAAGCAGTGCCCTGGAGGGAGAGTGAAGGGAGGCCATCTGTGTGTGAGCCCAGGGAGAGAATCCTGGGAAAGAGGAGGACTGTAGAGGAGGAGGGGCCAGTAGCCAAGAGGGTCCAGCTGGCCAATCATGAGGAAGAGCCTTCTCCAAAGGTGAGGTTACATCATGTAAGCTAAGGTCCCAATCAGGCGGTCATACTTTGTTGTTTTTCTAGAGTTTCCTTAGCCAATTAAAAAAAAAGAAATATTTCATCAGCCGATTATGAACTGTGAAGAGACATCAAAAATGAGGATCGCACGATTTTTTTAACGTCCTTTTAACACCAGCTAAAAATAGCAATAGGCAGTTGACCTAGTAACATCAGTGTATCAGCAGGTGGCTTCTATCTGAATGTGGGGTCACTAGCCACATTATCTGGACTAATATTTCTTAGTAGATGTTGGTTCATTTATGTAGTCATTAATACGGCTTATGTAGTGGGTGTTAAGTCAAATAGGATAAAGCCATAGGAAACCAAACAGGCCACCGTTTAAAATTCATGCCTCCACATACATGTTGAGTACAGGCAAGGGTGTGTTTGACATGGCTGTTTGGCATTTGCTTTAGCCCCCCAGTGATGGGTGGTGATTTGTTAGAAGAGCTAGTTTAGCGCTATGAAGTGAAGCAGCCTTAGATCGAAAGGCATGGAAATCGGTTACTTCTTTTTCAATTATAATGTCGTGCTGCTTCTGCTTATTTTTGTATGAAATAAAACAAGAAAATTCATTTAATTTGGTATTAAAATGCTATTAATCATGGATAAAATAAATGAGTTTATTTTCACTGATTACAGTACTTGTGTTTGTAATTAAAAACTATTATCATTTTGAAAATGGTAATTTAAAGGCAGCCCAGAGCATGGTCTGAGTGTTTTGCTGCGTAGTTTGTTGTGCACAGAGACATTCTGATTACGGAGGAAAATGAAGTGCCCTCGTTACATCCTACGCAAACCCGACTGTGCTGCCACCTATTGTGCGGATTGGGGATGAGCGCTGACACCCTGCAATATGTTGACTTTATTTAATGAAGCGTGAAGCTTATTTGGTTTTGGGCCTGAAATGCAGCCATCAGCAGCAGAACTTCCATAAGCACTCAAGATGGGAGCAGAAATCTGTTGTTTTTTTCCTCTGTAGTTACTTGTGCTTCATTACTGTGTTGGGCAGGGCTCCACTGTTGAATGGCCAAAGTAAAATCAGCTTCTTCTGTTTGCTTTGATGGAAATAAACACAATTTGTCAGTTAAATTCTAGGGTTTCTCTGAGCAGGTGGAAATCTGGAGCAACATGGATAGGTGCCATCCACGGATGTCCCCCAGGCAAGGCTACCCGGTCCCTGAGGCGCACTCAGTGCTGCCCCCTAAAGGCGAAGAGGCCAACACACACAATGTTCCTGCACCCTATCCATCGTCACACTACCTCTATGTTCCCATCTCGGCAGGTACGCTTCAGCTGTCACATGACATGCTGTAGCCTCTAGTGAAGATCAGATAAATCGACAATGAGTTATCGTGACTGATCATTACCAAGATAGGTGAAGAAAAGGAGCCAAGAGGTATCATTAGTGGAGTTGGCCTAGGATATGCCCCTCTGCTGCATCATGCTGACTGCAATCCCTCAGCAATATGGTCCCATATTGTGAAACACAAATCCTAATTAATCCTGTATGACTGCAGCCAAGGGGCCACACCATGGTGGAAGCTCTCTCACACATCGCTTATTCCCTTTCCCTGTCTTCACTGCAAAAGGCACTTTTAAATAGTCGTGAAGGAAACAAGCAGATTTTAGAACTTGCTGTGCGCTTGTTAGCTGGGAGCTGCTTGCGCGGTCGGGGGAGTGATGTGCCCGGGGCGGGCGGGTAGGTGGAGGGGGGGGTCAGAGCCAGCAGTCTGCTTCCTGACAGCCCCGTGCTGCACGCTCCCAGGCTGGGGGCTTCACCCACAGCTCCTCCTCCTCATTTACTGTGCAACCTCATGTTTGTCATACTCATTTTCGAAATATTGAGCTTCATGTCTTACCAGGTTTATTATACAGCTGTTAAATGTTGATCATAATTTATCAGCAATTTAAACAGTAAGTTCGGCTTTAATGTTATTATGCTAATTATGTGTTCTTTCGTCTCCCAGGGATGCACAGCCTGAGTTTCCTGCTTTCTTCTGGACATGTTCCCGTTGCGGATGGCGGTGTGCCCGCCCTGGCTTTGCCCTGCGTCCTGGTGCCCTCCTGTGCCTTGGCGTCCCACCCTCCCGTTGGCGGCTGCAGCAGCGAAGCGCCGGCAGGGCTGGCCCCATGTGGCTTTGTGGGGTCACAACCCTTTGCTGTTTCGGGATCCCCCACCACCATCTCTGGTCCGGAGCAGGCCGTAGTGCAGGTCTCCACCCCCCCAGGTTCACCAGCAGGGCTGCAGACGGCACCTCCCATGCTCACGATGGATGTTGAAGTATGCCATTTGCGCCTAACCTGTATACAGTCTTTTAAAAAAATAACTAGTCTGTTTTTGCGAAAGAATTAGGGCACAAGTCCAAAGGGATTCTTCTGACTGCGAGAGCTGTATTCTGGCATTTGTGAAGAGCCTGGGGGGAGTTTCTTTTTCTTACATGAAAATTTCCATTTAAAGGATAACGCTATCTCCCTACATGCTGTAACAAACCTACGAGCAGATAGCATAATGTTAAGAAGCTGATGTAGCTCTGAGACATTTAGCAGGGACTGCTATCCCCGATGCGTTATTCTGTTCCAGAAAAGCACCTCAAAAAGGTCTAAAATTATAAGCTTTTATAAATGGATATAAAGTTCCTGAGAAACAACTAGAAAAAGTATTAACCTGAATATAACGACATGCTTTCATTCTTTGCCTCTGTTCCTAAGAAGTGTATCTATTTGTAGAAAAGTACCAATCTCTTTTTATAGACTGTCTTGTGACTGTGCTTCTGAGTTTTCATAGCGTTTTAAGTGCAGTTCTTTAAAAACAGGAGAATAAGTATCTAAGAGAACCCAAAACAAAGTACTTTTAATGGAACTAAACCTTTCTTAAGATATACATTTAATCTAGCTATATTAAAGGTGTTAGTGTTTTTTTTTAATCACTGTTTATATGAATGAGTTTTTTTTCTGGCCAAATGTGTCTGAATTTTGCAGAAATCACTATGTTAAAACCCACATTTTACTTGAATTCTGTTCCATGTGCATTTTCACTCTGGACTGAGGAACAGTGTTGCTACAGTAGCTGGTTATTTTTCTTTGGTAAAGAAAGGAGAGCTATTCCTTCTGCAGTTCTAGACGCTCATGTTCCCCGTCCCCTCTTTTCGACCACAGACACCGCCGACTCTGAAGGGGACCGGCCCAGGTGACGGGCAGGCTTTCTTCCAGACGCCGGGAACCCTGGGAACTGGCAGTACCCCAGTCGCCCGCAGGCAAGGCTCAGCCCAGAGGAGACTGGATGTCGAGCACCAAGCATCCAATTAGCCAAAGCCAAGCTCTGCGCTCTGGAAGTAGCTTTTCGCTACACGGATGCTGATGACAGGCCAGCTTGCCCGACTTGAGGTTGTCCTTTGCTTATTTCAAATCGAAAGGTAGTTTCTACCCACCTCGTGTCTCGACTATACACTTTAGAACGCTGGTAATGCACTTATACTTGGTGCAAATATTTTTAACCTTTAGGTATAAAATGAGGAGAATAACTTGTCTGTAAAAAGCAGCAATGAACAGTAGGTTTCGACTTACAGGGCGATACCTTTTCCTGTACATGGAGACTGTCGTTATACCAATTTTAGCTTTAACGTACAATAATAATTATACCTATGTGTCACTCTAATACTTTTACTATTATGGGGGGACATGAGCTCTCCGTATGTCAGTGCCGAGAGCAGCGGACAGTCAGCATAATGCATAGCAGCTGAGCAGGCAGTCACCCGCGCTGACTGCAGTTCCTTCTGCTATGGTAACATATGTATGACAGCAGGCTTCAGGGGGGCCATATTATCCATTACATTATTTCCTTACTATAATGGGCCTAAGCAAACAATCATTATATCTGTGTAAAACTAGAGGGTTTGAAGTATATAAGGTTAAGGAAAATATTTGCTTGATAATTATATGTAAAAAAACAAAAAAATCTGCATGGGGGGGTGGGAACACTAGTGGAAATTCATATATATGTATGGCTTTAATTGAAATGTTTTTTAATGGGTTATACGTTCTTTATGCCTTAATAGCAGTTTCCACGGTTTACATTATGTCTGAATAGCATCTGTACATACAGACGAGCATAGCTGGTTCTATTGACCTCTAGTGGTTAGAGGATTACAAAGGTTGATCGTTAGTTAAATCATGGAATTAATGCAAGCTCTTCTCTTGTTCCAGCATTATTTATATGTCAGAATCTGTGAATATTGGTCAATTTCAGAGGCTATTACCGACCTAAATGTATGATCAAATTTAGTAATTATAAAGGGCTAATGTAATATTTTGCGAATTTTACCTTGTTGCTGCATTCTAAGAATTGCCACATTTTGGTCAAAACAATAGAACATTCCAGGAGGTCTTAACTGAGCATGTCCCTGAAGATAAGTGAGCCATTGTCTGCTGCACTATATGAAAGCCAGCCCAAAGCATTGTGGACAGTAGATATCATAGAGGCTAAGGGAATAACTTTTAATTGAAGGGCTGTTGCATCAGGCCGCAGCAGCCACCCTGCGGTAATATGGTTTGAACAAAGTATTTGAATATCAGAATTGTATCCTTGGAAGAAATCTGGATAAAGGTGTCAGCTCAATGGCCTATAATCAGCGAGCTGGAGGTTGGGATGGTTAAATCTGAGCATTATGTCAGTGCACTGAATGTGATATTGACCTATATTGTTCAGTTTGTTTCAGAAATCCATTGGCTACAACACTTTTAAAGTGTTTTTCTTAACTCAAAACATTTGGAAAATAAGAGTTGTTATTTAGTATCAAAAACAAGTATATACTGTGTATATAAGTATGGCATGACCCTGTACTGGATGAGTGGATATCGATGATGGACAGATTTAAAACGTTACCGTATATTTTTATGCATTAACTGCACCTTCATAATGCATTCATAGAATGTTCATAAGCAGCATGTAACTATACCTTAACAGTTTTAATGTACACCGATAAACATATTACTATAATGCTTATTATCAAATAATGTTTGCTATAAATGTATATTAAAGCTGTTAAGGTGTGTTAGGATGTTAAGGCATAGTTACATGCTGCTTATGAACGTTCTATGAATGATTATGAAGGTGCAATGAATATTCTATGAATGCATTACAAAGGCATTATGGAGATGCAGTTAATGTAAAGTGTTACCAAATATACTGCATAGATAGTTTTTAAAATGCAGTAAATGATATCACAAGAATAAGCAACAATTTAATAAATATTTTTTAAATAAGGATTACACAATACAAAACACTATTTTTTTTCCAAAATGGATTTGGAAATTTAATTATGAAACTCCTTTATAAAGAATTAAATGTTATATTATCTAATTCAGAAGGTACTGTACCGGTGGATGTTTTTCGTGTCATTTCTGTAGCATCTATATTTGCCGTGTAATGCTTCAGCAAGCTGTGGTGAGACAGTCAGGTGTTTTCTCAATGCATAACCATGTTGGCCCATCGCTGGGATACCAAAGGGCAGAATGACTGAATGATGGGGGTGCAGAGAGAAGGTGTGGCTAACATTAAACCCAAGGACAAGGCTGTCATGTACCTAGTATTTGAATTGCACTAAAATACCAGCCAACGAGTAAGAAGCAAGGATCATACTTGAATCTCAACCAATGAAATGTATGCAGTGGCTTTACAATAAAATGTAAAATTTATGCTATACTATATATTACTCACTTAAAATTGTTACTGAAATTATATATTTGATCATTTTTAGCAACAAAGTGCCATTTATCAGCTTTTGTGGTTTGTACATCTTGCTGGTTTTTGTATGTAATTGTTGTGAATAGTACTGAAGCATTTCATTATTTGGTAGTGTTTTAACACTGACTGGTTAATTTAATGCTGCATACTCATTTTCCTGTGTAATATGAGTAGTATTATTGATTTATACTCGTTAGATATTTTCTCTTGCACAGAGCGTCATTCTGTAGTGGCCTGGTTTAAACAGTACATGCCTTAGCAATGTTTTTGTTTTACGTTTGCATTGACATGCCTGTTTCTCTAAGTGTGGGGGGGCCGGTGTGGACTCTGTCCAGTTAAAACTAAATCTCGGCCATTCTTTAAATTGTAACTTTCTGACTTTGTTTCAAACGCAGTTTTATGTATTAAGATAAAGTTCGATCATTTGTACTGAATTTTTAATTTTGGGGTTTTGCATTTAATTAAATTATACGCAAAAGAGCTTTTATAAACGGGATATACAGTTGTAAAAACCCACATTCAATACTCTGAGCAATGTACTTATTGAGATAATGAACTGGCCCAGTTATGAAAATTCATTATTCTGCCCAGTAGATGGCAGTAGATATTTCAGAAATGATTCCATGCCCTGTATGTGACCTATCATAATTGAATTTCAACAAGGTCACTGGCATGATCTGCAGGACATGATTCATGAATGCATTACATAATACTCCATTGAAATCTGTCTAACTTCTTATTGCCTCTTGGGTAAACCCACAAGTGATTGAATACTGCTTACCTATTTGTCAGCACTCCTGAAAGGTTTACCACAAGGCTAACACGGTCTCTTCTGTGATGTGACTTTACATCACCGCAGAGACATCTCTAAAAAGAGAGCTTTTTAATCCTTCCCAATTTAACAATTATTAATGTTTCGACCTGGCTCAATGGGAAGACAATGTGATTATATTTTACATGCTACTCTTAATAGAGGCAAGCTCTGCTTCTGCCATTTTCAGACTTTTTTTTTTCCTTTTTGAAAACTGACAAGGTCTTCATGGTCAGCTTTGCACATCTGTAGTATGAAGCCATTTAAAATATAGCATTGCTATGAAGGGGCACAGGTCACAAGTGAAACCCTACATTTGAGAAGTTTGTGTTTAATTTCTCAGTAGACCCCTGATCCTGGATGATATCGGGAATGATTCAAAGCACTACAGTGATGCTGGATGCATTTTAGTCTGTGTATGTATTGTCAAGCACAATGCAGGTTCCACAAAAGCCACATTCCCACAGCGTATTAGATGCTGTTACTGAAATACCATGATTCGGCTTTTATCAAAAAAGTGGAAATGTCAAAATGATTATGTGGTACATTATTATTTCCTAGGGATTGTGGGTAAATGTCACATGACACTTCATTTTGCTTTCATTATGCTTTTTTCACAAACTCTTTTCAGTAAAATGGACAAAGAAGCTGAGGTGGCATGAGTAGCAATGTGATTTAACCTTGAAAATGTTTTATCAGCGATTGTACTGCAGGCTCTGGATATGCAGAACACTTACTCATCTGACATTTATCGGCATATTATCAACAGATCATCTTCTGGAACAAACATGGAAATCAGGAGCAGTACATTTAGCCTGATTTTTTTTATATATAAAAAAACATTAACATGCTCATACTGGTTTACTTTTTTCATACTATATACTGATCACAGCCATATGCACAGAAATATTATTGCAATGCAACAGGAATCTAGAAAGAGACTAATACACAGCCTAATGTGTGGGATGTACAAAAAAAGGCAATTTTTCTGATAAAGTGCCTTGTCTGAAAGGTGTTTCTGCCAAATGGAGCTGTGGAGGCCTATCAGGAAAAAATGCCTGTTTTCAAAAATGACACACACTGCTGTTACACAAGTGATCGCTAGGTGTATGTGCTACTCAGGAACAGTACTGGAGCTGGAAAAGCATCATTAAATGACAGTAGTGTGTTTGGTGTTTACTCCTAGTATTAAACAAGCTTAAAAAACATTGAGAAGGGGAAGCCTGTAATGATAAAGTATGCACTGCACCTATACTGTAGTTCGGTACTGCATTCCAGGCACATACATAGGTTTCTTGACTGGTTGAAATCTTCCATTTAACAAATATTCAGAATGTTCCAGAGAGAGGCAGAGGTCTCAGCCAAGTGCATGCAATAGGGAACCACAAAATCTGAAGAAAAGAATTCATTTCACCCTATAGATGCTGTAACCCATGGTCTAAAGACTTTACCATAAATGGGTCAGGGATGGAGAAAGAATGCTGGGGAGGGGGTGGGCAAGGGGGGAGGGACAAGGAGCTACCTGGTCCATATGTTTTTCATTACCCTTTTACTCCACAATTTCCCCCCCTCCACTATAAATTCTTTCTGAATGACATTTCTCATTATGCACATTCCAGCTGAAATTCTGGGCTGCAGATCAGGGGAGTGTCTTTAAGACTCACCCCCAAATGCTCTTGGCCATTGATTGGAAGTTTCTTTGTGCAAAATTGATTATGATTGTTTGGCCAAAAGAATGTGCAGGGGTCTGGTAGCTCCTGCGCTCAATGCAGACTCTGCTGGCAAGCTGGGACGAGTTAGGTTTCACGGGTGACCAGTGCAGTAAGAGCGAATGGACAGACTGTTGGAATATTGCTGTGTTTCGGTGCGACTGAGACATATGTGAAAATGGGAATATGGAACACACCAGGTGCGTCCTGGATGATCTTCAGTCACTGGTTCACCTGAGCTACGAGCTTTCAGACCATGGGGAGTAAGCCCATTTAAACAGGGAATACGCTGGCTCCACACAAATCAAACAGGATTCCTTCTTATCAGTAATAACGCAAAAGGATGGACACAAATGTATGCTTAAGTACCATGAGACAATCATGTTGTACACTGGACCTTTGTCTTGAGTGACGAGAAGGACGGAACCTGTTTTTCTGGAGCATTCTGTTGAACTAATTAAATCCTTTGTGAATTAAAACATACAACACCATCCATCATGCAATAGCACATGTCAAAAACAACTTTCATTCTGCCACAGTCTGTACTGACTTGTGAATAATGACTGTGTTTCTGTTTATTCTGGTCATTTAATATCCCCATAGCAAACAAGCTACTTTGTTTTCCATGGTTCCTACCCTTCAGGTGCAGAAGACAACAAAAAACACTTTGTCAACTTAAAGATCATACCTATGCCTTTCTCCACATCATCTCAGGATGCGTCCTACAAAACGGACCACATCGCCAAAGCTCAGCTCACAAAAGTCATCAAATAAGAAACTGTACGTTTAACGCTACATCATTTTGTTGTTCAGTATCAAAAAAATGTGCTCACACCATCACCTTCAATTTCATGAAACATATATTAATGTAAAAGTTCTAACCTCTCAAAAACCACTGAGAAATTATATTGCGTTCTGGGATACACCTAAACCCATTTGGTAAGTAGTAAGGTTTGATTTCAATAGATGCGTGAAATAATCATATAACAATGGCATCCATTAGATTTGAGCCATCATCCCCTGAGATAAATATGAACACTGGTTTCTTATGAAACAGAGTTTTTCCCTTCCAGGTGAATCAGAATCAACTAGGACGGCAAGAAAAAGAACTGGCCCAAATTCTGGGTCCTGAACACTTCAGTCATGGTCTAGATCTGTCATCCCCAGCTGAGAAATTTATGGGAGGCCCCCGCAGTCATCATGCACCATGCAAGAGAGGGATGACTGATTTTATCATTCCTTCCCTGTGTGCTTTGTGCAAGGAAATCAAATCAGATGACTGCACAATTCATCAGCCACAGAGACTGTCCTTTTGCGTGTTGTTTCTCAAGCCGGTCCTCGGAAACCCCCGGATGGTCCACCTTTTTGCTCCCTACCAGACAGTGCACGTCTTGGCTGGAGCTGGGAGGAAGCAAAAATGTGGACTGTCTGGGGGTCCCCAAGCACCGGGTTGGGAAATGCTACCCTACGGATGTTCCCTGTTACAGATTCTCCTTCAAGAGTCCCCTGATAATTTTAAATTTAGGGTCATTGTTTGTTTAACCTCGGAAGCATGATAATGATGCGCTTCCTTTTCCCCCAATAGGGTATTAGGTCAATTATCTGTGCATCCATGTGAGACACTCATAAACCAACGGTATGAGTCACAAGCGCCTTTCCATTCTGCGGTCCTCTGATTCACTAGCTTTCTCCAGGACTCACTACTCCATGGCAAATCAGACGCACATCCATCACTGGGGGGAAGACAGGCTAGACCAAGTATATGATTACAGTTGATGAATGGATTCTACACTTAGGCTTCAGATGAGTATTACAGTGATATGAAAAATAAAGGAGGGTGTCTGCTTGGAACATGAGTAGGCTTAACTCATAGTCTGTCTGACTCTGTCAACAGTAAAAATAAAAACTCAAGGGTGGTCTACAATACATTTGATATGGAATGTACACCTAAACTCCTACACATGGATATGATTTTCAAAAGCACCTCAAAGCCCTGCCAAGTCTAATTCAGTGCGTCTATCTGTAAAACAAATGACGTTAGATTACCCCAACGCCAAGGTTTCTACTAAAACCTCTCTGTTTGAACATATTCATGACACGACTTCCCCAAATACTTTAGAGGTCCCAGTTCACGACAGGGAACAGTTATGGAGAGCATCAAAGTTAATGTTTTATCTCCCGTAGTTTAGGTTTCCCTTAAAAGTTTATTGTTATGTCATCAGAATGTGATTCAGAGTGGAGTCTGTGTAAAGGGGCACTTAGTCAAACGTCTACATCATCTTTAGCTTTTCAAGGAGTGTGTTGATGTTTATAAACATTTCTACCCAAAAGCATCACTTCAGCCAACAGTAAGAGTGACTGGAGGGTAAGGTAAGACCCTGACAAAGCATTCAGACCCAAATTCATTCCCGCTTGAATTTTAGGAGATCGGCTATCAATAAGAGTACACTGATTTACTTTAGCTTAAATTGATACGTTTTAGTCTGAGTGACATATTTTGAAATTATTATCAAACGTTTAACCTAACTTTCTACAAATGTAATCCTGGTTCCCCCCGAATGAGGCGTCCCTAACCACCACATTGGCTCCCTGTAAATACTGAATACTCACACGCGTGGTGTATGTGTGCCGTTCCCTCATATACAGAGAGGAGTGTCACTAAGGATTTTAATACGCCGAGAACAACGGTTTAAAGCAGTGTAATTCACTGAATTTTAGACGAAGGCCACGCTTACCAGTGCAGTGGGGGTTTCGGGGCCACCATTTACTTTCTACAAGCTGGCGAGCCGGAAGTAATCTTGATGCCGCTTCATCTGATTGTTAGTTAACTGCGTAGCTGCGCAATTTTGCAGCAATTAGCTTCCCCAATTTTGGGGAAAAGAAAGAGAGAGAGAGAGATATATATATATATATATATATATGAGACCACTGAGCGTTTCAGAAAGCATGACTTTAATGGAGATACATAAACTGTTTCACCTACTACATAACTTGACACATGGACACCAACCATTATCAATACCTGTTACAACATATTCTCGTTACTTAGTTGACGTAACAGCCCACTGTCAGCCCACAACCAATATTAATATTCCCTTAACATATACAGATTCACTATAATAGTACAACACACCATGAACAGCCAATTGAAATGTAAAAAAGTTATTTTCTACATAAACGTGTAGGCCGACGCTGAAATGTGTTGTGTGTGCTTATGTGTGCTGCTACTTATTAACAATGAGATGTCATAGCAAAACTTGAGTTTTTTTTAATTTTTTTTTATAAAGATTAATTTAAGTCAAACCCATGGTGACGCAGAGGCTGAAGGACAGTCCTCCAGCTCGGAGAGCCAAACCCCTCCCTCGCCTTAAACGGGACGCTGTCTGTGGCTTCGCTGCTTATCCAGCCTCGGGAGGCGACCGGGACGCCGCTGCTTCACCTGCCAGCAAAGTAAGGGTCTTTTTCCATACGGGAGTCGCTGAAAATAGCCGTGGAAAGACGGAAAGAGGTCGCCTGTGAATTGCCGGGGTGCTTCCCTAAGACTTTAGGAAGTGCCGACTCACATTGCATGGAAATTCACTGGTTTGGCGTCACAAGCGCAGTCTGCACTGCGACCGTCTGCTCTTAGAAACCTCCACAGCACCACTGTTTGAAGAATATCTGATCTATCGTATGTCTGGTTGTTGTATATGTCTGCTCTGCGATATTTACTGTACAGAGTTTTCTGTTTTTGCTTCAAACATTTACATAAATTCCTTACAATTAACCTGATCGCTGCCGTGTAGGGTCAGCCATCTATTTGCGCCTCGCCATGATGTTTTTTAACGTGCGCTTAAATGTGGTTATTATCATTTATTTACATTTCAAAATGAGGTTTTAAATAATTGCTATAGGTCGGTTGCGTGGTGGTAACAGTACTCCCGTTCTTTCCAGCTTTCTTTGTCCTTTGCATGTTAACTAAAAATATTTCGGGTACACCTAACGAAATACACCTGGTGGAACATGATGAATTCAGTCCCGACGGTAAACGCCGATGTTTTGAAAATTTGTCGATTAACCTTGGTATAGGCCTAACCTAAAATTTGGTATATATTGTTAGCAGATATTCTTGGTGTAATATTGTCGTAAATATTACATTGGTGACATTTGCAGAGCCATTTAAAACGAATTTTCTAAAACAGTTTTGTGCAGTAACTGCTTCTATAGTCCGCTGAATCGTTTTAAAATTTGTATTAAAGTTGCTGCTCAGGCATGGTTCTGATATCTGAAAGTTACTACCAAAATCTGATAGACGTGAAAAAGTTTCTGCGTGATTCTATAACAGTTCCCCACAGGTTTTTGTGAAGTGTCACGTATTCATGTGTGAAATTGAAAGGAGATGTAAAATCTCCTTGACAACGTCCTTCTCCCTTTGATCTTAAATGTTTATGCAGTTCGGGCACGCCATAGTGAACATGTACAAGATGAATAACGTGTTGTTCTCTGCGTGCTTGACTAGTGATTCGCAGTGACGTCTCTGTGTGAAACGACGTATATTTTGCCGCTTCCCAGTCGTATAATTTGCTTGCCTACACTATAGCCTAGACGGTTGCGACATTCCTTTAATGAGTCCAAGATTTAACTATTGAGACAGCTCAGTTTCATGTTAAATGACGTGTCCCTTAGCTGGGTTTGAGTAATGCTATTTGACTGAAATAGAAACTGTTCGGTGTTGGTTTGACTGATGTTCATCAAATTTCAGTCTGATTCACAGAGCTCCGTGTGCTGAATTTCAACAAAACCAAAGGATGAGGCAGTGTCCCTGATTGGCTGCTTATGTTTAGGAAGTCACGGGAAGGACACAAACTTCCTTGTTTTGTTGTTAAATACAATACCATATTTGTTTTTCTCTACATAGAGCCAACATGCCTAACTGGGGAGGGGGCAACAAATGCGGGGCCTGCCATGGGACCGTGTACCATGCTGAGGAAGTCCAGTGTGATGGAAGGAGCTTCCACAAGTGCTGTTTCCTCTGCAGTAAGTGTGGTTTTAGTGGCAATCATGATGTGAGGGGTTTAGTGTTACTAATGTCCATCCATCCATCCATATGCACTCTGATACAGCTTGATGAAGGTCTTTGTGTATATTTTTTGTTGTATATTTGTCAAATTATTCAGTGTACCTTTTAAAAAACAATTACAGTGGACTTGGATGAGTAATATTACTATAAAATGTTATTTAATTGGTGGAACAATTGGGTAATCTAGTAGATAGGCCTAATCCATCTATTTTCATTAGCCATTTATCTAGTACAGGCTGCCTGGAATCCATCCTTGGAAGCTGGGGGCATGTTATAGGGAAAGCTTAAGTGGGATGCCAGTAGGACTTCTGCATTGTATGATACGAAATTAAAAATAAGTATCTAATTCTTTATTAAATAAGTTATTGAAAATAATCTTTATTATGGCTGTGACTGAAAAGTTAGCATTTTATTAAATGTTTATGCAGTTATTTTGAGCATTGTTCTTAGAGCTAACCTATGTTGTACAAGGTTTCTTAAGTGTTGATTTGAAACATTACTTCGAGTATTTTTACCTCACTCTTGAGATTGGTTTGTCAGATGGAATCTTGTCTTTGAGCTGCGCATCCCTGCTATGTACTATTGTTGACCACAGTTGTGAGACTATGCTGGTATTGAGTGCTTGTTGTATGTGGCAGTGGGACACGGTGGGATCAGCACCATGTGCCGAAACGTGATTTTAAGTCCCCTTGTCCGTAGATGACGTGAGCAGTGTTTACAACTGTGCTTAGTGGGCTGTGGCGAACGCCAAAAGCTGTCTGACCTGGTGGCAGCACTTGCACTTATGCAACGTCTAGATTTTTAACAAGGGCACTTACTTTTACTAGGCATTGGACAGTTATACAAGATGAGTGTTCATCCTACTTTTACACACATTTTTTCCTTGACAAGGAGAGTGACAGATTAATGGATGCACTGACTACTGGGAAAGGGTGTCTTCTCTTGCATGATGTGAAGATTTCTGGATGGCTTTGCTCACCTGAGTATGTCAGTGTTCTATGCAAAACAAACATGATTTGACCATTATTCTAACCAGATCGTGGGACAAAATTACAGTATGTGCTTGTATTGTTTCATCTGGTTATATTGCATTGTACAAGGTATTCTCTTGTTTTAGTGGTCTGTAGGAAGGGCCTAGACAGCACCACACTGGCCATTCATGAGCAAGAAATCTACTGCAAGTCCTGCTATGGGAAGAAGTATGGGCCCAAGGGTTATGGCTATGGCCAGGGGGCTGGGACACTCAACATGGACCGTGGAGAGAGGCTTGGGATCAAACCAGAGCAGTGAGTGCCTTCCAAGTCAACTATATGAGAATGGATGTCAGATGTAGTAGTTCGAAATGCTAAAAGCTGTACTGCGTTTTGGACTGTCTCTTATAGTGGATTATAGTGGTAGAACATTCCAAGTTCAAAAAGGAATGTTCTTGTGGTTATCTTTGATAGTATTGTTTTAAATCATCTAGTGAATTTTTGTTCATATCCTTTATCCACTGAGAACACATTGGAGGGCCTCCAATCTCATAGAACTCAAGCTGCTAGAGGAACACTTGTTTGCCCAAACAGATCGTCCTCTGTGAGCTTACGGTAACTCCCACACTTATAAGGGTGGAAGACCAAGGCCTGCTGACTGCTCTGTATGTCAGGTGGCTGTTATTATGAAAGAGCTCACTGTATAACATTAGCTGCAAGGTCACATCATATTTGGAAAGACAACGTAGCCCATTCATCTTACCACGGTTGCAGGAGGTACTCATTCTTCCTTGTGCAGAACTCCAATATCTTTCGCTACCTAGACAACAGACCCAGTAGAAGACAACGTCAAAGGTTACAGTAATTTTTTTTGTCTGTTTTTTTCCTCCCTGCAGGGTCCAGGGTCATCGACCTACAACAAACCCTAATCCCTCTAAATTTGCTCAGAAATTCGGTGGCTCGGAAAAGTGTGCCCGCTGTGGGGAATCTGTTTATGCAGCGGAGAAGATCGTGGGAGCAGGCAAGGTAATGAGGATGATGATGATGATGATGATGAT
>JAAGVU020000001.1:12901683-12912079 GCA_011763525.2 Mormyrus iriodes
GATGATGATGATGATGATGATGATTGGGAACTAGCTCACATTCTCTCAGCAGGTTTTGTGTGATCTTATCCCCGTTTTTGTTAATAAAATGTCAAGCCCAATTTCTGTGCTTTATTATTTCCTAAAGTACAGCTCAGAGTCCTCCGTTCCAAACAGATGGTGTTAGAAGTGTGCAGTCTGGCCCGGCAGATGTTTTCAATCATTTTTGACCTTGGATGTTGATGCAAATATCACCTGGTTCCAGGCTGGGGTGTCGTTTTTGATGCCATGGTAGTGTTAGAAATGTGGTGGATGTCACATTGACATCCTACCCTGCTGTCAGTAAGAAAAAGCATATATACTATGGACTTTTCTTAGGGAAGCAAGTGTGGAGACGGATTCTGTTCTTTTTTTGGCAGATGACATAGTAGACTTTATTTAGAAATACGTAGTCCTGTAATTCGCCCAGAGGTCTGGTGCAACATAATGGGCAGAGAAGAATTCAGTCAGATTTTTTTTTTTTTTCCTGCTGTTTTTTGTGGTTCCTGGGTAGGTCTTTGTATATCAGCTTCCATACCTGGATTGTAAAACATTCCCATAACTCACTTTTAGACCCTGGAAAAAGGAAACTTCATTACATGCTTCAAGAGTTTTACTAGATCAAGGAGGCTGGTTAAAACCAGGATGCATGTTCTACCTCTGTAGTGCTGTTACTGAGATCATTATTTTGGATAAGATTTTATATGTAACGTGATGTTTTTTACAAGGCGTATGATTTTATACTTTTCTGTCCAACTAGGTTTAAAAGTGATGTTGCAGACACCTTCGTTATTGTAGGCTGTTTAATGTCCACCTCAAATCCAAACTTCCAGTGACTTCATCCATTGGCCCGGCAGGAAATGCAAATTTTAAAAGGATCACCTGTTTAAGATGATTGATTGGTGTGACTCAACTCTTGCTCTTCCATATAAAGCCCTGGCATAGGAACTGCTTCCGGTGTGCCAAGTGTGGAAAGAGCCTGGAATCCACCACCCAAACAGAGAAGGAGGGAGAGATCTTCTGTAAAGGTGAGATTCCCACGCGTGGCTCTCGCAGCCAACAGCTGAGAAGCCTGTTTTCAATTCACAGCTGCAAGTGTGTGAACCTGAAATGTTGCCTGTTGATTGGTCCAGTTTACTTGCACTTTCAGGACATCAAGCCATGGGGTCAGCAGTGTTGGGGAAGCTACTTTTAAACAGTAGCTTTTCAAGCTACAAGCTACTTATGATTAAAAGTAGCTAAGCTACAGCCAAGTCACTGTTTTAATATAGTAGTAAGCTACACTGCAAGCTACAGAGGAAAAAGTAGCGAACTACATCAAAGCTATTTCATATAATAATATTTAATATTTCTGCTGTAGGATACTCCTTAAGCAAATTATTTAAAAAAGTGAAACATGATGTTAAAAGTTGAAATGAAAATCTATTTTTTAACAATGTAATGTCAAATCACAATAAGGTTTCAAAAAAGTTTCTGTATTTGGTGTAAACCAAGAGCACTTAACAATTCCAGTGTGGAAAATTATAAGGGTTACAACAAAAAGATTTTGCTAATCTGTCCAAGAACCAAAGTGCTCCTATGCATTTTAATGAAATTCTTAAATATTGTTTGCCGTGAAGTATTTTTCAACCCTTTAATATCCATCCCAAGAGTATTCAAGCAAAAACGCCAATCAGAAACACCAGGTGGTTGAAAAAACCCGTCGTTATAAAGTATAAAATAATAATAATGCAGGTCGTCGTCGACTTGCGGTTTCGACTGACAGGTCATAAGTCAGTTATATGCATTTTTATCATACGTATAGTACATTGCATAATAAAATTATATTGTTTGGTGCTTTTAAAAATTTTATCGCCATTATCTTAGTTTATTATTGTTACAGTCTTTTTTTCACCATTTAAGCTGCCAAAAGAAACAGATACGAATGTATACTGTACTGTGAGCGCTGCGAACAGCAGCCTGAGCACGAGAGGAATGAATGAGCGTCTCGCGGGGATACTAGCGCTACCGGCAGTTGGCGCGGAAACTGTCATACACTCATGCGGGTGGCAGTACTTGCACTGCCAGACGTGCGCAGTCGCGGCCGCATGTCTGCGGGCTTGCATCGGTCGTAAAGTCGATCAGTCATTAGTCGCATAGGTCGTAAGTTGACGACAACCTTTATTTTTTTAACGATGTAGCGTTTTACCACGCTACATCGGTATTTGAAAAAAACAAAGTTACTGGAAAAGCTACAGCATTTTAAAAGTAGCTGTGCTACTGATACATAAGCCACTGAAAAAACTCAAGTTCGTAGTGTCGTTGCTTTGTTAGCTACTCCTCAGCACTGGGGGTCATTAATGACTGATTTAGCTCTTGAGTTTCAAGAGCGCCTTTACTTAATTAGTATGTATGTACTAGAGCTACATATGCATTGATTAATGACAAAAGAATTGGACATACTCCGGGCAGGATGTCTTTTATCAATGCACAGAGCAGAACCCTCTCATCATTCTGCAGAAAATTTGTTTGGCTGTTGCAACTCACCATTAAACTACACCCTTGTTGGTGGGGTCTAAACATCAAAAACCACTTGAGAATTGCTGGCCAGAATACTTGCACTCTGATGCAGACTGCAGAAGACCTTTGTGTCTTCAGTCAGATTTGTTGTATGATTATTAGAAGTTTGTTGTCCATTTGAACAAGTACAGTGCACTTGGATGAGTGATTACTATAGAAATACGGTGGTTAATTGCTGGATCATTTTATAATCTAGTAGATAGTCAGTAGATTTTCAGTAACCACTTACCTAGTACATGGTAACAATGAGTCTGCAGCCTGTCCTTGGAAGCACAGAGCACAAGGCAGGGGACACCTCAGGCAGTGCACACTCACTCAAACACACATTGGGCAGCTGAGAGATGCTAATTCTTGCTTTTAGACGTGGTGTGGCTCCTGCTCCAGTACTGCTTCACATCTGTACCTGGGCATTGATTGGAAGCTCAGCCTAGCTGCACGTATGCAGTTGACTCTTTGACATGTATGTTAATAATGTGCTATTTTGCCTCACTTGTATGTCGCTTCAAACCTGGAGCAAAACACCCACAAATGCAAACTCTAGAAAGGGAGTCAGTGGCAGGATTGAAATGCACAGGCCTGGAGGTGTGAAGTCACAGTTCTACCCACTGAGTATTTTTGTTCAAGGCTGTTTCAGTGATCTAATGGCAGCACCGAAGAGGAAAAATGTAACACTGAGTGTAGTACAAAAACTAACATGAATGGACTTTTGGAAAAAAAAAAAATGCCATTAAATCAAACGGCTGGCATTTTCTGAAATGAGACGAGCCAGATCAAGTGACACTATGCAGCTGATGACCAAATTTTTTTAGTGACGCGAACTGTAGACTTAAGTGTTTTTTTTTTTTTTTGGTGAAGCTCTTAACTAAGTAACCAGCAATTTCTCTATTGCAGCATGCTACGCTAAGAACTTTGGACCAAAAGGTTTCGGCTATGGCCAGGGGGCGGGGGCCCTCGTCCACGCACAGTGAAGCTGCCTCTGAACACCTGTTACCTTATACGGCCTGCACAGTCTCAGCTTTGTGTATTTTATTTCTGTCCAAAGCAGCATTTGCCAATGGTGTTGTCCTTTCTGATGACATGCTTTGAAGATTGCTGTATAAAAACTAGGCTGCCTATTTTCATATTGCAAATATAATAAAGCTTATGTACAATTTTACTCCCATGTGCTCTGAGGTATGTTCTCACAGGAATAAATCACTTTTTTTTTTTTTTGAACAAGTGATATGACAACAGTTAAATCCTACATGAAGCAACTGGCAGACAAGTGAATTAAGGCTGTGGTCACTTTTAATGTGCTCATGGGACACATGCACAATATATTAAGACAGAACTGATGTGTGTAGCTCTAAAATTGGTGTATGTATCCGTGTATAAATCTGTAAATTTCCCCCATCCCCCTAATGGGCTAAATGACAGTAGTTATGAATTGAACAAAGATGATTTCACACAGATGTTCCAGGTAACAGGTGTGGAGTTTATTAAAAAAAGAGAGGAAAAAAAAAAAACTTCGAAGGCTGAAGCCTTGGTTCAGTGTGTACCCCCCTCTCCCCCAACCACAAAGCCTCACGGGCAGGCATGTTAAAGGGGTGTGTCTGGTGGGCCGTGTATTTCCTGCCTTTCCATTCCAGCCTATTCCCTTGTCATTAACAGAACCAAATAACAGGTTATTCATTTATACCGGTCTGTGTCTGCAGGATGATAATGTTGAAATACAATTTTAATAATTTATTTTAAAAGATTTATAATTAAGGGAGTATTCTGGCAGTTAAAATCAGCATATACAAGGCCCACCGGTCACCATCTTTGACAGCTCTGCTTTTTAGTCTCCAACTCTAGTCCCACAGAGCCCCTGTCCAGCTTGCTTTAAATGCTGACCTAATTATCTATTTCTGGAAGATTAGATTACATGCCCATCAGACAAAACAGTCAGTGACTTCATGCAATTGAGATACAGAAACTCGTTTGATTAAAATCACAGTATTTTTGATCACAGGAAGGTACCTCCGAGAGGGCAACGTTTGTTCTAAGCAACAGGAGACCATTAAATTGACGATCATCTAATCCAGCAGAAATCGTATTCAGCCTAGGCGGCCCAACACCAAGCGTGAAAGGGGCTCTGTAGGACCAGGGCTGTGAAACCATACTTCTGTAGATTAATGCCTCTTAGAGATGTGGTCACAGGAGACGGTTTACAGTTATACGTTAGTAAGAGTCCACACAACCATTGCATTTGAGGACAGCTTTTATGAATACAGCCTGCTTATATCCAAAAGGATTCCTATGCGGACGCTCAAAAAACATTCCTAGGCAAACTGCCTTTTTAAGAACACAACAGTGAATAGCAGTGTTACAATCCCATAGCTTTGCCTTTAGGTCCTATATACCAAAAAGGAAACGCTGTCAAACCCTCTTTCACTAAAAGAAAAAAAGTGGACTTTTTGTATATTTTACACATTTAAACAAAGTGTTTCATTATTAAAGCCATTAAAATGGTATCATGCCCAATATGGAATTAAGGTAATAGTCAAGGGCTAAGAGGCACTGTAAAAACATGAATCAGTCATGTATTTTCATGTGGTGTTCTCACGCGAAGGGGGCATGCGTTTTAGGTTCTTCCTAAGAGCTATCACATGCCTATCTTAAAAACAAAAAACAAAACAAACACTGAATTCAAAAGTGTCGTTTGACCTCAACAAAATGAGAACGAAAGGGCCAAGGTCAGAGGCTAAGTAAAAATACTCCGCCCATTACAGATGACAGGAGCTTTTGTGCTGTCAGGGTCCACAGGCTGGACAGCATCGCTTCGCAGTGATCGATCTGAAAGCCGCGTGCGGCAGCCGGACGTGGAGATGCAAAAAGGAAAAAAACGCTGCAGCCTGCTCTCGTAATTTCACATTATCTTTCCTCGCAGTTTTAGGCATCCAGCCACACGACAAACTCCAGATATACAACATATAAAATCTATTTAAAAAAAAAACAAAAAAAAAACAATAATTCTGTTATCCCCTGATACAGAACCGTCAGATAATTTACACCACAAAAGATGGTTTCCTGGCACTTGCAGAGACCGGTGCTGCCCCTGAAGATACATGAAACTTGGGGACTGGAGGAAATAAGGTATCCAAAAAGTACTCACACATCCACTATTTACAGACACGTGGCTCCCCTTTGGCTAGGATACACAGGACAAATGGTCAGGCTGCCGCTAAGCAGCTCTGCGGAATGGGAACACGGGATGGGAACACGGGATGGGAACGGGCTGGTTTCAAAGCATCACGCATGCAGTGTTCTCACAGGGTAAGACGCCTAAAGACAGCGGCGTGGAACGTCGCCAAGCGCTAATGTCACAACTACGTTACGGCCTAAGGGAGACGGGATGAAATTCAGAGAGCAGCTTAAAACCCAACGGCGACGAAAAAATTTCACGGACAAAAAGAACTAACTAGCTTGTTTATGTACAGATAGACAATCTTTACACTTGTTTAAACCTGTTGCTACTGCGTAGTCGGCTCGTATGAAAAGAAAAGGTTAGCGGCCACTGCTGTCCTGTCGCCCCCAGGGGCCGCGGCCTTTCCTCTGTAAACGTGGAAGTGTTATTTGGAAGGCCGAGTGACCCACTTTTTTAGCGGCGGGACAAAAAGCAATCAGTGCATCATATTAACAAATTAAACTGAAAAAAAATTATATATAAAAAAATCCACCTGTGAGAAATAGTCATTAACCATTCCATAAATCCCCCTTTCTTCGACTTCTGAGTCTTTGAAAGACATGATCATGTATTCTCTAAAATACATAATGGCAATAATAAATATTAATGTTATTAAATACATATATATGCATTCATACAAATATATGTTCTGCTTTCAAACTATAGTTCTGTACTGGACCACATCATCTATATTTAGACAATTAATTGGCTCTTACAATAAAACTTTACAGGTACTACTGGTAACGTGATCAACTCATCTATAAATAGCTTAAAAATAAATGTTCATGTAGCTATTACTCAGTGGTGGTTTGGGTTCTTGCCTCCATAGTCGCAAACCAGCTTTCACTCTTGCTTGTCCACAGGGGTCACCTACATTGACGCACCCCATTCAAAGCTCCCGATTCCAGACCCACTCTCCCCTCCACGCTCTGGAGTGTCTCATTTTCCTCATTTCCTCTGGAATCCATTTTTCTAGGATTTTGAGGGTTTTATGGAACAGCTAAGCTTCAAGTATGAACCAAAAACGTAATACTCTTAAAAAACGGAAAATAATTTAAAGCTACACAAACGGAATTTATAAAGTGACAATGATGAAGGGAACAAATAAGAAAACATGGAGACTGCATTAAAACGTATTGCATGTCTTGAAATGTGAGACTCTCGTATGAAGGACAGATGAATCCCTTAACGCAAGCCTTCTTATGCTTCCCCAACACAGCTGGCAGTCATACACTGTCCATGTCAGGGACCATGGGGTTAGGGACTCTATGACAGTGGCCATGTTGTCATGTCCTGTACGGTATGCGAGCGTCCCGGCAGATTTCAGTCATAGCAAAAGGAGATGATCCCAAAGGGGCATTCCCAAGAATGACCCCCCCTACCCCCCGCCCCACACTTCCGTAGGACCTCTCCAGGGCCTTTGCGGACCGCTACACCAACTGGTATCCCGAGCCGGACGTCTGGTCGTACTCGATTGTGTACTGTGAGGTCCAGTCCACGACCACAGGCCGCATCAGGCCACAGCAGCGATACTCAAAGAAGTCGATGAGGTTCCGGACACAACCGTGGCTGAGGGGGAAAGGGAGAGAGAACGGGTAGGATTGATGACACATTCAGAGATATCCACGTGACCATCATGGCCTTGGATCTTCATGTATCGATTTACTTATTTGTGGCACATTACTTTTCTGCTCCAGTCCTGTAGCCTCTTTATAGCACCATTTTCTTTGACTGTGAAAATTAATCCTGTTACTCTGCTCACGTTTGATACATTAAGTCCTGAGGATATCAAATTGTGAACTCTTGCTCTTAGCTGGCTTGTACTCACTTGAAGGGGCTCTCAATGGATGTGGTCGTGACTTTAAAGTGCTTGTATCTCCTGGCGTTCATGCGCTCATTTGTGGTCACACCGAGGCAAGCAATCTGAAACAGGAGAGCATGAGCAATACATCACCATGTTCCAGGAGGTTCACTGAGTGATCGAAGGCT
Source organism: Mormyrus iriodes (assembly GCA_011763525.2). Classification (NCBI taxonomy): domain Eukaryota; kingdom Metazoa; phylum Chordata; class Actinopteri; order Osteoglossiformes; family Mormyridae; genus Mormyrus; species Mormyrus iriodes. The sequence goes on from JAAGVU020000001.1 coordinate 12,909,458, forward strand.
GGCAAGGCTGGGTGCAGTCTTAAATACCTTCACCCAGCTCGTTAACCGCTGGCAACTGTGAACCTCAACGCAAACAATCTCGTAAAGTGTTTACTGACAATGAGCTAGAACATAATAGAAGGGTTTTTGTGAGCTGAACCAGTAACTGCATACCTCAACGTTAGTGGTGCACCGATGTGGAAATTTTGGCCAGTACCATTAACTGATATATTTGTCTACTGTTACTAATAGCAGATACCAATAAACAGGCCCATAGGTAGAAATACATTTAATGGGGCGTCTGGCAACCCTACTGGTAGGTCCCCCCTCTGAAAGCGTCTATCAAATACATCATACAATGCATGCAGTAAGACATACACGAAACAGCACCGACTCGGGAGACTTCCGTTTGGTGAATGAGTCAATAAAATCCATCATCCTCCAATAGAAAATGGCAAATCAATCTTCTCCATTATTTTAATAGCTAATGTCTTTCGCTCCGGTGCTGCTAACTATGAAAATGTACATGAGTCTAAATATCGACAGAGACTGACATCGGACCGATGAAGAGGTCTTGATTTCTTAACAAACATCAGCTGACATTAACGAATACATTGCGCATCTCTACTCAGAGTATTTTAGAAAGATGGTACGTCTGGCCTTTGTGCAAGTGATACTACAGCTACGTTTTGCTGCTGAATGTGCTGGTGCAGGACTTCCCCCTTTCTTCTGTGTAGACAGAGCTCAGAATAGCCAAGACCACATTTGGCGACAGAGGTCCTCTGCCGGCTTGGCGAGGCACTTACCTGGTACATCTGGCACATGATGAGGACGGCCACCCACATGAAGTGGAAGATGCTGTTGAGGAACATCCAGAACATCCATGGCGAACAGGTGGCGATCTGTGTGATGTAGGTCCAGAGGCCATCCTTGGAGTAGCTAGTGGCGCAGTGGATTCTCCAGTCTAAGAGCAAGGCAACAGCACCAAAAACAAATACATCAACATGGGTCTCCAGGAACCATGACACACTCTATTCAGGAGACCATGCAGGGTCAATCCTGCATCCATACACATGTCATGCTGTCTACAGAGCAACTGTAAATTATTGGCTTTCATTCAACTTCCATTGATTGTTGTGGGGGCTAAATGGGGGGCTCAGTGGGCTAAGCCTCTGTGCCTGTGATCGGAAGGTTGCCGGTGCGAGCCCGGCTTTGGCACATCTGCGGGTCCTTGAACAAGGCCCTTAACCCCCATCTCCCTGGGCGCTGCTATGGGCGGCTGCCCTTTGCGGCCAGCTTGCCCTCAACTACAGAGAGCAAGTTGGGGTTGGCATAAAAAGAATTTCCCCATGGGAATCAATAAAGTATCAATTATTATTAGAAAAAAATGGAACCTAAATTTGCCAAATTGAAAAAATTCCCAAACTTACAGCAGATGCAGCCGTAGATCATCCAGCAGATCATGCAGAGCAGGAAGAACAAGTATCCTATGAAATAGCGGTGATTCCCGCTTCCTGGGAGTGGCACAAGAAATGGGGGGAGGGGTGTGAATCACATCTCGTTTCGGATTATCGGACCCTTCACTACTAAACCCAGTCCCAAATTCCCAGTGAGAGATGCAGCGTTTCCCTGCTGAGATTCATGCGGCTGTCACACAGCCACATGCCTGTCTGAATTTAACAGAGATTCTGCGTAGGAGTGACACGATCAGTGACCAAATTGTACTGAAATTAATCAGTTTTGTTATTTAAATTACCGCTTATGATACTAATTTATTGTTCACGAGTGTGGGAAAAAGGGAGCGAGAGATTGACAGACGGATCGGTGCAGCTTTGGCAGTAATGCAGATGCTGTACTGTTCTGTTTTGGTGAAGAGGAAGCTGAGCCAGAAGGCAAAGCTCTCAGTTTACCGGTCGATCTACGTTCCTACCTCACCTATGGTCATGAGCTCTGGGTAGTTACCAAAAGAATGAGATCGTGGATACAAGTGGCCGAAATGGGCTTCCTCCGCAGGGTGTCTGGGCTCAGCCTTAGAGATAGGGTGAGGAGCTTGGACATTTGGGAGGAGCTCAAAGTAGAGCTGCAGCTCCTCTGCATTGAAAGGAGTCAGTTGAGGTGGTTCGGGCATCTGTCTCGGATGCCTTCCAGACGGCTCCCTGACGGCTCCTTTTGGGCATGGCCTACCGGGAGGAGGCACCGGGACAGACCCATGACACGCTGGAGAAATTCTCTCTCTCTGCTGGCATGTGAACACCTAGGCATTCCCCTGGTGGAGTCTGGCCATCCCCGCTTAGACTGCTGCCTCTGCCACCCCACCCCGGATAAGTGGCAGAAAATGGATGGATGGATGGATGGATAGATATTGATACTGTTACAACCAGAATTCCGGAAAAGTTGGAACTTTTTTTTAATTTGAATAAAATGAAAACTAAAAGACTTTCAAATCACATGAGCCAATATTTTATTCACAAGAGAACATAGATAACATAACAAATGTTTAAACTGGGCAATTTTACAATTTTATGCGCAAAATTTCAAATTTGCTGCTTGCTACAGGTCCCAAAATAGTTGGGACAAGGGCATCTATACCATGGTGTAGCATCTCCTCTTCTTTTCAAAACAGTTTGAAGACGTCTGGGCATC
>JAAGVU020000001.1:12912179-12932317 GCA_011763525.2 Mormyrus iriodes
CTTGCTTTTTCAGCCATTTGTTGCCCCTGTCCCAACTATTTTGGGACCTGTAGCAAGCATCAAATTTGAAACGAGCTGAATTTGGGCATGAAATTGTAAAATTTCCCAGTTTTAACATTGTTATGTTATCTATGTTCTGTTGTGAATAAAATACAAACCTAAAATGCTCATGTGATTTGAAAGTCTTAGTTTTCATTTTATTCAAATTTAAAAAACGTCCAAACTTTTCCGGAATTCGGGTTGTACTATTGGTGCCAATTCTAGTTTCCCTTCCTGAAAAAGATGACTCTGGTGTGCGCGTGAGTACGTGTCACATTCCCCTCTTTTATTTACATACACAGATTCACATGTGCAGGCATGTTCTGTGTGTTTAACATCTTTCCTCCTTCTTGAAACATCAAATGTATCACTTCCCAATCCTGATCAATCGCATATGCCTAGATATTGAAGTACAGTGTGTCTCTTTGAGTATTACAAAGTCCCCTGTTGCTATCACATCAAAACAACAAGTTTCTTGGCAACAAGAAATGCATCAGCAGCCCGTTGGCCCTATAACAATGTCTTCAGAACAGACAATAGGCTATAACCCGTAACAAGCAACTATGTCGAGTCTGTCGCCCAGTGCTGACTCACCTTTCCTGTCTTCCTCCCCTCCCCATTTCCCATGGACACCTGTCCAAACAAGAAAGCAACCCCCCCAGGGAGACCCTCAGCTGCCCTAGGCCACTGCCATGTCTGCTCTGCGACTCGAGGGAAATAACAGTACACGGCCCCCACCGGCCTCGAGTAGCGAGTCACCATCAGGCACGCCAGCCCCTCGCACCGGGTTCCAGCTGAGTACTGGAATTGTGGATGTGGCAGACAGGCTCCTGCTCGTTCCCCCACCGTTAAATTGAATTTCATAGTCTATCCAACGGAATTTTCCGGTGCACTAATCCATCCTGAAGGGAGTTATTCTCTGCCTCCAGCCATGTGCTACTGCTTAAACTGGAATTCAACACCAATAATAAAGCTGCTTATTTCTCTGGGGGGGAACTGGGGGGGGGGCACCCATCTGCAGCACAGGTTAAGAGTTGCATTCGGGATACGTACCGACACAGTTGCCCACCCAGGGACAGTGGTGGTCAAACTTGGCGATGCAGCGGTTACACACGGCACAGTGTTTGGACCTCACCGGCTTCCGTATCTGTGGGACACATTTTATGAGGGGAAATCAGTTTGCCTCGCATTCATGGGACCGTTTCTGCAAATTAGCTCCCAGTATGAGGCAATGCAACTAACAGCATTTAATGAAAGCAACAAATTCAGTTCATTATGACACTTCTAAACACATATCCCCTTATTTCCAAATGTGAACAATTGTGCCAACTACTTCCCACAAAGCAATTTGGAATATTTATAGATTAAATAATGAATGAGATTTTCTTTTTTTATATTTTGTAAAATGATGATTGTTACCAGGCAGGTGCTGCAGAATATGCTCAGGTCTAGATTTCCTGTTTCTGCTAATTCAACAATGGTCTGGAAAAAGGAAGGAAGACAGTGAGGCAGACTTCAAACATACAGCGCTGCCACGTGTGCCTGTACAACTGCAGAATTCGAAAACATCCACACTGCTAACGCCACAACCACAGTTAAACTCTGGGCGTAATCAAATTAAGCTGCTCAACAACCTCACACAGCTGCCTGCCATGGCTTCTCCTGCAGTGGTGCGGACTTCAGTTCACTCAAGTGGTGCACTTTGAATACTGGAGTCTCGGCCTGGGTTATCAGTCTGCTGCACCGCTAACCATCACCATAGAAACCATAGCACTTTAAGAGTAACAGTGGTTACTTGAGCAGCAGTTTTGATCGGGGGGGGGGGGCACTGATAGAATCAAGTCATACACAGGGGTGTGCCAAAACATGTCTGACCATACCAAAGGCACCAGGATTTATGAGAAGGTTTTTTATAGTCTGTCTTTAGTGCAAACCACTGGGATGCATGTAAGAGCTATAATATCAATATAGTGAGTTAAATGACAGGTTTCCATTTTTACTGTTGACTTCAAACCTAAAGCCATGTGTCGATAAAACGACTCGTCTTAATAACTAAAACTGCCACCAATCTGTATGTACTTGAGAAGATAGCTAGCTTCCAAATCTGATCAACCAATTTCACGTTTCATCAGGCCGAAAATTATACACTGCATCTAGCTGGAAAATGGCAGTGCGGGCGGTACCTTCTTCTTCTGCTCCTCTGAAGCTCTGATGATCCCGGGATCAGATTTCCAGGACTTGCCAAAGTTGTAGAACAGAGCGGCGCTGGTCAGGAGGAAGGGGATGTGGATCGTCACCAGAGGCAAATGTGCTATTCGTTAAGGACCCGTATTTCTAATGAACTTTGCTTTGTCAGAAAATATGGGAGATGTCACAAAGGCCTCATACTTGCATATAAAACCCTATATAGGAGGACAACCAGTGAACCCACTAGACCAGGGGTTCAAAGTCAGAGGCCTGGAATAATTTTCAGTAACAAAATAGTATTTCATGAACTGTAATGAATATACCTTTCATTACGAGACATCAATATACACTCAGTGACAAAAAAAAGTTAAGCACTCATACGGAGTGGTGGAAATGAAATGAATCTGCATGCGATGAAAGGTCATGTGACTGTCGCAATAATTATAATATCAGGGCCTGGATATATGCAGTGATACAGTGTGGAAGGGAGTCATACAGCCGTTGTATCCTCTCCTGCGGCAAGTCGGCCCACAGCTGTTGTAACTGGCCCTCGAGATCCTGCAGATTGGCACTGGATCTGAGTTGACGTCCGAGCTAATCCCACACATGTTCGATTGGGGAAAGATCGGGGGGCCTGGCTGGGCATGGGAGGACCTCAACATGATGCAGGCAGTCTATAGACACACGTGCCAACATGTGTGGACGGGTGTTGTCTTGTTGAAAGACTGCATCAGGGTGCGGTCTCAGGAGGGGTAAATTATGCGGACGTGGGATGTCACTGATCCCCCAGATCAACTACCAGAGGTGACCTGAAGTCATACCCTATGGCTCCCCACACCATGATGCCAGGAGTAACGCTGGTGTGTCTCTCCACAACATTTGCAGGGTTGGTCCTCTCCCCTCGGCGCCACCATATGCGTACACGATGGTCATCCGTGGTAAAGCAGAACCGAGATTCATCACTGAACATGGTACGACACCACTCGTCATCAGTCCATGCCTCCCGGTTACCACACCACTCCAAATGCAGCCGTCTCTGCGCTGGTGTTAACAGCAGCCTATGCATGGGACAATGAACCCTTAGTCCGATTGATACCACTTGTCGAGACACGGCGTGGGATGGCACGGGGTGTTGTAAAGTCTCCAATACCTGTGTCCGGATGGCAGGTGCAGATGTCATGGGGTTCTGTAATGCTTGGCATACAACACAACGATCTTCATTTGATGTGGTCTTGGGTGACAGACCATGATGTGTGTGGGTGCCCTCACATGCCCATTGGTTCCAACATCGGGGGACTGTGACATTTGCATGCCCCACATGCCGGGCAACTACATGATACGACCACCTAGCCTCATGCAGACCCACAATGCGACTCCTATCACGAAATGCATGGGGGGGGGGGATAGATTATGACAAGTTATGTGTGGGTGAAGTTTGGTGGTTCTACCTTGTATTTTTGTACATCAAACCATGTTAAGCCTTTTTACGTTAACCATAATGATTCAAAAGGTGCATTATCAGCTGGGTCCAGATTAACTTGTGATTCGGTCCACATCCGGACTCCGAGAACCCCTGCACTTGTGATCACCATAACAGCTGCAGCATGTGTATATCTCCCCATGTTCCACTACAGCTCACACTTCACTTCAGCCCCGTGACTGCAACTGTAAACCATCCACATCAGCCTACATAACAGAAGGGGTTATACAGAGGCTAGATACAAGCATGTGAGGCATAGGTCTGACAGCTTTTCTCAGATTTACTACATTAATCCTTTGCTGTTTGGTTAAACCACCAAGATAAAGCAAAGCAGAGAGCCAGGAGACAAGGCCCAGCGCATAGGGGGTTAGACAGCTCGAGTGATGCTGGACTGAATGAATGAGGATGACATCACCCAAACTGAGGTCCCTCACACACCACTCGGGGTAATGACAAAGCAGCACTGTAAAGCAATGAGTGATGTGTTTACATTTAATTTCAAATAACACTTCCAACACACACTGTAACTTTCTCCAGAGGATGCAGACTTATCACAGAGACTGTGATATCACCCAGATGAACACCAAAGACGACCTTGTGCGATTCAAAGACAAGGACTCCCAGTACTGCACTAACAATCAGAGTAATTACCAGATAATTCAGGAAGTATGTCACCGACAGGAAACCGTTCTGTCAGTTGACGTACATAACTGTTGCGATCTGGAAGGCACTCTTCCTGTCTGATTAAAGGAATTAATGGGGATGCAACCTAAGCAGCAAAGATCCTACAAAGAGAGACAAAAACAGTGGCTTAACAGATAAACTCAAACCCGATACATACTCTCAACTGCAGTGCTGACGTTACGCTTTCTCCTATAGGGAAATACAGGACTCCGTTAAAATGTGTTAAGAGAAGCATTTAGCGGTTAGCAGAATGCATAAAGAAGACATGAATTAGCTTTGTGGTACAGAAACCACTTCATCACATCTGTAATTAACAAGTCATATAGAGGGATCCCACTACGTCACACTCCCCACCCATCCCAAACAGACTAATATATCACAGAACAATTCATGCTAAGCTGTACTTTGCACAGTTCTGGGCAGTTAACGCAGACTAAGGAACTCTTGCAAAATAAGTACTGAATGCATCGCGTGAGTGTTGTGGGTCTGAATCCAGGCTGTATACGTTGTGACTACAATCCCATTGTTATCTGCCAGATTTATTGACTGCTGAATGGTGGTGGTGGCTTATTAAATGCACCCTGTGCCTAGAACAGAAATGCTTAAACTGCAAAACAGGGCACAGACAATGTTGATGTGAACCGCATGCTACATTTCCAGGGAATAAGGATCCGATCGTGCCAACGTGACCAAACATGCTCTGTTGTTCAACTGCACAGATTGGTCAAATGCTGACTCTCCTTGTAGAGAGAGCTGTACCAAAAGACTACTTATGTCAACGTAAGTCTATTTTTTAAAACATTAAATGTCTTTTTACTTCTTAAGTAAACCAGTTGTTTCTTGAACAATTGAGAACGAACCTTAATAAGCAATGAAAAACAACACTGCTGCTTAATGTTTGCTTTTGACATGGTGCAACTCTGACGGGGAGAGACCCGTTACACAGGGACACAAAGGCCAGATACCGGCTGGACAGTCATTTAAAATTCCTCAAACTGGGGCAAAGTGCATTTGGTGCTGTGGCTGTAGTTACTGATAGCCAGAAAACACAGAGCTGCAGGGGAAAGTTAGAGCAGACAGCAGTTTATGGCGATTGTGTCATCACCAGCTACATCTGTCATAACTAAATGTCAAAATGGCAGGACAAATCCATTAGAAGAGAAGGCAGATGCTGTAAATCCTGTTCTGGAACGTTCCTGGTATAAGTATTATCTGTCTCACATAAGTCACCAACCCTCCAAAAATGCTTTTGTAATAGGGACTCTCTCACCATAATGCTATGCTGATTACCTGAATAAACAAAATGAGATACAAGGTACCAGTCAACAGAGTGGACATAATTTCTGAAAATCATTTGTTTTTCAACAAGATAATGACCCTAAGCTTCCCTGCCTCGAGGCTGTCTGTGAACAGCATAGACAAATGCATTGAAGGCAGGTGTCTCCAGACTTTTTACTGGAGAAATAGAAAAGTATAGTCAAGCCCATATCTATAAACAAATTCTGGTAGGAAACCACCTGGAAACAAATATCTTAATGGGACTGACTCAAACATCACAAACAGAAGGCCCAAAGGCTTCTAGAAAGGTAAGGGGTTGCGGCGCTAAGAGCCCCCCCTCCCCCCGGCCACAGTGCAGTGCGACCGCAGACACAAACTGCAGACAACAATGGCTGTCCCCCAGCCAGCCAGGCCATTTTTAAACCTGGCTCAGATCATGGCTCTGCTGTGGAGACCTTCTCCTTCAGGGCCATCACGCAACAGGAGGCCCACAACGAGTCCCTGCTGAGTAATCCTCCAGAAAACCACGAACATTCATGACCAGGTCACTGAGGAGGGGAACCCCGTGCGAAATCTTCTGGGGACCAGGGGATGGCCCGATTTCGTTAGCGACTCATGGGGAGAGAACCACCAAGAGTGGGACAGAGTTCACATGCGTGCAGCTACACGTATGCTAAACAAGGGCCACTACAGCAAACTGAAACATCAGGTAATTAGGCCATTCCTTTCGAGCCGTTTAACGCCAGATAATGACACATGGGAGGAATTCAACTGCAAAGATCCATCTGTGATGAGCTACTGGCAGAGAGCTCCTCCATCAAAGACAGATCAAAGAGCAGCCCTTTCTACTTCTATTAAAAGTAACGATCTTTTGTATTATAGTACCCCACCCAATCTGTAGACAGTGCAGAGCCAAAGGCACCTTTGACAGTGCCGCCCCACCCTGGATTAGTCACAAGACACCTCCTGAAGGAGCAGCCAGGAGAAGTTAACCTTAATGGCACGAGTCCAGATAAAGCACATCATACAGGCCTGATGCAATGGGCACAGACGTCTGGACCTGTAATAACCAGAAAGAAGATTCCAGTCACTCAATCAGAAACTGGCACCGCCCAGAGAAACACAAGCGATCAATAGGAAGCTCTGCTGTTTGCTCATACTTTGTCATATTGCACACGCAGGCTGTTAGCATGATCGATTTCTGTTAAGAGATAAGTCAATAAGTAGAAAATTTTCTCTGGTGATATCAGGAGACACTGGCCTGTTCAGACCGACAACCGCATTAGGCATGAAGCTATGCTGATAGTCTGCTCTTCCAGAAAGACACATACAAATCAGATCAGATTCTTAGCCAAGGTGGTGTCAAGCAGGACCAAGACATCTAGAAATGGACTGTATGTTTAAGGACTTGATGATGCTTCCTCTTCACCCCCCCCCAACCTGAGGCCCAGCCCTGCCCAGCTAGTCTCCTAAAGTGGCCCAGTGTTCCTCACATGTTCACTGTTCCTGCTCTTTGATCCAAGCTGTAAGCTTCCTTCTGGTTGTCATGCCCTGGTCCTGTTTGGATAACAAATCCCCAGTGTCACTTGGCCCTTGTGCCTTTTTGGAGACTCAGGAAACGTGATATGGGGCTGATAATTTGGGGACAGGCACGGCACAAACAGAACTAATCAAACCTCACAATAATCCTGAGAGTGTTTATATGATAATGTTGTAGTTCAGGCCAATAAATGGATTAAGGGATCAAGGTTAAATAGACTGAAGATGTCACTACATTAAGAAAAGCTTTTCACACAACATACACTCTTTTCAGATAATGTTTTGTGAAATGTAAATATTCATGCCAGATAATTGCAGTAAGTACCAGTAATTTTCTGGTAGCTTCTGTTAATTTGTAAGCCTTCAGCATTTGGAAGCTTCACATAAAACAGGGGTGTGTCCTCAGTACAAACCTCAAGTTCAAATTTAACATGACAGGAAAGGTACACAGCAGAAGTATCATCACTGAGGGAAACGGGGCAGTGCAGCTGCGGACGGGGGTGGGGGTCACCTATTAATTTTGCTAATGCTGCAACGCACACCAACTAATTAGATGAGAGCAGATGATGAAGAGGCCTTCTGTCTGCTCTATAGGGTCTGCTTTTTTGGGGCAGAACTCACGAGTACCAGGAGTGACATCTCAATGGTCTCTGGACAGAGGATGGACCTGCATCAACCTTCCTTCCATCTTTGCCCTTCCCCATAACTCGACCACACTTCCATCAATGTCAAAAACTAAGGTCGAAATTTCTTTTTATGATTACAGCCCTCCTTCCATTAGAGGTAAGGAGCGCGCGCTGATTATAGCGCATTGCCGTACCCACCACACAACAAACCACCTCAGAGATGAGTGCAGTTATGTGGTGGGTGATACCTCAGCACCACATTAGTCCGAATGGACCAGTGTAAGTTTTCTCCAGTGGATGGAGTACCAATCCTGCCACCAACCCCCAAATTTCCCTGTAAGTTGGAGGAACAGCTTGCAGGGCTGGTTGTAGATTAACATCATACCCAGGACGAAGCAATTTCAAGTTAAGGGCCTTTCTGAAGGGCCCAATGGAATAGGATCACTCCTGGCATTCACGGGATTGAAACCAACAACCTTCCGATTGCTGGGACAGATCCCTAGCCTCAGAGCCACCACTCCTTCCATAAGCTGTAGCTTAAAGACCAGAAACCTTAACTAGGGGCAATAAAGTGATTGTACCTTCTCATTGCTTTAACCTATAAGTATATAGCCGTGATTTGGGTTCATATCAAATTACAACTTATTTTAACATTTCTGGTCCCTGAATACAGCAAATCTGACAGGAATAAGGAATAAGGAATAAGGCACACACAGCAGAAGGTCACAAGTTAGCCCAGAATATAAAGGATATCATTCCAAAACCAGAAGAACCAGGTGACGTACATCCAGAACTTGGTGGCCAGGTAGATACCCAGGGGCAGAGCACTGTGCATGGAATGATCAAAGAAGGACCTGGGAAAGAAGGGCACAGAGGAACAGGATTACCCAGCGAACCCCCCTGGCTCAGAATAGCACTAGGCCCTAGATCTGCACTCCCATTTTGCCATACTATGTGAATGTCCCCTTCACAAGTAAATACAGGTTTACGTTGTATGCTTTTACCATTACAAAAGAGTAGGGACCCAAACAGACAGCATGTTCATCGTTACAAATAAAACAAATGGTGCATTCCTAGACAAAGCAATGAAACACAAGCTTGATCGTGCCATTGAGCTCCTGTGAACACAGTCTTCCCCAAATGACTAATTCATGTTCCCATATCTTGGGCCCTCTGAGCAACGTCACGGAGAACTGCTACACGAGCTGGCACCCAAGACGTACTTGGAGAGGAACTGCACCGTGATCCACACCGCGGCGTACATCAGCCCTTTGATGAGCCAGGAATCAATGTTCAGGTCAGCAATAAAGCCCACCAGCCAGATGACCAGGAACGGGGTGCCCAACATCACCTTCTGTCGGAAGTCCTGAGAGAGACAGGGCAAGGGTCAAACGTAGGTAGCCAGCTCACAGAAGCAAGGAGAATCAGACCACAGACAACTCCATTCATCCAAAGACCTCAGTGAGGTACACATATCTTCCAGGGAAATGCTAACAAGTCTAGGTATCTTCTGGAGGGACATTACCAACATTTAACCTTCTCACCCGTGGACATGACACATTGAATCAAAGTAACCAGGGTGTGCTACTTAGCTGGCTTGAGTCTCAAAAGAGCCATCAAAGCCTTGTTTAATGCCCAACAGTCTATATTGGTCTGCAAAGTCCATTTTTCCACCACAGCTGCACAGTTCTGAGGAGCTCTATATGAAACACAGCAATACAAGTGCCCTGGGGAGATAAACGCAGCAGATTCATCCACCTAGGTGGGATTTGCAATTTTTAGTATTATTGCCATTGAATCTTTGGTGCGAGTGCTACAGGGCGAATTCAGAATCATGGAGCACACTGAGAAAACGCGTATCCAGATTGCTGGGACAAGCCAACGGAGACATCTGAGATTATCAGGTTGCGTCTGAAATTGGAAGAAATGGTCAAAAACATCTGAAGCCGTTTTCTTCACATTGTGACCCCTTCAATTTAATTTTAAAGAGTTTAAAGTATTGAAAGTATGAACTGACTTGGAAAAAAAAACAACTGAAATACAATTTGCATTTGAGCAGAGAAAGTTATGTTTAGTTTCTCAAAATTTTTGTATGCTAATCTTGTTCTAGAGTTGAGCCAAAACATTATGTTTATGAGATCCATGTCTAAGTTTTAGACTTACAATCATTGACTTCATATATAAAAAAGACACAAACAAATCAAGAGCTTAGCTCTAAATAGTAATAGATTAGTTCAAGCTAATCACTGGGGCAATTGCCAGAAATTGTGCACAGAACAGAGTGTTAGCATCTCCCACATCAACAAGCAAACAACAACTTCTTCACAAAAGTGAATTCTTCAGTGTTGTGTGCAAAACTCACCATTTCTTACATTTACATTTAATTGCTGAGCTGTTGCTTTCAATCCTACCTATTTAAACAGCTTGATGTTTTAACAGAGTAATTGGGGTTAATTACCTTGCGCCAGGGCACAGCGGTAGGGACTTAAATGACTTGGGTTATGAGTCCACGTCTATAACCGCAGCAGTATATATAGTCCCTGTTATTTTTATGATGCTATTTATTGTTTTGCAGACACTGCTATTCATATAGGCTGATGCAGCTTTTAAAACATTCTGTTCAGCCCAATGTTTTACTGGAACTCAGTTGTACCTCCTCATGGGTACAGCAGTCGTGGCCCCCAAAGACATGAGCAACCCTTTGGGTCACAGCTGGTTGCCCGACTGGTTGCAAAGGATATTCAGGATGGAGTGAAATACACCCATTGCTACCTCAATGTCATAGTCCAGATGGACTCTTATATCACACCCACCTACCTCTTGACCGTAAAGGCACCACATTTATTATACCACTCAAGCACCTAGTGTACCTATTTACTTAACTATCGCATTCATAAATGCATCATCCTATGTCAGTCTTCATTGTTGTTGTTTATAAACCTTAATTGAGGGAACCATGCAATAACTCCCATGTACATCTACTTCTATACCTCTGCAAACAGCAAATAAAGTGTGCTTATCAACACCAAGAATGAAAAGAATGTATTTGCATTATCGGCAAGAGCATTCCTGCTAACTTGTCTCCCAATAACAAACTCGGAATGCAGAGAATCATGGGATTGGTCCCGTTTGGCGAGGATGCAACTGGAGCATCTCTGATATTTGGTGCTGGGCAAGAACAACATCCGTGGATTTTTACCATCCTCCATACTCCTGTTCTTGAGTACTGGAACTGGTCTTCGGCAACGGAAGATGACATCAAATAGGTGCACGAGAACACAAGAACAATCAAGTATGCATATTGATAAACACCCAAAGTCTCACTTCAATACATTTCGGCTTGGGATCACCCCCACCCCAAAGCCTGCAAAGCACGCTGCATTCACGTACACACTCCTCTCCGCACCTTGTCCGCTTTCAGCCTCTTCAGGTAGGATGGGCTGTCGTAGCCCTTGGCCTGCCGAGCTTCCTGCAGGTGGTTCATCATCCAGGCATTCTTCCTCTGCTTGGCCAGGTCCAGTGCCGTCTCCCCCTGGACACACACACACACACACACACACACACACACACACACACACACACACAAACATTAGAAACAGAAACCAGACCATTAAAATCTCTTATTGGCTTTCACAGTGATACTGAAGTTGACCAAATGCTAGGGTAGGGTATTGTTTTTCCCGATACTGGTGCTAAAATGGCACTTTTAACACGGTCCCGGTGGCTAAACAGTGCCTGAACCAGTACTTAAAAATGAAACAGAAAAGGAAGGCAGACGACATTAAAGGCGGGCTTTTTATTTTGAAGGCAAATTTGAACTTCAAATTGAACAATATATTATCACCTTAAATACAAAGATATATAAAAAATTCCCCCTTCAGTTTTAGACATTCAGACATTAAACTTTGCACGTCTTGTACCTCCCGATGTCGGAATGATGTCAGATGACATACAGCCACATTTTAGACCACTTAGCTTTAGGCTTTTTCACCGTGGTTAAGGTAGCTTCTATCTAACGTTAGGCATCTGCTGACATCAGAGCATGTATAACATTAACTAGTCATGGCATGCGAGGTGCACTGATGCTTCTGTTGCCTGAGCACTAGAGGGCAAACTTTTCAAATTGACATCTCAGGCATTTAAGTGGCACAAAAACGAGGCACTGAAATCTGCATTGCAATACTGCCCGGTACATACCAGTCGTATATGAACCGTGCATTATTGCCACCGGTAGCCAACCCTACTAAACGCAAGCAGCAATCAGCTGAAGGGCACATAATTACGCAGGATATGGTTTCTCACTTTTAGAACTAGAAGTATGAAAAGTCTCCAACATCCAGCTGATATCCGAGCAGCTTTGTACGATCTGCTTATTTTTCTACTCTCTGCTAAATACCATTAACCCAATTAATGCTGACAAAACATGCCCATTCAGCACGTAAATATAAACCTGGCATTGGAAAGGCTCTTTAAATCATCAGATTTCAAGAAAAGATTTATCAGACAACACTGTTGTGTTCTTCAGCTTTAAATATGTCCCAAAACGAGCCAGGCGAAGCCTGGAGAGTACCAGCTTCACAGATTTAAGGTTTTTGTTTTTTTTCTTTTAAAGCTGTGGGTTTTTGCACTTCACTTTGCGGGAGCCTGGAGCCGAGACACTTTCCTAATTATTTCGTAAAGAGCTGCTAGAGGTGAGGTGTGAGCCAGGAGGGGGCGATCTCACGGCCATGGTTCAGGGAAAGAGAGTGTGCATCTGCCAAGGTAAATGTCACATACATGTCATCTCATTAGTCACTCGCAGTGAGCAGTCACAGAAACACAGTTTTTATTGCATTCTGCTGATGGCTCCGTGGCTCAAATCCTTGCCCTCCTCAGCGACTCCATTTAAAACCTCCAGATTACTATCCAGCCACAATGCATCAAAGAGCAAGACGTTTCCAAGTGAAAAAACAGCAACAGCCGTTTGCAGAAAACCATTTGGCTTAAGATAGAGAACTGTGGCAGCTGCGCAACTGGGACCCCCAAATGCATGCTGAGATAGCGCACACTGAGGACTGTTGGTCCTTTAGAGTTCGCTGTTGCCCCCTAGAGGCCACAGCAGACATTCGGTCTGCAACCTAAGGTCAAAGCTACTAGTGCTTGAACACAGGGGGGTGCCAGAATGACTTTTTTTTATTGGCAGACATATCAACCTTGAATGTAACACCTAATGGAGGGTGAGGGCATAAATCTAATGTGGCATTTGAGAAGACAGATGCTGAAAGCATGTAGAACAGATGGCATGTTTACAAAAAGCATGTTACCATAGATTCAAACTAGCGTTATTCATGTTGCGAAAGAGGCAGGTTGTGACCAAGATATGGTCTTTGGGTTATGACTTGATCTATATTGGCAGTTAAACGGTATGATAACAGTTCAAAAGGCGTAACCAGATAAAGTAGAAAATAGACATTTAAGTGACAGTGAGAAAGTGCTGAGATAGCTAATATGCCTGCCCCTAGACAACAGGGGAAAGGGATTAGCAGTCATTGTTGACAGACCATTGCACACAGTGCACAACAACAAAATGTGTCCACTGCATTTAACCCATGTGTCACATCGTGACATGGCAGGGGGCAGCTAATTCAGTGCCCAGGGAGC
The DNA here is from genome assembly GCA_011763525.2 of Mormyrus iriodes. NCBI lineage: Eukaryota > Metazoa > Chordata > Actinopteri > Osteoglossiformes > Mormyridae > Mormyrus > Mormyrus iriodes. The sequence continues at coordinate 12,925,653 of JAAGVU020000001.1, forward strand.
AGTGCTTTGGGGAGGTGTCTTGAGTATCTTGCTCAGGGCACCTCAGGGGTACTTTGCTGGGCGGGGACTCGAACCAGCAGTCTTTCGATTACAAGAGCGCATTGCTAACCATTAGATCACCACTGCCACACAGGGTGCTGGGCCTCACCTTGATATTCTGGGCATCTACGTTAGCTCCAGCATCCAGCAGCAGGCTGATGACAGTGGTGTTGCCAGCCAGAACAGCCCAGTGAAGTGCCGTGTTTTTGTGATATTTGTCGCCCAGACTGACAGACACGTTGAACGTCAACAGGAGCCGGGTGGGATCCACACTGCGTGGGGAGAAACCAAAGAAGAAACAAACACAATCAGCATGAGGCATTGTGATGTCATCACCGTGAGACGAGAACGGCTTCCTGAGCCTTTACTTAAGCTGCCGCCAAGCTGGAAAAAAGCACATCGATGCCAAAGTGTAGCTATACCATGGGGGGGGCAGGGAGAAGGACTGTAATAATTGTTTCACACCTGGCATGTTCAGCATTATCCTTTAGAAACTGCCCCATCAGCGCTGGACAGCATAGCACCAATACATCACAGTCAAGCCTATGATTATAGATCATAGCACATTACCTACAAAACTCCATGGGATGAACAGCAAAGATGACAGGCTGCCCTACTATTAATTTTTTTTTTTTTTAAGCATTGATTATGGGTCATACGGTGAGGTGGTTTAGCAGTAAATGTCAAGCCTCTGACACCCTTATCAATATTTCAGACCCTGTTTAGTTCACATAAACAGCAAACATGTCGGCAACCCACTCTGTATAATCAAGGGCGAGAGTTTATAAAGTGCCTGATGTGGCATTGAGGAAAACACGCTAAAAGCCAGGCCTCTGACATTTTACAACAGCAGCGAGTCTGATGGGAGGTGGCCTGCTTTTCAATGACACCCGACAGCAGGCCTCAGCAACCTCTCTCAGTTTCTTCAGGTTCAGCTGGATACGCGGCTTCAGGGAGAAGGTGCATGCGTCCCGCCCGTTCTGCAGTTCTACTTGCATTTGCAACCCACGCGTTCGGGCAAGACCTCCCTCACGGAAGCACCAACACTAATGGGGCTTCTCATCAGCAGAGAGAGAGAGAGAGAGAGAGAGAGAGATCGGTGGGTGGCTCTCTGAATGTGGCTCAGTGAGGCCTTTCTATCCTGAAGGACAACCCTTGACACACAGCCCTTGGGCTGTCCCATTAAAAGCCAGTGCCATCTAAACAACTCCCTGACATGAGTGGGTCACAAACTATCGCTCAACTGCCCTTGAGGTGTCAAACTTTCATGGGCCAAAAAGACAAGCAGTTCCAAACGAGGCATTTCATAGGGAAATAGGACAGAGGCAACAGGAACTAGCTTGTGCTATGGCAGCCAAATCTCATGCTATGATGACGATAAAATTAAGAGAAATTACAAATTTACACAAACCTGTGAGTTCTATAAGCAGCCCACATTAATGGTGTCATGCCATTCTGGTCCATCATGTCCACATCCTGATGGGGGGGGAAGGGAAGGAGTGAAAACAAATTGCTAGCTGAAATGTGCAGTTTCAATAATGTCAATCTATTCATAATTATCATAAATGAAATTTACTGTTAAGATCTATTATATTAAATGGCTTCTAGCACCAAATATAGCCTGAACTCAGAGAAGTTTTTAATTACAACCTAAAAAAGAAACTGGTTTCCTTAAGCATCAAGTCAGCAAAATCGCATAAATTTAAGAATCGCTAATGTGAAAACAAATGATACAGCTCCCCCTGGTGTACAACTGATGTAAGATTACATTTTACTGAAGCGGAGTCAAACCAATAAAACTCAAATCTGTCTTTATAAACATCAGAAATAAACTGAAGTAAAGCTATATAAACAGAAGATTCAACAGCATAAAAGTGTCAGAACAAACACTTAATACACTGACACTCTCACTCTGTGCTCATAAACTAGACTTCAAATATACCTGGCTTATTTAATATAACTGATGTTTTGTAACAACATTTGCTCAAGTGATAAAACATGAGTAAATTTCATCTTTCATTGCTGGTTAAATTACAGATGGAACAAAATTTATTATAACAATATCTATTCTACCTGTTTACAAAACACTACCGAATGCACATAAATCCACAGAAAATACTTGGAAGGTTTCAGAAGCAGTAATACTGCAAAATGGCTCTACGTGTGAGGTCCTGCATCATGCACCTGGCCCTTGGCGATTAAATAGGCCACAATGGAGGTATGTCCAAACTGCGCAGCCAGGTGGATGCAGCTGCAGCCCTCGCCGTCGATCAGCGCTGGATCAGCCCCATATTTCAGCAGCTGGACCACCATGGAGAGGTGGCCCTGTCTGGGGAGACCAGGAAGACCTGGGTTAAAGGTCACTGCAGCACTCGTCACGCCACATGGTCCGTGGAACCAGTCATTATGGGAAATACAGTGTCACTCATGTTCAAGCTGCTTTTTAATGATGTACATCAGTGTTTCCAACCTGGTCCTTGAGGACCCACAGACGGTCCATATTTTTGCTCCCCCCCAGCTCCCAGTAGATGTGGACTGTCTGGCAGGGAGCTAGGAGGGGGCAAAAACATGGGCCGTCTGTGGGACCCGAGGACCGGGTTGGGAAACAGTGATGTACATACCGACTTATGTCAATAAAACCTTCACTGCAGAAATGCACAAATGTTGTCATGGTGCAATAGAAACTCTTACAAGAAAAAGAGATTTATTCAAATTAAAATTAAATTTATAGATATGTCACCTCAACATAACACTTAACATTAATAATACAACTACATGATGCTGATGTTTAATTAACAGTGCTGCTAGGCACCAGCCTTTTAGGAAGCTATGTTGATGTGTGACAGTGTACTGCTAATGCACATGGTCCTGGGGCCTGAGAAAACACAGGCAGAGCACCTAGCCAGCAGCTAAACATCAGCAGCTGTCATGGTACGATGCTGGAGGCTGGTGTTCCAGATGGAAATGGACACATAATTCACAGATTCTCTCTGATCTCTAAATAACGCATTGCGCAGACCAGCAATAAGAGTGGCCCCAGCTGAGACGTGAGTCAGGGCAATCTGAAGCTGGTTTCACACATACATATACAGGGCGCTGCGGGGCTGTAGTGTACCAGTGTTTCTCAACCTAGCCCTCACGGACCCCCAGACAGTCCAGAGATCTGCTCCCTCCCAGGTTTCAGCCAATCAAGAACACTGAATACCTGGTACAGGTGTGTTGGGCACTGTCTGGAAGTTGCTGAGGACTGGGTTGAGAAACACTGTACTATACCAATGAGACTGCTACAGATATTTAGTTCCGGCAATCTTCAGAGCTAACATAAGCAGTCACTAAATCAGACTAAATTACACACACCCCCCACCCCCTGGGGTGGCCCTGCAGCCTGTGAGAGACGATTATATTTTCCCAGGATGGGACAAAAACTCATACATTACATAAAAGAAGAGTGAAATGTCACAAACACGAATGAGGAACAAAATAAACCCTTATGACGCAGAGTTGAGGGATGTGGAGGGGTTCTAAGGAGATTTGTACATTTCCATAAAAGAGGGCAGAGGGGTTGAGCTGTTGGGAGGGAAATTCTAACCCTGGATTGATCAAGGAACCGTAAACAGCCAGAAAAAAACAAACTTAAACTCTGGCTTACTGACACAGGGTAGTGAGCACAAACAATTCAAGACAAAGAACAGGTGAGAACAGAATCCAGAAGAGATTTGGAATAGATGCTTAGCGCAACCATCTGTGCTTCCAGATATCAACACTCACAATATTCCACAGTTTGGTTCTATCAGTGACATTTCAGTGGTGAGTCAATAAATGTCAGTCACACACTTAGAGTCACCTTCCTGTTGGCACCTCCTGTCTTTGAAAGAGGTGAATTAACAGAGAGTACACGAAGCTGATAGGTGTTCACCTTACCACAGACGCGGATGGCAGGATGCATTACCTTGTAGCCCAGTGCAGTGGTGTTGAATTAAGGTCTCCTCCAAGCTGGTCCACGATGGCACCCTTTGATATGTAATACCTGCACAGAGAGAGTGGCACATGAACTCTTACTTGCAAAGGCAATGACAGCAAATGCACAAGCCACATACTTCCACAGATCTGGTCCGTTTTCACAGCTTAAGGAACAGCCGCTCTGCCAGACGAGGCACGATCCACATGGGATCAAATGTTAGCTTTCCCTTACTGGTGACACATACCACACACTGAGCACCAGTTAACACTGCTTAGCCACAGACCCACACCATGGGTCAAAGCCCACCCTAAAAGGGCAGAACTCATTTCCACACACCATTCCATCCAGAGCAGAATGCTATGCGCATGCTGTGAAGTGAGGTGCAGGGGGGCATTTTCAAGCCACTTCCTCTAAGACTGAGAAGTGAGGGCAGGGCTAATCTTAACTGCAACCTTGTGGTCTACAGCAAGAGCTTGTGGAAAGGACATTTCTCCCCAGAAATGCAAGCGCCCTGCAGAGGACACACACAAGCAGGGCAGGGCGGGGTCGGGCAGCCAGCCAAGAGGGGACCAAGGAAAATCGCTGGTTGAGGGGCGGGACTCAGGCCAGGCAATAAACAATCATTTTCAACATGTCAGGGATGCATTATGATTCAGGACATCAGCTGTAACAAAATGGGAGCAACTTTACAAACGTATGTACAGGTATGCCTTTGGCATGGCACTTGCGAACACAGCGTTCTCAGGGTGCATATGGGTTTGCCTTTAACAGGGCGGACCCGGATATGCCTTTAAGTCCAGTACAGTCAGGTGATTGATATATGTGTACAATGTAACAAAGTTGCCATAATTCACCCCTCAATGACTAACCAGATCCATTCCCTCTAAAGCCTCTGGTTACAGCAGCATCCAATCAGCAACCCACGTGGGGGTCAACAACGTCAGTTTGGAGAACCCACCTTAAGGCTTTCCACAACAACCAACTCCGAGCCAGCGCTCGGAAACCTTTGACGTCCATCAGCAACCACAAGAAAAAAACTGTACAGGAGTGAGCTGATTTGCTGAAGGGGAGGGGGGTTACTCCCTGGCTCGGCAAGGAACATGCTGGCAGAAACACATGCTATCTGGTCGGATAGGGACACGCAGCCCCAGCCCAGACCAGCAGGGGGCACTCACTTGACCAGGTCAAGCCGGTTGTTGATGGCCGCCCAGTGGAGCAGGGTGACGTTCTCCTTGTCAGGCTGCCGGACGTCATAGCCAGCTTCCACCAGCTCCCGGCAGCGCTCGTAGATGCCGTACCTGCGGGGGAGGGGGAGGGAGACAGGTGTCACGTGGGGCTAATGCAATTGCCGGCTACTCAGAGACAAGACTGTAGGAAGAAGGATGCTTCTGTGCAATGCTTAAGGATGATAATAATCACTATGTGTAACGGTTACACAGAAAAAATTAAGAACAATCACATATTAAAGAGCAAAATAAGGGTTAGCATTGGACAAGGAGGCGGAGGGTCAGCTTTTGGGGACAGTGAAGCCCTTCGTGGTGAAAGGTTGTGCCAATAACACTGTGGCCTGACTGTCTCACTTCTATCAACATGCCTTACTGCTACCTGCCAGTGTGGCTCACCAGAGTAATAAACAGTATGTTGTGAACATAAGGGCATGGCCCTAAATCCACTGTTAGTATATATATCCTTTTACCTGAATGTGGCTACATTACACATGTGAGACCACTGCAGAATCAGGTCACTGAATGGTGTCTATGTCACATGGCATCCCTGCTCTACATTTCCTCTCTCGCTCATTGACACGGCGCTACCTTGAAATGCTGCCGCGACTCATTAACGATGGCATGGTCATGGTAAAGCCAGAGGGACTGCCCCATCATTCTTAAGGGGTCGCCTAGGGTGCCGTGTTTTACACTGACCTAAATGGCTTCTAATGTTTATATATTACAGCAAACCGTTAATGCACTGTGCACAGTGTATCCGTGTTGCAGTGTTCATTAATGGGGTTACCACATTTGCATTTATGTGAGAGAAAAAAAGGAAAATTTTTTTTTTAATAAGCATCATGTCACCTTCCTCATCAGTGGGCCCTTTAAAAGTTACGCATATCTCAGTTTAGAAAATTCCAAGCACATACACCCAGTTACCTAACTTCACCATATATATATTTATATATAGACCACGATCTCGGAGCAATGCCCTCCCCCAGAACCTACTGTGTTGCCATGACAATAACACTGACAGATGGCAGAGTTTTGCCACGAACGGAGACCAGATCAAACGATCCCCGAGCAGTGACATCGTTCCCCAGGACTCACTGTGTGGCTTTGACGATGTCCCAGGTGCTGTAGTCGTCGGCATGGCTCTTGCGCCCGGCACTCTCACTGTAACCATGGTTGTAGTGACTCTGGGGCTTGATTTCCTGTGGACAGAGGAGGCACATACGCAGCCAATCAGCATGTGCCACGAGCTCAACCCGGGCACAGGCCCAAGAGATGCCAGAAGAGTTTGATGTTGACAGGGATGGCAGGTAAGGGCAGGCTAGCATATGCCCAGTGATTATAACAAGTGACACAGGGAGGACGCAAAGCCCTTTTAAAACAGCCTCTTCTAATGGTTAGTCTAGCGTATGCCCAGCGATTATAACAAGCAACACAGGGAG
>JAAGVU020000001.1:12938085-12973838 GCA_011763525.2 Mormyrus iriodes
ATTAACCTCAGCGTGTTTTTGGACTGTGTGTGTGTGTGTGTGTGTGTGTGTGTGTGTGTGTGTGTGTGTGTGTGTGTGTGTCGATGGGTTGGTGCCCTGTCCTGGGTTGTTCCCTGCCTTGTGCCCACAGCCTCCAGGATAGGTTCTGGACCCCCCCGCAACCTGAAATGGATTAAGCGGTTCTGGAAAATGGATGGATGTATTGTCCAGGAACAAAATTTGTGTTACATAGTTAAAAAAATCTTTGACATAAACATTACACTTTAAATGATGCTTATCGTAAGTACACGTACATATAGTCTACCTCAACGTGCTTTAAGAATGGCGTCTAAACTGTTTTTGAAAATCAGTTGTGTTTAGGAAATAGGGAAACAGATATACGACGCAAACGAGTGGAATTTGAAAGCAAATATCTACCGACAGGTTTTTTATTTAACGTTACTCACCCAGAATGAGGATACGGTGTTTTTTAAATAAAGGTGATCCTGTATCACCTTCTGATAAATGCCACGTAAAAAAAAAATATGCTTGTAGTGACCTCACTTTACTTAGAGCTTATTGGCACTGCTGTCAGCTATGTTACTGTCCCAGTGGTATGTGGAGGAGAAGGTACTGTACCTTACTGTACCTTGACTTACTGTTCAGGTCAGTGCCCCCCCCCCTTCCTTATTTTTTTCAGATGGAAATGGTATACAGGCCCCTGACAAAATGTTTCTTTGGCCCTGCAGCCGGTTTACCACTTCATTCTGAAAATATATGTGCCCCCATGGTAAAATTTGCTGAGAAGAGGTATAATTTTCCCAGTGAACATAAATTATATGCATTTTTTATATTCAGGGGTCCCTATAAACAATGTGTACAAAACTATGGAACAAATCACGTCCTGTATTGATTCAAATTGGGACACAGCCTTTTATTTTTCAAGGCTGGACGGTCCTGTAATACATGGGACATGTGGCAATGTTACCTGCGTCACTGCGCTTTGTATGTCGGTGTTTATCCGCTATAGTATAGCTGTATTACACGATTCCAATAGCAGTGAATAGAGGTGCTCCTGGAAATGTGAGCTTGTGTGTTTTCTAGACAGCTGTGTATGTATCAGACCACTGACTAGTCTTGTACACCATTTCAAGTACAGATGTTCCTGCTGCCTCACAAAAGCTCCAATGACCAGGCTGTAGTGTCCAGTTGGGACATGATTCTACTGTACCCCACAACAGCTGGATTCAAGTAGGTGGGTGTCAGTAACTCTTGCCTGCTATCTTATTAAAGTTTCAAGTTTGGCCGTACTGCTAGGCCAGTGATTACTCTTAAAATGTCCTTCCTCATTCTGCATGGGGAGATGTGGTTGTGTGACATCATCCAAGGGTTCCACAGTTGTTCCATGTTTCACCGAACCATGCTGACTGGTTCTTTTTGGGCCTGCTGATTGCTCAGCATACCTGTGAGTGGTATGCAACAAATGTCTTCACCTTATGTATCTTTAGTAACACTACAGAGGAAACATGGCTTACCTATTTATTCAGCTAAGGTGTACTACAGGTAGACTGGTATTGATTCATTTTTGCAATATTGTCTTATCGATTTCCATGAATTTGCTCCGTGCAAAAGTGTGAAAGGACATCTCGCAAAACAGATATTGTAATGGTGGAAACTAGTGACAGAGAACATTGCAAAGAGTGGAAACATGGACACTTCATTGATTTTTTTTAACTGTCCTGTACCATATTGCATTTATATTTAACCCAACTATAGGCTAACTATAGGCTAAAATGCCAGTCCTAGAATATAAAGGCATTGTTCCACTGCAGCATGACAGGTGTAAGGCCTTTCACAGGCATGTGGGCAACATTGGGTTGTATGTGTCATATGCGTGATGGTGAAAGCAGGACCATGTCCAACAGGCTTTTTTCTCACCTATGCTCTGTCAAACAGTTTCACTTCCATCCTTGGGTATGGTCCCCTCTCTGAATTAAGGGGGACATATGTTTAGGCTTATGTAAAGGTGCCAAGTGACAGGTTTTTAAACCAAGCAAGCCCTTACTCTAGTATTGGTACCAATTGAGCACCATGTAAGGATAGAGCCCTCAAGCAAGCACACGTGAGCCCTGACCATCACACCCAACAGTGGTACTTCTTCTTGGCTTGTACCATCCTAAATGCCCCAAATTCTACTTGAATTGTGTGATGTGACAGCCCACTGGGAATCGGGCAAGGGCCAGCAGGCATCGATTAGCACCATGCAGGTGGACACTGACGACGGGGTTCCTCACAGCAAGCCCAGAAGCCGCCTGTGAGGAATACTAATAGGACGCGGCTGGCGACTACTCATTGGCCCACACAGCGAACCTACACTAGGGAAATGGGCCCATGCCAGTCTACTTGGTAACCACAGGCTCTCCATTGCCTTTACCCTGTGCTCTTTTCCCTGTGCTCTTAAATAAACCATTCTCGTCCAAGTGTAATATATAATTTTTATGGACCTGCGCTTCCGTGTCCTCCACCGTTGTGTACGTAAAACACTGGGTTATGCCAAACTTTATTTCTGTAGAAATATGTTGCACTCAGCCTAGCCGTACTTATTCCCAGTTGAGTCCTTGACAGCATGTTTGTAATGTGGCATTTGCCTCACTTTGGACAAAAGTGTCTGCTAAACACAGACACTCCTCATTTTACAACCTACATGTTCACCGACCGGCCAGACTTACATCCAGATCTCTGCCCAGTCAGTATTGTACGCCGTGCGAGAGCTTTGGTCGCGGAAACAGCGCGGTTTCTCACTGTCAAGCAATTATGCTAATTAAAACTAAGCTATCAAGTTGGAGTTTCCTTTAGACCTTTTCTTTATTCAGAATGAATAAACACGATTACTTGTATTTACATTATGCAAACCTCAGTAATGTATATTACAGCTGATTCCCTTTGTTTTGTTTATTACAGGATACACTACACTGGTGTATAAACATTTATAAACATACTAAAAATGTTATAAATGGTGCAAAGGTGACAGTAAAACAATATCTAAAGATGGTTGAGACAAACTCACTTCCAGTACAGTATGCTTGAAATACTGGTATGAGGCAACTCCTCGCTTACAGACCTATTTGCTCAATGACCTGGTTGTAGGAACAGAACTCTGTCGTTCAGTGAGGAGAATCTATATGTAAATGTATTGTAAATGCAATGAAGGTACCCTTCAAAGAGGTAAGGAGCATGCGCTGATTACTGCACGTTGCCGCACCCTCCACATGACAAACCATCTCAGGGATGAGAACCTGAGTGCAGCCATGCAGTGGGTGATACCTCAGTACCACACTAGTCCAGATGGACCAGTGTGAGTTTTTTTTCCCCCGGTGGATAGAGTACCAATCCTGCCACCAACCCCCAAATTTCCCTGTAAGTTGGAGGAGCTCCTTGCAGGGCTGGGTGTAGGTTAACGCCATACCCAGGACAAAGCAATTGCAGGTTAAGGGCCTTGCTCAGGGGCCCAACGAAGTAGGATCACTCTTGGCATTGACAGGATTCAAACCAACAACCTTCCGATTGCTGGGACAGCTCCCAAGCCACAGAGCCACCACTCCACCCTGAAATCTGCCAGTGACCTGTCTGTGAAATCCGGAGATATCTTATCTGGGTAGATATAGTCTGTCTGCATTTATAAATGTTTTTTTCATTTGCAAAATAAGTTAGTTTAAAATATTTTTTAAAAGGTTATTTCCTTCTTAATCTATTTGCTCATGGAGAAGTAAGAAAGGCTAAATTAGAGATGTTAGATTAAAAGAGGAGCTGGGACAGCAGCAGGAAGTCAGGAACATGTCTAGAGACTTTTACTATAAGACCGGCCCTGAATTCTGATCGTCAGAATTTTTCAGGTATGGCTAAAGCTTCATCACAGGAATTTCAGTGCACACCTGAGAGTTTAATACAGATGGTCAGAGGCCTTGATTATGCTGACCCATCTAATGATGACACTCAACATAGCCTTGATCACGCTGTCATATCTAATAAAAGTAACTCAACACAACCGCCAAGTGCTGAGACAGGCCCAGAGGTAGCCAGGAGCCCTTGAGTTGAAACGTTGAACAGATGGTGCAGAGAATGTCCCTCTCTGATGTTTGGGATTTAGAATGAGGTTCGATGCCAGATGAGTGTATCCAAGCTGTTCAAGAAATTGAAAGTGCTCATATTGTAGACCCTTCTGACTCACAGGATCAGGAGGGAAGGGGATGGGATGCAAAAGGTTCAGACATTTTCTAAATATCCCCCACCCAGGAATTGTAGAAAATTTGCAGAATACTACAAATTGAAATGTGATTAGTGGATTTCAGAATATACTGGTTCTATCCTTAACTATATAATTGCCAGACAAGGCAATTAAGTACAGATGACCTTCTACCTTGTTTGTTCTACAGTCTGTAGTTCCAGCAAGTGGTTCCATGGGCTGGTTATGGTACCAATCAATGTATCGCACTGTCATTGGGGGTGTACAGTCAGGTTACCACTTTCAGAGATGCTGCTAAACATTTTGGGCCCCATGAAAGCATATTATATTGGGCCCCCAATGCAGATCAATTGAATTATATTCCAAATTTATTAGGGCCGCAGTCACTCAGGGGCCTTGGAATCGTCCTAACTTTCCCCATATTTATGCTGCCCCAGACTACTTTCAATTTGAAGATATATGTGTCCCGGATGGTAAAATTGGCTGAGTAGAGGTCTAATATCCCAGAGCATATAAATTATATTTTTTTGTATTTAGGGGCCCCTATAAAGTGCTGGGCCCCACCCCAGACCTCAAGAGTTACACCCCCTGACTGAAGCTGACATCAATGGAGAGCCAATTGCTCAGGAAAACCCGAATAAAAGAGCCATTGATTCCATGCACATCCCGGGCTGCGTTCGAGTCGCCTGAAGCATTAAGTCACCTGGGAAGGATTGCAACTAATATGAAATAGACATCAGTTTTGCTTCCTTTGTCAGACAGCATTGTGAATGATCCCATGCTGTGGATTTTTGTTAGCCTGCCATTTGGAAAATGGTACAGAAGAATTCAGTTCCATTCTTACACACTGGCTTTTTTAATATACTTCCCTGCTGTAGTCTTACTGGCACAGCTGTACTTTATGTTCATATTGTACTGTATCCCCCTTGTACCATACATCCATCATCCAGCTGCATATCGGTCACGATCACGGGACAGAGGGTTGGGATGCCAGTCCATCATCATCGGACACCAAAACTCACGGGTGTTGTCAGGGCTGCCAACTCTCACGCAACTGGCGTGACACTTGCGCTTTCAGACTCTCACACTCACACAAGAAATCTTATGGCAAATCTACAGTATTCCATTGTAAACCTAAAATTATCCACATCAAACACATTGTGGTATTTTGCACACCCTACAGACAATTTACAAGGTAATGGAACCATTATCTACATGTAAATGCCTGTGCATGTGTGAGGAGACTTGTTTCGAATTGAAAATCTAACTCTGGGTTGTGCCGGTTTCGCCCATATGCGCTAATTTCCTTCCGCACTCCAAATGCATTCAGTTAAGTTAATTTGCCCCCCGTGACCCTCACCAAGATAAGTGGTTGTCAAATGAACGGATGGACTTATTTAGATGGATGGATTATATAAACTAAATTTCGTGTTTTACCAACAGATGTCGCACTTCACTTATATTTGTGAAAGTGGTCATTTTTAAATGTAATATATCACCATTGAAAATATAACGATGCTATGGTAAATCATGTCCTACACACAAAATTTCATAATTTTCTAACATTTTTATTATATTTTGTTATTCTCACTTTGTTAGGATATCAAAATTAATTCGTATATTGTGTTACAATAAATCGAATTGCGATTCCTTCACCGCAACTGCAAGGCGTATTAATTGATCGCCGAGCGGATCTCTGCTCCAAGAAAACGAGCCCACACGAAGTGAGAGCCGAACAGAACTGAGCCGAGGGAGATGTGCCTTTCAACAGATGGATGCGAGGGCATAGTAGGGACCAAGGAAGACGTTAGATTTCACATAGAGGTGCATGTTTCCACTGGTGTTAGACGTTATATCGGCTGCAAGAATGATCAGCATATTCAATGATGACCATCTACTCGAATACTCGTAGTGAATCAATACGTGCATAAGTGCTTTGCAAAGTTAACTACGCCGTTGGTGAGAACTGCACAAGAAAATACACCCCTTTGACAAGAAACAGCATACAAGGAGGTGAGCTACCTGGAGAGCGCGACCACCCAGTTGTTTTTTTTTGGCGATCTATATTTGTCACCATATGTGAGACAATGTGAAATACGACAACATGGTAGGTCTGGTGTCCATGCGTTTCTCCCTCTGAGCTTGCAAGTGACATCTGAGTATCTCATCGTTTATGCTCTTCCTTGCGAAAGGTGTTGGCTCACACTTCTCACCGGCTTATCACGTGTTTATCAGGGTGAGTATAATCAGTTGGGTGCGCATGATTGAGCTCATGATTGGGAAGGGAATAATGAATTTATAACCAAATGCATTTACAAACTTATTTGGCTTTTCGTCGTATGATGTGTCCAGTCTTTCTCTTCAGAACTCTTTCGTGAATAACAGTGTCCTGTTAAAGGCAGGGTATTTATACTTTTCAACGAGCAGGTATTGCCGAATGTTGCATGGCCGAGAGCAGGTGTATTCATAACATACCCGTAATGAAAAGTCAAAACGGAATACTGTTACATGTAAGAAACGACGATATGATTTTTTTGCGCAAAATTATTACACTGTGTGGTCCGCGTTTGGATGGTCACGCTTGGGAGGGAAATAGATAAGCTTTTTAAAGCCACATGCATTAACCCCAAAAGGTATTGGGCTTATCGCCCTGTCGTTTTGTACCGTAATGCAGCCTCCTGCGAGGCTCTGAGCCCCAGGAAAGAGATTTAAGCCGTCGCCTACAGCAGGTGAAAGAAACCGACCTCTGAAAAAGTGTCCATATTTATTCATTTTTTAAGTTATTTTATTAGCAAGGATCGAGACGCCTACATCCAGCAGTCACAGCTATTGCGAAAGTAACTCTGATCCAAAAGCAAAAAGGGTCAGGACCTTGGCTGGAAATCAGATTCCTTCGTCTGGACTTGGTGGTGTTAACATCTGCTGACAAAGGGGGGGGGGGGGGGGGGCTGTTAACACTGGCCTCGTTTTTCTAAGTGCAATTATTTGGCAATTTGTCTTGAAAGGAGGCTTTACGACAGGTAATTTAGCGTGGCCTCCTTTGAAACTGAGTTAATTTAACAGTTAAGTGTCCAGAGTTATCACAGGAACAGAAATGGATGCTTAATGTTAATGCGTTTGCGGATGCTGATGCTCGGAAACAGCCTTCATATTCCGGTCTCTCCCTCCAGATAAGATATTAAGGAGGTCTGAGTGTGCTGAATTTTAATCAGCTTTGAACAGATGTCTGTTAAGGCCCTTATTTAACATTGTCAATTGTTCAGCCTTGCATAATTTAGTATGCAGTTGATTTATGTAATAAAACTCATCCCCTATGGCATAAGTACTATGAAACAACTTAATTTCCATGTCAAAGTAATTGATTTTGTTTTTGTCTGTATTGTGTTATCCTCTTGTGGGTTCTTGAAAACAAAGTTAGACGTGGGTCCAATACAACTGCTTCCTATGAAGAGTCTAGTTGGCTGCACCTTGCATCGAAATACATTTGCCTCTATTTGTGCTGTTGAGAACACCCTGCTTTAAAAATTTAAGGTAGTGGATTATGGCTTTATTGTTAACCACAGTTGCTTAACTGAATTTTAATAAAGGTAACTACTCAATTGATTTCCAGCACGTACTATAAGGGTGACAAGAACACCTGGTGAGCCATATTGTCAGCTATTAACCTTGCTGCAAGGACATAGGGGAAGGGTTAAGCATTTGAGTAAGACCTTCCCAGACCTTCCCACGGGTTACTGTACTATGGAATGTTTTTTTTTTTTTTTTTTTTTCCCCTGAAACTTGTCAGTGATAATAAAAAGTCTGATGAGGCGGCAATCTGGGAATGCAGGTAAATTTAGTCTAAAGAACATACGATGCAATGGGGCAATCCAGCATTGGGCTCCCTGACACGTTACAGATGGCCCCAATTGTTGAACAGTTATGTTTGAGGTGGCTTCTTACAGCCCTCATTAACTATAATGATTTTTTGTGGAGCAGGTGCTTGAATGGGGTGGGGGGGGGGATTCCTGGATTAAGGTAAATTTTGCCAGATGGAGGAAGGGAGTCCCCATCGGTAATTTTTGAGTGATTGTCAGTTATTGAAAATGGCCACTTAGAACGTAATAGTAGGGGGTCACCTTCAATCATTCATGCAAAAAGGGCTGGTGCTCATGTACCCTCACTTCCCCCTGCACGTGCCTGTTGTGACCTCTAGTTGCCCACCGGGGGCCGGATGTCTATCCTACCCTGGGGGCAAATTCAGGTAGTTGACAGACACCCTTCCTGGGACTTAGTCACACAAGAAATCCATATGCCTCTTTGGAGAGCTTTGCTAGCTGACAGACACGAGGCCTGGTAAATGCCAGACCTCTGACTATCCAAAAGTGCCAGTGGCCATAGGAAGGATCCTTTATGTATTTTTAAAAAGTGATTTCCTTAATCACTTCTACATTTTTTGATGTGACTGGTTCTCTGCATGAACGGAAGATTGAATATGTCAAGCAAACAGAATAGTTTCCATTATACCTTGTTATCACTTGCATTTCCTCAGTGCAGGAATAGTCTTTCAATATTAAAGGTTGGGTATTTTTGCCTAAAAATGAAAGTACACAGTCGCAGGTCATGATTCCTTAATAATGATAGCTTTAAATAACTTCTTCCTATCTTATCAGTGCGATATTAGTCTTCTGTAGTACAAGGCATAGAAAGAGGAACCAGAAACTTGTTCCCAGTCATGGGTTGTGTTGCTCAGTGGTTCGGGGTATGTACCCCTACCTACGCAATCAAGCTCTTCAAGCCTGACACTCATGAGCAAGTGAAACCATCTCCTGCAATAGAGCCTGGTGACACAGACCGAGACTGACGTAGTGAGCCCTGGTGAGAGCTTATGTAAACATCATCATTAGAGATAGTGCCCAAGCAAGGGGTGTCCTGGCATATGGGGGACACAATGATGCGTGGAATAGATTACAGCGGCAGATACTGTGTCCTGTCATCGGAACCTACTGCCTCATTGCTGCAGGGATGATTCAGACAACATGTATCACTAGTGCGCTTGAACACCCTTGTTTAGATAAACTTTCTATTTCTTTTCAAGTTGTAATTGAGGTGCTCATTTTGGCAGAGCATTTGCGGCCAAGGAGGTATAGATGGTAATGTGTCAGGATTGTTTTAGATCAGTAGGATTCTCTTCTGTGGTTTGTCTGGTATGCTATTTCTTATCTAAATGTGTCAAATTAGTGAGGAATCGTCACAATTCTGTGTAAAATTACTTCTAGCACAGTAAAAACATATCTCTGGTATCGAAGGTCTATTTGTAGGAAATATAAAGTGTCCTGTAAGTTTCTGGCCAACTCGCTTATACAACCAGGGCAGTGGTTCAACTGCACCCTGGGATTGCGAGCAAATAGCAGTTGTTATTGGTTTTTGGCTGGAGTTCCCTTTTAAAGCCCGGCTTGGTATCACAAAAAGTTATTTATAGGTTTAGATAAGGCTCTTTTGATTTTCAGCACTGTTGCTATGGACAGTCTTGTTGAGAAGAGAATGATGTATTTGATATGCTAATGTTGAAGTAAGAAGTTTTTTTTTGAATCAGCTTAGGTTCACATTTCTTTTGATAATTCTACATATTGTCTTACTGACTTTTGGGGGGGAGGCGTATAATATAGTTTGAGGACCTTACTGGAAAGAAAAGAACATCCAGGGTGTTAATTAACACCTGCCGCAGAAAGCAAAATGTCACCTTCGTTATTTTCGGTGGCCCCCATCAGGTGCGTTTGGTTCATTATGACTAAGGCCTCTCGGTGAGCACCCTCCCAAAGCTAATTATGCCAAGGGAAAAAAAGTTTGCTGGGCCAGCACACTTTGATGGACGCCTCCAGAGCTTTGGCCTGCAGATGGGTCACCTAATTAAATCTGTAGGGCCATCAGGGTGACCCAGATTAGCAGACCAGGGCCTCCTGTACAGGAGAAGGTCCCTGCCCTTGGGACGCACCAAGCACTAAAGTTATGCTATGAGCTCTGAATGGGTTTTGTGAACTACTGGTACATCCCTTTGGGTTCTATGGTGCTCCATGCAAAGACACACACACACACACACACACACACACACACACACACCCAAATCAATCAGTCAGTTAGTCTATCTATCTATCTATCTATCTATCTATCTATCTATCTATCTATCTATCTGTCTGTCTGTCTGTCTGTCTGTCTGTCTGTCTGCCTGCCTGTCTCTGTATATCTATTGATTCTCTGCTATGAAATCCCTTTTTTGTCTCCTGTCTCATTTTATCTGATGGATTGTACTTCTTGGCCACCCTCCATCTATTGAACTTTGATTAGCTTTCATTGGGGCATCGCTATTCCTTAATCAGCATTTTTATCACTCTGGCGGATGGTGAGACGTGTTGTATAAATAGTAAAATTGAGGTTGAAAAATAAGGCTGTTTGAATGGTGTGTTAGTCACGGAGAGGGTAGCGATTCGCATCTCTGGCAGCCTTGAATGATTCTGCCTTTCGTTTTCCCGTTGACCTCCCAATTCGTTTGCACCTTCTGTAGTGCGAGTTTTTGGATGATCAGGTCTCAGCAAAAAAAGGATTAATGATAGCAAACAACGTCGGCAGCACTGATCTCAGTTTGGAATGTGAAATTAATTTTACTTTAAGTTTTCATTTGTTGCAGGTGCATGAAACATTGGAAAACTGAGAGACTGAAAACAATCTAAAATAAGATGGTGAGCTCATGGGACCTATATAGGCCTGTTGGGATATTAATCTCTAACACTGGAGTCAAGGTCAGTGCTTGACTGAAATTTGTCTTCAAACCCTGGAATTAAGGTCAATGTTTGATTGGATTTTGACTTCAAACCCTAGAAGTAGAAGCAAGGTCAGTGTTTGATTGGATTTTGACCTAACCCCTAGCAGTAACAGTGAGTATTTCACTGACACACACCACTTTCTATGACATGCTTATTTTATTGTTTCTGGTTCCTTTGAGGGTTTGAGGACTTGTGAGGTCAGTACAGCTTAGCTCTAATAAAGAGGAATGAAAAGTTCTTTGCGCTTTCTGATATTGTTTTATAAGGATTAATTGAAATGTTTGTAGAATCTCCTTACTGTGTCTGTTGATTCATTGCCGCTGTATAATTCAGAGCCAAATTACTTTTGTTTTGGATTAATTATGTTCACTGACATAATTAGGTTATGATGGAGACAGTAAGACAGTAAGAGTTGTTCTCACATTATCTATTTACTGCCTAGTTTAGTTGATGCCCATGGGTTGAGACTCATATCAAATAGTCATGGTGATTTCCTTCCAGGCTGTCTTTTTTCTGCCAGAAGAAGTATGAGGACCATCTCTTCACAAACACTTTTATAAAGGTTTGCCCCTAGGTAGGAAGGAAATGCTATCATTAGACACAGATGGGATTCAGACAGAAATAGGCTGGCATTGACTCTAGTCTGCCAATTCCTGGTGACAGTACTGTCTGAACCTAAATAAATGTTACTTGAATTTCTGTATGCCCATTTACCTCAAAGGATGCATCACAGTAAATATGCTATATTAACCTGATTGCACTGACGTCCACACAGTAAAAGTGGTGCGGATAAAAAGCTTTCTCAGTTACACGGCATTTGCACACTATCGGCTTTTGTTATGGCTCATTTTAGAATGTAACTGAATCCAGTGGCCAGGTGTAATAGCAGTGTGGAAACAGTTACCCGTTCTTCCTGTGTACCAGTATTGGCAACAATCTGGCTGACAGCATGTCTTGTCGTCTGGGCTGCTGTGAGCTCGTCACGTAGGGAGTCCTCACGGGGTTGCCCAGGGAGCACTTTTAAATCATCTCAATGGTCTGACATCCATCCTGTAATCTGTATGCTGCACTTACACACGTGCTGCTCACGCTGCTGGTTGCCCTCGGTAACGAGCATCACCTTGGCGAGGAGACACCAATCTCCGGGAACCAGAGGGATGGAAAAGGTGACCGAGCCGCTGGTTGAAGGTCGGTTTTACTGGTAGATCGAGGCTGTGTGTCGTGGAGCGTGGAGCCTGCTTTGTGCGTCTTTCTCTGTTTTGTGCTCGAAATATCTTTGAATCTTTTCATATAAAACAGAAGTTGTTCCTTCACCTCTGCATTGGCGTCACTGGCACTTTGAAATGTTAAGTGTTAGTACCAAAAAGTGTTAAGTGTGAGTTCACTTATTTTTGTTTTGGATTGAAAGACAAAATTGTGCTGCAGTTTGTCACCGAATCCCATCTGGGAAGCAGGGCTGGTTTGGGTAGCACCCCTTGTGCATTAGTCTCAGAGAACTTTCAGACTGGATTGTTCCACCGAAAGATCTGTGACTTTATGCCTCACGTGGTTCATTTCGGCTGGAATGAGATCCTGGGAGGCTAATGGCATGGTTCTTAATGACCTGACCACAGCACTTAACCTGAACACTAAACTGAATGAACAGGTGAAATTACCCATTGTTCGAGATAGAACTGTTGGGTTTTAAAAACTAATAATGACGAATGGGCAGAGTTGGCGATTCTGTGGCCACTTAATGATTTGAGAGTTTGGTGCAGGTGAATGTTGGCTCAGCTGTCCTTAGGAACCACCAATAAATTACCCTCAGTGCTAAAAGCTCCCTCCCCCATGCTGCATCTCCTCATTACCGAGATGCTGACAAGTCTTTCTGCATATGTGTTACAGTAGCATGTCCAGGCCTGTAGGCTCGCTTCACATCGTTAGCTCGACTTCACAGTCTGATGAAACCAAATAATCCAGCATTTATCGTGGGCACCAAAGAGCGCCTTGTTACAGGCAGTAACAGGAGGAACCAGGCTATGATGGAACCTGTAGTGGTTGGCTCAGTCATTTGCCCCAGACCACTAACTGCTTTCAACTACTTCCTATCGGTGACTTTTTTGGTATCCCGTATCCTCTTGGGGTAAACCATAAAAACCATTACTAACCGCTCTTGGTAATCCAGGCTTTGGGTTATGAAACCACCTTTATCCTGTCTGGAGTCAACAGAAGCCCATTTATGAATCAAAAATAGATATGATGAACTATAAACAGGCAGATCCCGCTGAGTGGTGGTGTCGGGCGATGGTCTCTAAGCACGTTTTTCATTGCTACCATGTTAGAGGTGTTTTCACATAAACACAAACATGGCAGGTAGACTGTAAGGACCATTTTGCAACAGGAAGAGCATCTCTGTGAAGGAATCACCTGTGCCCCCCTCCCTGTTTAGAACTTACACCACCACTGGGTACGTACCCAAAAGTTGGCCATGTGATGCCCGGATACTCCCATAGGTCTGCCTTTTTTTTCTTCTGGTCCTTTTTGTATAGATATCACGTAGGCACCTGGGCCCCACCCTTAGGGGTAGCAGGTTTGATTCCCACATTTCCTCCCAGTGACCACACTCCCTGTGATGAACCCGTCCATTGTGGCCCTCACCTCATGGCCTGTGTTTCCTGGGATGGGCTCTAAGCTCGCTGTCAGTCAAGATCAGGATCTATAGGATCTTCACCTTTATTATGAGCAGTTTGGCCTGTTGTGATTGAACATCTCTCATTCGTGAATTCTCCTTTTTGCTAGATATCATCTCTGTACTACAGTTAGCAGGAATCCCCAGGGGAACACGCTCCGAATATTGGCAAGTGGTTTTAAATATGCTACTGAGCCACCTTCTGCCCTGTTTCCACTGTAAGGCGGTCGTGGGGGGGGGGGGGGGCACGTCTACGTTCGGGCATTTGGGCCGGGGTCTGTTTGTCTGCAGTCGATGGGGTGTGGCTGTTCAGCTGGGGATGGACGTGGGGGAAGTTGGAGCAGAGGAAACAGGCCAACCGGGACCCAGCCCGCTGGCTCCATATGTGACTCTCCATCAGTCGGATGTTCTTTGGCTTCTATCGTGGTGGGCAGCAGCAGATCCTAAACAGCTGTGCCTTTATTACCGGCCATACCTAACAAGTAAATAAATAACATGGACATGTGTTACGCTGAGCTGCCTCCTAACCAGTGTAAAATGACTCATTGTCATGAAGGATCTGTTGGGCACTCTCGCTTTTGCTGTCTGCTTCCCTCTCTCATCAGCTACTTCCTAATTAGTGAGAGGATAACATCTTTTTTTTTTAGCTTGAAATGGGTGATTTTGTGACTTGAAACAACAGACAAAGAAGCATGAGGGTGTGAGATGCCCCCCCCCCCTCCGAATTTAAACAGATGGAGATCTGTGGCTTCCAGAAGCACATCTATGCTGGGAGCAGATTATTGTGCATGCTGAGAAGATTTGGCTATACCTGCAGTTAATGGTTGTACATTTCATGTGTGGTTCTTTCATTTAGGTTAAGTCCACGAGGAAGCCCTGGTGCCAGTCCCCCCCCCCTTACATTCCTGTCTCTCCACCTTTGCACCGCAAAAGACCATTTGCATCCTCTATGTGTTTCAGTGTAGACCTCAGCCAAAGAACATTAAAGAATGACAGTGCCCATGAAGGCAGGATTGGTGAAGCACCGAATTACCCTCACACACAGGCACAAAGAAATGCACCCGAGCTGTTTGTTGAAACACGTCGGAAACATTCAACCTGTAGCTCTGCTCATCTCCATCAGCGTGACTGTAATAATGCCCTCTGGCAAGCCCCGTGATAGCGAGAATGAAGCCATGTAATGTCACTCCTCCTCGCCCCTCACTCTGTCGCTCTCGCTGGCAGGCTGGCGGTGGTGTTGCCGGGAGAGACTGCTACCTCCACGCATGAAGTAGGTCTTACGTTCATCAGAGTAAGCCATGCGTGTGTGCCATCCGGGCGTCACCATGGCGGTAGCTACCTGTAGGGCATCGCCGGTCCGAAATACCTTCCGAATTCTGAATGCTGCCACTGACGTGACACCCTCTGAAATAACAAATGATAGACGTTCTACGGATCTTTGTTTTGTGGAGCAGAAGTAAGCAATAACATGAGGCAAATGAAGGGAGGGTCCTCCAAGAGACTGTGTTTTAGATTTATCTACGTAATGGTGTTGATTTGTGGTCCAGTAGTTATGTAGAGTTGTGGCATGTGACTCGGTTTGTCTTGAGCCCTCTGTTTGGTCATTCCATACAATTGTATATAAAAGTCTTTGTGCGGGTCATGAGGTCAGTGCCTCCTTGTAGCCACGCAGAAAATTGGCAGCATGTGCCCCGCAGCTTGTGGCTGTGTCTTTGGGATGCAAACCCAGTCTCATTAGATCTGCTCACCATGGGGATGGGCTGAGGCAGGAACAAAGAGGAACATAACATGGATTGACCAGCTCTTCCAAGAATCCTTCTAACAATGGTTTCAGCAGAGTATGTATTGTGAGGAGGCAGAATCCCAGCTGGGAATAGCTCTTTCTGGAATGTCGATGGCTTGCTAATTCATAGGCGCTGCTCATTCATGTCAGTCGTCTCCACGGTCGTGTCGCTGATTCCAGCGATATCATATCACATATCACAGAGCGTCATTTGAGTTCATAATATTAAAAACATATTTTCTGGAATGATCAGCAGCACTGTTAGGCAGTAAAATTGATATTACCTTGACTGATAAAATCCACAGAATTTGAACTGTAAATCTATATCCTACGAGATTTTTATTATTGATTCAAATTCTCATTTGACAGGAAGGTCACATATGTGATGTCATCTTAAAGCCCTAATTGTCCTCTGTAAGGAATAACAGGACTTAATAGAGTGGCATGTATAGTATGAGAAATTTGAGCACGGGCAGAATGACAGGGGGCGATGTGTACCCACCAGTATTTGTTTTGGCTTAATTCATTCCCCCAGTAAAAAGAAAATAAAGACCTTTGTATTTATATTAAGTTGTGTCCCCTTGGTATCAAACTCTGTCCTATGCCATTGGATATGAGCAAAAACATAAAGTCCTCCACAGAGGACAAAAATGAATCGCAAGATCTCCGGAGTATATAAAGGTATAATATTGACAGAAGAGAGCACAAGAAATCTACACAACTGCAAGTAGAAACCTTTGATTGTTGGTTTGGCATTTCCAGTATTTATATAACTTTATCCTCAAAAGCAGAGGTCTGTGAGGATTTTTTTTTTGTAGTGTTCCACCTCTTCCTTGATTTTTCAAAGATGCTGTGTTATGTGGTACCTGGATCAGCCTTGGATTATCCATGCATCAGCCTTGGATTATCCGTGCATCAGCCTTTGATTATCCATGCATCAGCCTTTGATTATCCATGCATCAGCCTTGGATTATCCATGCATCAGCCTTTGATTATCCATGCATCAGCCTTTGATTATCCATGCATCAGCCTTTGATTATCCATGCATCAGCCTTGGATTATCCATGCATCAGCCTTGGATTATCCATGCATCAGCCATGGAACTTTATATTTCTTCTCCTGAAATTGGCTGTGAGCTACAGGCTCCCAAAGCTGCTGAGTGAAGGCGGTTAGGTGTTTGTCGCTGACGGCCGAGGCTCCTCTGTGATGGTTTTGTTCCTTCGCAGGCGGCTGTCCTTGGTTCTAACTTCACCTGATATCGGATAGGGTTGCTTCTGGGTTGATTTCCTCCATCCGTTTTTCTGCTGTGTAGTACAAGGCATAAAAAGAGTTGTGAGGTGAAAGACATGGTGGCTCAGGTTTGTGGCCTTAACCGTATCCATCATTAAAAATGCCCAAGGACATTAGCAGTAAGTTATCTTTTATTATTATTTTTTTGCGCTATATACTTAATTCAAATGTATTGCAGTGTGGAGTACACAGGTTAAAAACTTTGTCGGCTTTTTCCGAATTAGATAAATTTGGACTCACACAAACTTATCCAAGATGCATAGAGGTTACGGAGGCGCTAATGCAAAGAGGCGACATATGCCTCTGAGTAAATTTACTGTGAAAATGCAGTATTTTAACTTTTCATTTATTACATATGTGTCCTTTAATACTTATTGCTAGTATATTTTTACTTTATGTGTTTTTTGGCTATAAGGTACCTTGAATGGTATAGTTAGGTGTGTAAATCAACTCTGGTTCATGTAAGAGTTTGTGAAACTGATGATTTAGGTCAGTTGAAAACTGCCATGATATTTCTGAAATTCTTGACTTTGTATCCAGCAATGGCTGCTGTTATGTTATCCGTTGTGAAATATCCGATTATGACCTGTGATGGTTGTGTTGTCAGACTTAATGCTTTCATTCGCTGTGTCCTGACATGCGGTAGCTGTGAGAACGTGCAGGTGGTGGTGCAGTATCGTATTTCGGCGTCTAACGTGTTTTGTAAATTTTCCGTCAGGGCCAGTGCGTCACTCGGGCTCTGCACCGACGTCCGGATAAAATCATCAGTTCTCGAAGGCTGAGTGAAATGGACGTCGATAGATTTGATAGGACTGTGAGGTTTTTTGGAGCAGTTTCGGCACATGAGTTAATTGCCGGCTTGACATCGAGGGTGGGGTAGCTGGAGAAGGTGTTGACCTTTGTGGGAGAAAGCGAGGATGGGCGTGGAAGCGGTATGCTGTGCATCATCTGCTGAAAATGAGAGGAGGGCTGGGGATGATTAGTAGTCAGCTGGGATTCTTCTCGTCTGCCCGGCTGAGCCCCCAGGCCTACAGCAGAAAACATTCACACACAGTGCAGTACATATCAAGAGAATAAAAACTGCCTGGGCTGACAAACTGTGTTTCATTATAAAATTTTATTACTCTCATCTGGAGGTGTAGAGACTTTTTCTGCAGCCTTTGTGTCAATTTCAGCTGAAGGAACTGAGTGAAATATTTAATGTGATTTTATGCCGGAGAGGTAAAGCCGCCGGTGTCTGTTAGCAGTCCCTGACTACAGATGCTCTGCCTTTTACGTCAAGGATTTTCTTGCTCCTTTGAGCCACGTTCAATTCTTTCTGTACTGTCAGATGTTGTTTCATTCATTAACGTTTGATTTCCACTTCAGCAAATTGGTTTAATGGGAGTCCAAGACAAGCATGAAGCTAAAATAAGAACCACAAAATAACAACAAAATAATTAATGGTTGTGAGATGCGTTTTATTTATTAATATTATCATTTTTTCCTCCTTCTCGTGATTCAGGATGCACGCCTTGTCCAACGGAAGGTGTGAAGGTTTTGTCTGCCTTCGTATTTCCCAGTTTTCACGCTCCACTTCCCCCTGCTGGATTCATTTGTACTCATTTTGAGAAGCAGTAACATCAAGAAGGAGTCATGAAGAGGTGATTGGGTGGGGCCTCTGTGAACGTGGCAGACTGATATTTTTGGCTCTTTTATTGTCGTTCATCTCTCCCAGCCTAGTGACATTGTCATGGCTTGGTGAGGTCACCTGCCTGTCGCAGTAGCTGTGCTCTTCCTGAGCTCCTGTGTTAAAAGCATCAAATGTGTCCTTGGCTTTTTTTTTTATTGTTCCCTAATTCTTGCTGCCAGGGGTCTCACCCAACGATGACTTTAGGGACTCTGTACCAGGTGTGCCTTTACATCAAAGGCTCAGGCATCTGTTGCGTGCCCTTGGTTTGCCCTGGTGTTGATTGAGTCTGCCTGGAGCTCACATGGTGCACTGTGCCCTCCGACAGACTCCCAAGCTCCGTTGAGAGAGATGCGGGCCCTTGAGTGACACTTGGAACCCAGGGCACCAGAGGAGTCATGGAGCTGCGTGCTGAGGCTCAGGGGAAGCTCATCTAAAGTCAGGTGAGCTTACTGGGCCTGGAAGTGCCTCCCGCTTTGGCACACACTATCGCTACCCTGCTCACATATGAGGTTCCTGTTAGTGTGGCTGGCCAGTCTCATTTCGGTCTGCTAATGGTTTTGAAACAGAGATGCGCATGAAACTGCTCAACAGGAAACCTGATATGCCAGCAAATATTCAGATACCCATCACACATTAGAGGCTAACAATTGAAATTCACCCGAATCAGTTTTTCTAGAATGAGGTTAGTGTATGGAGGCTAATGTTAGCATTTCACGTTCGAGTCTAACCAAAACTCATTCATGGCACACACTTTGAAGGGAAGCTGGAGAATGCTGGGGAAGTCAATGCCTCTTTCCCTTCAAGTTCAAGGCTCTTCTTGTTTAAGGAAACCTTAGGATTGAGCTCCTTCTCATTACACAGTAAAAGGAGAAGCTTCCCCTGCTGGTTTTATAATGGCTTGTTGTCAACTCTCCAGTTGTTCCACATCCTTCTGGGGTTCCCCGCAGAGGGAGGAGCTGACCCACGGGACCACGCCCTACCTCTGTGTTACCGGGGCCTGGGGCTACCCTAAGGAGGTAGAAATAGCTAGAATTTGTTCGGTCTTATTAGTCGTAAAATGTTATCGAGTCTTAGCACAGCGATCGTTTTCAGATGCTGGCATGCTCACCCAGTAATCCTGCTTCTTCCACACCTGGATCTGTTTACTCTGGTTTAAACCACCTGCTGCTCCTGTTTCTGTTTTTGTTCTTGTTCGTTTTTACCGCCATCACCGTGCTTCTGGATTTGGAGTTTTGTACAGAAGAGCTTTGTGAGAGTGTTATTGGCGTTCTTCAATATCAATAGACCGAAATCTGCTTGAACCTTCTTCTGTCACTGTGTAAAGCTTGCACTTGTCAAAGTCTTCCTCCTGATCTTTAGCGGATGATGGGAGATGCAATGCGTCGGTGAGAAACAGAAAGTTGCTCGGCGCTTAATGAAGAGCAGGGGCTTTGCATGTATGACACTTCGTCAGAGCGAACCGAGCTTGGCACTCCGATTGTGCCGGTATCCGTCCAAGCCTGCTGCTCTGGGATTTTTGTACAGAAAGACGACCTTTGACCTCCCAGGTATGTAAATGTTTTGAATACAGAGAACTATGTCTCAGGTTTGCACTGAGCTGCCAAATAGCGGGATCTGTAAAATTAGTTGGGTTGATCGAACCTATTGGGCAACTGACCCTTGCAGTACACTCTGCTTTACCATGCCACCCTGTGTATTATTTTAATAATGGACATGTTTCTGTTGAGACCTGTTTCCGTTGAGTTTAACACAATGTGCTTGAAGCTAAGCCACAGGTTAGGATAGGCAAGCATCTCATTCTCATAAGATCTTGTTCCCTTTCTGAGGATGTAGTGCAAGAACGCCTCCAATTGTTAATAACTGTCGCTAGCTGTTTGCCCTTTCATAACTGAACAGGAAGGTGGTCGGTTTTGCTATTAGTTTCCCATTTGCTCTTCCCTGCACCTCCAATGAAAATAATTCCCTTGTGATGCTTAGCTGGTGCTGTCGGTGGGCCAGACACCATCTTCTTGAGAGTTCTCTGGGTTCTCATAAAAATGCTCTGCTGTAGTCCTTCCACGCTGTTGCTGCAGGTAGGAGGACAGTTATAGATTATGATGATTAGGGTGATAACCGTGCTGCCTTTTCTTCACTTGGGGTTAAATACCATGCAGTGAATTAAAACAGGAGTAGCAGAAAAACACTCCGTCCCCTATGGTGACGAGGCCATCGATGTCGCTTCTTTATCCACCAGATTCAAGTGGTTGTCATTTATTTACCTGCCAAAACATCTGAGCGATTGGCTACGGAGGGGACATTTTGTTGCCTAGCGAGGAATTTGATAGTTCTTAGATTGGTGCAGTGACAACTCAAGGCAAGTGTAGGTCACAGACCGTGACATGCAAAGATATGCTAATCTGACCTCCAAGAACAATTAGTGGCGCTCCAGTTAATGAAGACTTTTTGGCGTTAAGCCCCCCGGTACTTTAAAAGAGGAATGGTAATAGATGTCAGCTCTGTGGTGGTTTGTAGTGCTGGGCTAGGGGCTGATGTGCTGGGAAACCCTGTGGTACAAACGACAGCTCCCTCCTACATCGTTTCCACTTGCACTCAGTAATTTGTTGGGTGTCCATCAATTGGTTGACTTCCCTTCATCCTGGCAGCCTTTGTGCCCTCCTGCATGACCCTTACATGAAGTAAGGGTGCAGCTGGCTTTCCTGCAGTAGCACAAATTGCCTTCTGGTTCAGTAGTGAATGTGATCTGTTTTTTGGTTTGATCCATCGCAGACTGCCTACCTTGACCGTGGTTATCAAAAGGACACTATTCCTACTCGGTGACAACCTTTCTCAGCTTGGATGCAGTAGGATAAATGACCTGTCCCTATAGATTTCCTTTTGACATGTGACTGCTTAGATTCTCTCCGCTATTAAATGCTGCGCCTTCAAGTGCTCTCTAGCTAGCTCAGGACCATGACTGGCACCCGAGCTCACTGCATGGCCTTGTGGCATTACCTGAGGACCCCCTGCCCCAATCCTGAGAGTGTAGGTCTTCAAAACACTTTGGTTCTCAATGCATTCTGGGACTTGGGCAATTTGTTGCTACCATGGTTTGTTCTGACAGACAGGCTTAATAAACGCCCTGAGAATATGCTAATGCTAAAGGTTTTGCTGTTTGTTTTTTTTTCCCCATAGCGTTGGTTGATATAGATCCAAGTCTGCAGGTGTGATTTATGAACAAGTATTACAGGCTCAGAAAATGTCAGCTGAATAGCAAGCCTTTAATTGCTTTAAATTGCTTTAAAATTGAAGATTTTTTTTTTTATTTTTGATGTTGAGCATAACTAGAAATGGCATTTCCTGTAGAAAATGCATGACTGCTGGAAGCTTCTAGGTAGGAGGAGAAAAATAAATTTAAGTCAATGGGAGGAAAATAGAGGGATGCAAAAGAGAGGATGAAGCAGGGTTAAACAGATGAAAGCTGGTTGAATACTATTGAGCTACATGCTGGATATCTTCAGTAAGTTTGGAGGTTTTAAGTTGAAGATTGACTGAATGGGAGGAGTTTGAAAAATTTCCCCATACGAGTCTATGGGAAGAATTTATGGAAAGAGGGATGAAAAAGAGGGATGCGGGTGTAATGTATGTATTGTATGAAAAATACAAGCGCACTTCTCCTTAATGCGCAGAAAGTTTTACATGTGGTATGGGGTGGTGGTGAAAAAATATAGGACGAGATCCTGGGAAAAAGGAAACAAAATCTAATAAATATGTGGGAGAAGGTAGTGATTGCTGTGCATGTACAAAGCAATCACAACCAGCCCTCCACTTTCCCCCCAGTGACTTAAATGCTCATCAGCCTAGTCCTACCTGGCCTTGAACCTGTAACCTTCCAGCTACAGATCTTATGTCCATAACTGACCTATTGCTCCTGTGCTGCCTATTTATCCAAGAGTTCTTCTGATCTGTTTCTTTCCAGTGAGGCAATAGTGCTTTCAATATGTGGAGCAGGGAATAGGAATGATATGGTGACCTATTGCCGGATTACATAATGCCACAAGAAGAGGTGTGTGGGAGTGCCTTAATTTTCTACCAGAAGCGAACGCCTTACCGGCATTTTTTCCTGAGCTCGAAGAGGCCAGCCAAGATACTTGTGTTTCAGTCAAGCTATTTTAATGAATAGTTAATGTTGAATTTTTTTTTTGTTGTCAAGCCTGAGTGATGTGCCCGGCGTGTAAACCTAAACCCGTGCTGCTTAGAAAATGAGTCCCATTTCCTTCAAGCAGGATGTAGCTGGACATCACAGGCAGCGTCAAGCTTAAGAAGACAAGGGGCTGATGGTCGTCCAAATGGCTTCCAGCCGCTAACTGCAGGATCATCTCTGCTGCATGGCTGTTAGCGACTGAACCACGGAATCCCTACCGGCTCCAATGTGAACGTGCCAATAGATTGGGAAAATCGTTAGGAACGTCGTCAGTACTGTCAACAGGAGATCAGCGGGAAATCACACATATCCTTTTTGACCAGGAGCCATAATGTTGTCGTATCCGAATGAGCCACTCAAATGTTTGCAAGTTCTTAGCCTAGAAACTTCTGTTTCTAGATTTTCTTGGCGTGGTGCTGCTCACCCCCAGATCCCCGGGCCCCACCCCCAGTGAAGCCTTTTATCTCAATTAAAACATCATGCATCATCTTACAATTCAGGATACACTATGTACTTGTAGCGTTCGTCTGCAGTGAGTTCTTTCTGTCTGTTCGTCCCTCCTCTCGTCGCCTGTCATTTTCCATGCATCTACTCTGAACTTCAGACATGTTTTGCAGGCATTTTATTTCATTTTTAATACACATCCTTTTGTCTTCTATATAAACCCTTTTTGGCTTTTGTCTTCTCCTTCCCACTGTGTTCTCCTTCTCATTGTGTTCCTTGATCCAGAATAATTAATCTATCTGTAGAGCGACCAGATAATCCATGTCAGTCAGGACACATTCAGCTACTTCAGGTTTTACAAACTACTTTAAAACTGAAAGGCTCCTGTGCTCGGCCAAATAGTTCAGTTCTTCTTGTGTTTTGACTGGTTTGTTTTCTTGATTGAAAGACTCATCCAGCTGTTTCACATTAACATTAGTGACACATGCCTGATTATAGGCGACTGACCAATCAGCACGCAGCAAGAACTCGGTGCTTAAGTGATGGGGGGCTTCCTGTGGGGGCTTGGAGTCTATCCCAGGCAGCACAGGGCAAGAGGAAGGGGTACACCCTGGACAGGATGCCAGCCCATTACAGGGCACGCGCACACACACACACACACAAACACACACACACACACCCACACAACTAAGCACACACAACATATGGAACCCTCAGCCCTGGAGGTGTTCGCCAGCAGTGTCCTAGAACAGCTAATGTACATGAGAATTTGTTGTCTGTAATATTGTGTTTTTATTTTAATGCATTATATGTAATTATTCCAATTTCCTTTTGCAGTAGTTTTACATGCATTGTGTTGAGTTTTTCTAAGCAACAAGCTGCCTTCTGCCTGGACTAATATGAACCACAGGAGACAGATGTTTCCAGCAGAGCTGTGAAACTGTCATATTGCATTGAAATAATAATAATCTTGAGCATCTCTGACATCTAAGTAACGTTTTGTCGGCGAGCTGGTGGAGTAGTAGATTAGGTGCTAGACTTGTGCCAAAAATGGCTTCTTTCTGCAGGAGAACAAATTATCTTGGAGAAAATATTTTCCTCCATCTGTCCTCTGAAATGAACCTTGTTATATAGGTTGTTAAGATATGTCTGCAATAACCACTTCTTAAAAATAACTCATGCAGCAAGACGCTCATTTTGAAAGTGAAATTTTACGTTTGGTAACACTTTACTTAAGGCCATGTTATTAGTAATTTATAAACACATTCATAACAAGTAATAATTCATTCATAAAGCATTATAAACATGGCTGTAAATATTTATAAAAAGGCATAACATATAGCAATGTGTATTATGCATTATGAATGCTCTATGAAACTCTCATCTATAATGCACTATAGATACCTTTATAATGCATTATAATGGTCGGTATAAGCATTACGGATGCTTTATACTGCGTTATGAAGGTATCTATAGGGCATTATAGATGAGAGCTTCATGGAGCATTCATAATGCATATAATGCATGCCATGTTTATATAAATATTTGTAGCTGTGTTTATAATGCTTTATGAATGCATTATGAATGCATTTATAAATTACTGAAAACTTGGCCTTAAGTAAAGTGTTACCACAAGTTATTTATTTTTAATCTTTTTCCACATCCCCGTCTCAAGGATAAATCTTTCTTAAGGCTATATTTGAAGCTTTAACTGTCTTGATGGAATTTGCAAGATATTGGGCTCAGTTTTAAGGTACACTAAGGTAACAGCATCCTGCTAGCAGCATTCTGGTGACCTGTGGGGGTAAGCTGAAGGTAATATCACTAGCCATGTTTGTGAGGGCAGCTAACCACACCTCTGACATTAGAAGATTGGACTGTAGAGGCTGCTTTATGTCATACTCGATCGGAACAGGCCCGTATTCCCCATACGGGCTGACACTGATACACCTGCTTACAATTGCTCTCATTAACCTTAAGGATCAGTAACCTCGTCCACCTCAATCTCAGAGACAGCAGTGGTTGGCACAGTGATTTCCTCCTCAGGACCAAAAGACATGCAGTAAGGTTAATTGGTATCTCTTAATTGTCCATAGTGTGTGTATGTAGAATAGGATAGAATAGAAAAATGAGGGGGAATTTTGTTTTTTTTTTCTTGCTCTCCATATGGGGGGGGGGGGGGGGCAGTCAAGGGGCCGCCACCTTGCAGCACACAGGGAGCCCGGGGTTAAGGGCCTTGCTTAAGAGCCCACAGACGTGAATATTCTGTCAAGGCTGGGCTCAAACCAGTGACATTCTGATCACAGGCACAGAGGCTGAGCCCAATGAGGCACACACCACTCCCTACAATGGGCTGACAGCCTTTCCAGGGTGTACCCCAGCCTTGGGATGGGCTCCAACCACCCAGGCTTGAATAAGTAGGTGGAGGATGGAAGGATGGATGGATGGACTACTGGGCCTTCAATGATTGTTAACATGTGATATAGAATGCCGTACGAAATGGTATAATACGACATTCATACCTCTTACTGTCACAAATCATATAATCATATGATCAGGGTGAACGTGGCTAAGTGCTGTTCACAGGTCGCTCTCGCTGAGATTTTTTACGATGCAATAACACAGGTTCGGTTAGCTAATGGGGACGTCTCACAGGAAGGAGTTTAAAAAGACAGGCTCTCTCATGTGATCTCTTCAGATGGGCGTGTGTGAGATTGTTCAGATCTTTACACTTGATTTATTATTTTGGGCGGTGGGGTGCAATACCTGTGATTTATTTATAGGTCATAATGGTTGTAGCCTTCATATAATATTCATCAGAAGATTTCTTGAAGGGAACACCTGCACTGTCCAAATATCGGAAATATTTCTGCTTTGGGCAGCACAATGTGTAATACCATTGTCTCACGCCTCTGGGATTGGTGGTTTGAATCCTGTTTCCACACCGTGTGTGTAGATGTTACACGGGTTCAGGGGTGCAGTGGGGGCTGGATACCCTGCAAGATTCAGGGGGCCCAGGGCTTTACACTATATAACTATATAATGTAATGGGGCCCCAAGGTGACAAGAGGCTAAGAATTACTGGCTGTGCCGTGCGTGGATTTCCTTCTGCAGTCCAAAGGCATTCGGAGTGCTTGTGTGTGCCCTACTGGAATCCTGTCCAGGGTGCGCCCCCACCTTGTGCCCTATACTGCCTGGGCTAGGCCCTCCGACCCCCCACAGCCCTGTCAAATATCAGTGCCTGGAAATTGGGCGGGTGAAAAAAAATTAATTTACTCAGAACTGTCTGTGCAGAAGTTTTCTATTTCTGTTTTTTGGGTGGTGTGTTTGCTGTGATGGGAATGGAAAGGAAACGGCTCTGTTTATTGGTGTAGAATGGCCAATATCAAATGATGTGTGTGCGTGTGAAAGGATGAGAGTGAGGTAGAGAGAGAGAGAGAGAGAGAGAGGAGGAGGGAGGAGGGGCAGACTGCGAGAATAAGAGCCGGAGCCTCTGCAAATAAACAGAGCAGGGAAATGTGAAGAGAGGAGGGGGAATATCAGCGAGGGAGAGAGAGAGAGGGGAAGTGGACGAGTGGAAAGGAAGGAGAGCAGGCAACGCAGCAGGGGCACCGGGGAGGGAGGTGTGGGGAGCGCATGAAGGAGGCGCGGCTCATACTCCACGGTGCTCTGTCTGCCAGCGTCAGGCACAAGCGGCGCCGATCAGCGCGACGCAACGTCCCGGCAGCATCGTGGACGACAGCGGCGCTTGCCACGGCACGGAGGATTTCCTGTTGAGCTCCCGTGTCACCTTTTCTTACACCGGTGTGGTACGTATGTGTAGTGAAAGAATATAGAGGTTCCTAACCAAAGGAACATGGGTGCATTACAGAGACCCTGAGGGGTCAGATTAACTGCCGTCCGTTGTGGTTTCAGCAGTTACGTTTGTAGCTTATCTTGTGTCGATATGACCTTTGGCGGCTTCTTATTTTGGGTCCGCTTCATGTATCTTGTAGTTCGCTGATTTGTGCGATGAATCGTGCAACGGAGTCTGTTTGGATGCTGCTTCCTGACTTTCTTAAGTAATAAGTTTTTGTTTGTGTGAGATTTGTGGTGGCAGATGAATCTTATGACTCTGGTCATCTTGGCATGAGCACCTGAGACCGGTCCATTCCCTGTTACAGCAGTGGGAGAGCAACTGAATACTCAGGTCCATGAGTTGTGAGCAGTGGGGCTCTCTTCAGTAGCGAGATCTTCTGGGGTGGCCTCTGGAAGGCCTTGCCTTGTTACCATGTGGATTCTTCCTGCAGCATTAATTCAGTGACAGGCGAGCAGACTGACATTTGTCTGTCTGTCTGTGGCGTTTCTGTGGGAGTTAAACAAGATGCAGACTTCCTATGACTAACTGGGCCCTGCATGACATGGATGAGCGTTGATAAATCTGACAGCTGGTTGTTGATCCATGAACCATCGTTTCCATAAATAAGCTCCCTTTATTAGTTTATTGTGGATAATTGTGGATGTCTTGGCTGTCTTTAATTTTATGGTCTGTATATCAATCAGATGAGTGTCAAGGGGACTTTGGAGTGGGCTTGTTATCCTTATTATGGGTTTGTTCATTTGTTCCTGTTTGGTCAGTGGCAACCTTTTACATGTGAGCAATTTTCACAATGTCTTCCTTGCTTGCAAGAATGTTGTCTCCTTTTACATTTATTTTCCTTATACATGATGTTGAGCATGTATGGATGGTGAATTGCAACATGGCATCATGGTCGATCTGTGCAAGGAAACGGTGGGCTTCTTTCTTCAGGCAAGGTTTGAGGAGAACCTGGAGGAAGAAGGCTTGGGTCTCCTGCTCATGTTCAGACCCATCTGAGACCCTCAGGAAGAACACCGTCACTCAGTGGAGGATAGGCGTCTTAGATAATGAAAGTAGCCAAACTCAGTTTTCCTTCATCTTATCCTGATCCTCAAGTCTACTTTTAAGTCTTATCTAGGTCTTCAAGAACAGAATGGTGCCGTAAAAAGTGCATCTTTTGAGCAGTACAGTCCATAATTATCTTTGTTTGCAAAAATGGGGGGTGTCATTCTCCCAAGACGTTGTCCGTGGTCCCATGCTTGACTGACCTTGCTCTTATCTCTCTCGCTGTCTGACACTCCCCCGTTGTCACCAGCCAATTTCTCTTCTCAGTGCAAAATGTCTACTTGGGGCTCTAATTTCCCCACTGCCGATAGGCAGTGCAGTATAACAGACATCTCATGTACTTATCTGGGTCTGACATTGTTGAGGACAATGGTGAATCATCTAATCTTTTGAAGGTCCTGAGTAAGAGCGGCTGAGAGCAGACAGGGTATGGACAGTCCATCAGTCTTCTCATCAAGTGCCCCACCCCTGATGACTCAAGGAATCCTGCCATCTTGAATCTTGCACGCTAATGGTGCCTATTTCTGTATGTGTCCGGGACCCTAAAGAAGATTCACAAACTATTTTGTTCACTAGATACCTGGTAAACAGTTAATGTTGGTTTCTCCCTACCACTCGGCCCAGAGCATTTGGCATATCATCTATATTGAGGGAGATTATATAGCGATAATTATCATTATCGCTTTATCACCCAGCCCTACCTGGAACATGCACAGTCACTGGGGACTCTAGTGTAGGGGTGTGCTTTTGTTGTGACGAAATTTGTTGGTGCTGATGCACTTCCGATGTCTTCCTCCATTAAGCATCACATGGAAGAGGCTGACCTCCCCCTCTGTGGATCCGCACAGACTGGTGGTATTCTGTTTGTCTAAAGGGGAAATTCTCAAGATTCTTCTTTAACGGGTCAAAGCAGCTAAGATGCCATTTTGGGTCTGGGTAACTAACCTCCACACTCCAAAAAATATCATCTACTGCTGTTTGGTGGGCAAACTCAGTTAAAGTGGGATACTTTGCTTTTTTTCTGGAAAGTTCTGCCATTCACAGAAATAAATAAATGAAAGTCTTGTGAAATTGCATCAGATCAGAGGGTCATGTAACCTGATTTAAAAACCACTGGTGGGGGGTCTCGATTATTTATGTACAAGGGCTGCATTTAATGGTTCATATTACCCATGAAAGGGACCTGGCGGGTGAGGACATGGGGAGAAAGTGGTCTCATAATAAAGGCTTCTGGTTTGACCTGTTTACATTTTACATTTGATGGGTCTCTGGCCCTGTGGGGTGGACTTCAGGCTAGCTACTCTAAGCCCTTGAACCAAGCTCTGAGACTCCCTATAATCTCTGTTGGCTCAGCTTCTAAAGCTGTTGAGTAGTGTTGAGTTACCAATGTTGTACATGATGTTCCGTTTTTTATTACTTTATTTTTTGTGAGTTACAACTTTAGAGGTACACAGTGTAGTGTAATTGAATTGAAAACGACTAGCTGAATTTTTTTTCTGAAACCATTTTCTGGTGTGAACAGCAATTTCTGGATGTGATGTGTTTGTTTACACTGAGCTCATGGCATCTAGAGGACACGCCCCAAATGCAGAGTGACAAGCAAGGGATTGTGGGATTGATTCAGTCAATAAGGTGCAGGCAGGGCACTCTTGGGTAGAACTTCACTGATTTCTTGTGATGCCTGGAGGTATTTTAATACCACCAATCCTAGCCCGTGTGTAATATCGCATTAAAAGCTGTTTGTTACCTGTCATTTGGGACTCGTCAGATGCAAATCAGGTTCTTGGAGTTACACTACAATGGATGTCACTGTTTTTAAATGCACTGAGGCTGCTTTTGCTTGTAATAGAATAGGATAATGATACTATATTCATTCCCTGGGGGACATTGTCCTTTCGTCTGTCCCATCTATGTGGCACAGAGACATGTTTGCTGGTGAAAGCAAGTTTGAGGGTCACAGCACAGGGTCAGCCAGTGTGCAGCTGGGGGTTAAGGGCCTTGCTCAAGGGTCTAACAGTGACATGGTTGTGTCGGCCCCGGGATTCGAATCAGCAAATTTATTCATCTCCACAGTCTTACCTTCATATTCAGGTTTGTAGAAGTTAAAGCATTTTTCATATTATAAATTAGACCAAGTTTCTGAGAGATTCGATAAATGGTTACTGAAGGACGGTACAGTGCGTCTGATGCGGCAGTGTTTGAGATTTTTGTGGTGTAGCTTGTCACATGTCTGGAAACAGAGACACACTAACACTGGCTTAGGGTGGAATTGGGAACAGGGCCCCGTGACACTGGGATGTGAGGAAGGAAGATTGGGATGGGAGTGGAGATGGGTGGGGGAGGAAGGGCAAGGAATGTCAGAGTCAGCGGGGGAGGGGGGTTCTTAAAAAAGAAATAAAGCTAAATTAGTGTTAGGTCACGGAAAGACCGTAAGCGTGGGCTGGGCCTGGCATCCAGGTCTGGGGTGTTTGCTGAGAATGAAATATGTATATATGCTCAATAAGGATTAATTAATAAGGATTACTAAGGATTAACTGGGTAAAGGAGAGAAATATGTGACCTCCCCAGGACACTCAATTCACCCCCTCAGGATGGATGGATGCAGAGAGCTGTCTATATCACTTTTTACACAGTCTAGAATAGAAACATACATTCCTCCTGTTTAGTTTTGACTATGTTAAACTTGTGTGCAAAGCAGTAACCTTCATTCAAATGTAGCCAGGTCATTAGATCACGGAAGTTCAGTCAGTGTTCAAGGGCTAAAAATGAGTGACATAAGCCATTTTTGTAAAGTGTTCCAGTAGTTTAATCAGATTTAGTCATGTGTATGGTTTCTCTGGCAACGCGACAGACCTTGATGAATGACGTTACTGATACAAAATGTACTCAGCAGTACGAGGGAATAGACACACAATATTATGTGTGTGTTGCTAGTGTTAATTACATTTTTTCGAAGCATACGACACCTAAATACAATTTACACACAGAGGGTATGGATAGCAAAAATTAACATTTTTACAATACAAAAAGCGATTTGGTGAGGGGCCGTTGTGGAGGGCAGCAGATTATACATTCTTGAGGGTCCGGTGAATTCCTCTTGTCAGTGATGTTATATAACGCTGTCAGCTCTGTTTATCCATGATGTGTTACAGTGACTTCGCAATTTCAGAGCCAAGCTTCTGTTCCTGACCAGCGGGAAAGCCACCGCGCCTCTGTGTGAGTGTGAGGAGGTGCCGCCCTGTAAACGGAGAGCCTGGTGAGTGCGGCTCGGATTAGTTCGCAGCATAGAGTGGTTACGCAGCTATACACTCAGGCAGTTGTGCCTGAATGAAGGAGACACCCCTCTCCCTCTCAGTCAGCAAATTTTACCCTTTTTTGGTCACTAATAATTTTGCTGAATTAACTGAGGGGACCACTATTCCCTACCCCCCTCTGGTCGACAAATTTTATCAAGTGCCACACAATGTGTGCGAACACAGTAGACTCTGTGGTGAAAGGGACCCACAATCTTGTGGGTATCCACAGGGCCTTATTGGGGACTCCATGGTGGTGAATCCTGAGGATGGTGCGGTCCCTTAGCAACCAGAAGCCTGGTGACAGGAAGTCCCACCCCTGTACTACAAGAATCCTCAGCTACCAGGCTCACTGTCTCCGAGACACCCCTTGTCCCCCTGCTCTGATGGCAAAAATCACTATGGGGCCTGTGGAAGTAATGCATAAACAGGGTGTAACTGTGTTATTGTGTGTTAAAGGCCTGCCTCAACATCAAAGGGGAGATTAGAGGGGAATTTCAAGGAGAAGAATGTCACTGATAATGCAAATCATAAATTAAGGGGCCTTTCGAGGTCATCAGCTATCAGGAGGTCTTTCATCCTGCCACAGATGTCTTCGGATCTTTTGGGACGCTATGAACTCGCACTTTTGTGAAAGATGTGAATTTGCCGTCTGTTATAGAATTTATTCTCTGTAATTCATTCTGATTAACTGGGAGGTGAAAAAAATGAATACAGAAGAGGGCGTGTTTGGTAATGGGAGGCGGTAAGCGCTCAGCTTCTGCTTTGGGTCACACATCGGCTTCCCTGTTTCCTTCTGTCACGCTCCGGCTAAATTAATTTACAAAATCACTGGGAGTTTAGCCGCGGCCTGGAGCCTTGCAGTCGCGAGCAGATGGACCAGACTGGCCTCTCCGATCGACTGATTCCCCCCATTGATTTTGTATAAGAGAAGCTCTAGAGGACCGACTTTTTTTTTCCTGCCTCAATTTCTGGTTGTGCTGTTTTTACCTGTGGATTCCAAATGCGTAGATCTGTTACGGACCCCCTTGAGTGACAGGCGGGCCGCGTGGGGTAAGTATGTGGTGTTAGCTGCTATGGGCTGTGCCCTGCATTTTCTCTCAACACTTCCGCTTTCCTTATTAGTCTTAATCATGGTGTTGGTCTAGCTGCCTGAGTAAATCACTGGAAGGTATGACACCCAATGAATACCTATTTTAGTTCACACACTGTGTTTTTTAAAAGGTGTCAGGCTCACGTGTAAAAAAATAGAAGCCTTCACTCAGTACGCTGTTCCCAACTGTGAAGGGAGTGGAGGTAATTGAGCTTCTGCCCACGTGCATCTGCTGTCTGAGATTTGGGGTGGATGTTGGTTAGGTCACTGCGGCCTCTGTCTGTCGCCATAGCAGCCCTTAAAATTGGATGCAGTTTCTTCTGTTGGGAGAATTAAACCTAATAAAACAACAGTGGGTGGGATTATTGTCCCCTTTCAGTCACAGGCCAGATTAACCCATTAACTATTGGTTGATTCTCTTGGCTCCCATTGGGTTGACGTCTGATTGACAGAAACAAGTATCCCGCCCTCTGCTGCTAGAACTGTGTCATGCTGCTCCTGTCCACACCAGATGCTTAACTTGTAGTAGGGATGCACCGAAACGGGTCCGATACCATGCTCATGTAGTCGTACTCGTGACACTGTGCCGATGGCTATAACTAATACGCAATGATGTATAAGCAATATCATTAGCAATAAAAACACTGTAAATGAGACAAAATATCTGCGGTGTGGAAATACTTCAAATTTAACAATGAAATCCAAAGCATAGTGACCTGTAAACTGTGCTCTACTAAACTATTAAGAGGAAGTACGAAGTCATGTTCACACAACACTAGTAATCTAATGAAACTTCTAAAAATGAACCCTAAGAAAGAGTGTGATGAAATTGCTACCAGGAGCAACACTCTGTAACAAGCAGATGTGCAGCAAACCCTGTCACAGAGAGTGAAAATGTCAAACGATAAACCTCGTGCAGTGAAAATAACAGAAGCTCTTACCCAGTAATGGTGGTATGTGGAGCTTGTAATACTTTCTGAGGTGGTATGTGGTATAAAAAGTTTGGGAACCATTGCTTCAGAGGTTTCAGAATGACATGTTTTGAAATTAAAATTAACCTGCCAATCTGTCATTTTCCACATTGATTGAGGGTTTTCTCACACTGGGTGATCAGTACTGTGCCTGAGCACGTTTGAGCCCCAAAGTCCAGTGCCTTTGACTAGTGCGATCGCTCCGTACCATGCCCGCTTGAAAAGGTGGGCCCAGACAAGGTCCTCGCTTGGTACTGTGGAGGAGGGAAGATTTCAATATTATCATTTACACCAATATTTTAAAATTAAAATATTCATATATTCATTCATATATAATATCACACAGCCCTAATTGGTTTCGGTATCGGTACCAGAAAGTGGGCGTCGATACTTGTGCTCGGTCTGAAAAAAAAACGTTATCGGTGCAGGGCTATTGTTAACTTTTAGTATTAAGGCAGAGTTTGGAATTTAACATTACACTGAAAGCAGCGTTAAACCCTTCAGCTTTTAAAGTGGGATTTCAAACACCTTTTTAAAGAAAATGTCATTTTCCTGCTTTCCATCTGTGTTTATTTATTACTAGAGTCTCCCTGCCCCGTCTGATCTGCTCGCACATGTAGGAAGGTGCAGCCACTCAGGACGAATCTCCCGCTCCTCGTGGGGAGGACAAAGCTGTCTTTATGCTGCGCGACGTGCTCGGCCGACCAAGTGTGAAAGTGGCTAACAGCTACACATCAGCACGTTCGCTAAGCAGCCATCTGCAGGCAAAGGGTCTTGGTTACCAGGTACGGACCATCTCACGTTGGCTGTTTCCCATGATTCCTGAAATCTTCAGAAAGCCAGCACTAGCAGGGGCATAGGAACCGAGGGGTTAATTTGCCTCCATTCATCTTCCTATTAAACATACCTCTATCCGTCCATTTTCTGCAGCCGTTATCCTATTCAGGGTCTCAGGGGGCCCAGGGCCTTCCCTGGAGGCT
The DNA here is from genome assembly GCA_011763525.2 of Mormyrus iriodes. Taxonomy (NCBI): domain Eukaryota; kingdom Metazoa; phylum Chordata; class Actinopteri; order Osteoglossiformes; family Mormyridae; genus Mormyrus; species Mormyrus iriodes. The sequence continues at coordinate 12,972,385 of JAAGVU020000001.1, forward strand.
ACAGGCCCAAGGCAGTGAACAACCAAGAACAGGACGCACACACACCATTCATGCACACATGCACACCTATGGGTAATCTGGTAACTCCAGTTAACCTCAGTATGTTTTCGGATTGGGGAGGGGGGCAGGGTACCCGGAGGAAACCCCACAATGACACAGGGTGAACTTGCTGACTCCACACACATGGAGCCATGGCAGAAACTCTGGTCCCAGAGATGTGAGGCAACAGTGCTAACCACTGTACCATTGTGCCGCCCCATAAACACACCTCTGTATAAAAATTATTAAGTTTTGCGCCCCCCCCCCAAAAAAAAAATATTGCAGGACTGTATTTTTGCAGCTCTGGAGTAAATTTTAAATCCTCCAAATGATGGATGGTACATTAAGATACGGTAGCAGTCAAGAGGTTCAAGTTTTAAGGAGATTAAACATTAGTGCTGCCACTCATGAAAAAGTTACTAAAGCTTCTGTAAAATAATCAGCTATATAAGTGTCAGAATACAAAGTATGTAAGCCGGCTTAAGGCTGAGGGCTGGATGAAGTTTTAAGTGGAACTCAAACAGAGCTTCCACCTCCAGGCGTGGCTGGAGCAGAATGTCATTCCTGGGTTTAATTAAGCAGCAAAGCTAATCCATCACCGCCTTTTAAGGTTTATGAATGAAGCAAATGAGCAGCTGGCCTTAAGCTCCCAGTCGTTACGTCGTCAGAAGGCACTCAAACACTGATAAGAGCCACACAGCTTATCTATGTTCTTTCACTGAATCTTAGGGGGGCACACGTGCAATGTCCACATTGCCCATTTTCTATGCCAATCATACCACGGTCTTGCCTCTCACTTCTTTTACTCCAAATCCTTCACCCAAATCGATTAAAGACCTCATATCAGTTAGATTTGCTTTCTTTTCCTGTTTTTGTGGGCCTGGCACTGTCCATAGTGACTCTAAAGGTACTTTTTTCAGAACTGAATCATACCTGCGCTGACATGGCTCTGCTTACCAGGGCTGAAAGCGTGACCAAACTGTGCTGGCTGATTGGTCAAAATGGACGGTGATATCGATGTTCTGTGTCGATATGCATGGATTATCTGAAGGAAAAAAGGGCATATTCTATATATTATTCATTATTAGCAGTTTCGCACATTGCGATGCATTGATGCACTCTCAATAGCTTACCACACCCGTTTAAAAAAGCACGAACAGCTGAACGGAATGGTTTCATAAAGCAGATTACACAAATGAATGTTAATTAAGTTAGCGTTTGATGCTAACATAGCGCAGTGATTCTCACAGACTTGCTAATGGAATTTAGCACGTAGTAACCATGATGTACACCATGTAAACAGTAAGTAAGCACCTCGCTGTCGCTCTCCAAGCCTGGAGACGCCTTTACCAAGCCAACCCTTCTGCAGTGGAAAACCAAAGTGAGCTGGAACTCTGCTGTACCGAAAATGTCTT
>JAAGVU020000001.1:12973938-13049459 GCA_011763525.2 Mormyrus iriodes
CTTGGGTACAGGTCGGTTTCTGTATGCTAGTGGAAAAACGCCATTATGGATTCAACCCCCCCAATTAACAATGCTACCCTCATCAGCAACATGTCCCCCTCCCAACCAGACCCCCACCTCCCATTACTCCTAGCAACACTTTGAAATTACTGCAAGGAGTTGGGGATTCTCCGGTGCATCTCTTTTCTGTGTGGGGCTACCCCAGCTAACCCCAGCGTCTGGTATTGGAGAATGCTGTTGTTTTTGTACTGTGTCATTGAACAGCTTTTAAAAGTCAGTATATATCCTTTGGGCCACAGCACAGGGTCAGCCATTTATCCAGCACTCCAGAGCAGCTTTTGGAGATATTGGCCTTACTCAAAGGCCTAATAGTGATATGGTTATTTTGTCGGCCATGGGATGTGAACCAGCAACCTTCTGGTCAGGGCCACAATAGAAGGCAGACTCTGGTCCCTTTTTACCGATGCTACAGTCTTCTGTCTCCGTTTTCTGACTGGCAGTGTATGGCCACTGTCATATTGGCTCACCTGGGAAAGCTCTGTGCACGCCACCAGGCTGGAATGAGAACGCATGACCTCACCACACTGTAGCGCGGCTGGGGCTGGGCTCCCAGACACCTGAGCCAGGTGTTTGGCATGAACCAGTGCAGTTAATGTTCTGCCGGCTGAAATGGCAGTGAAGTGTACGTAATACCAGTACAGAACCAGGACAGAGTGTACCGTTGATCAGGTTCGCCTGCTGGTGTGTCCAGGGCTAAGTACCACATTTCAGTGTCTGTCCCTATGGATCTGGCTGGACGTCCCTAGGTAAATATTTACTACTAGTTTTACTCCTGGTCTCTCTGGGGGTTTGGATGATTGCTATTGTGACTGAAGCAGGGTGGGGAGATTATAAATAGAAGTGCTGTGTTTGCACCTGAGACAGGGGTGTCCCCCTGCGTGCAGGTTTGTAGCCATGGAAACGCAATAGAGGCATCTCTGATGGAAAAGGTCCGTTATCTCTGAGTGAGTCAATGGATCATGGAAATAAGCTTTATAAGCATACATATAAATCAAAAATATGGACAATGTACAATGAACAATATTTGATTCGGTTAAAGAAACGTAGATTTAAAGTGAGGAAGTATTATAAAAACATAGATCCACTGGCTCCACTATTTTTAGTTTGCTAATAACTGTACTTTATACCGTGGTGCCAAATGGTGCTCACTGCATTTTGAGTTTGCCGAGTGTGGAGTGTCGCCAGCATCTTAAAATGCCGCGGTATACCGTGTTACCATAATACTGCCCTAGGCTAGTAACAACATTAAAAGGTTTAGAAAAGTTTGCTCATTTCACTACCCTGTTTTTATTTCTGTTTGTTGCAATACATCTACCCTCTGCTGGTCTGGAGGAATATCACTGCTATATGTATCCGCCAACCGCGACCGTCAGCATCCATGAGCAAATGTAGTATGTACTTGATATTCAAAAGGACTCTCTTTAGTGATTTGATTTGTTTCATTCAGTTCACCAAAATTATTCAAATCCTTGAATCACTTGAACCTTTGAATCGCTGATTCATCGAAAGTTGTATTGTTCATATTACAATTTTACATTTTGCTATGTAAAAATGCATGGTCCAATCAGTCAGTGAACTGACGTTTAGATTACTCTGTGTGTCTGCAGTTCGTTCGTTCTCTGTACAAATTGATTCTTTCAGTGAACTAGTTCAATGTACTGAACTGGTGTGTGTGCCAGATCTCTTATCTACAGTTAAGATAAGAGCTTGCAACGGTACTTAAGATAAAGTATGAACTTGGCATGACACACCAATGTTAAGGTTGCAAGGTGGTGATGTCATTATATGTAATTTGTGTGACAGACCTCAAAAATGCAACCAGTTGATGACAAAATTCATTGACAGTTATTTTTATTTCCAATTATTATTATTATTGATGTTATCAATGAGTTACAGTCACCCTATATCCAAAACAGTACCACCTTTGGACGTGTTTCGTTGCATTATATTGGAAATGGAGCTGGGCCTCCTGATCTGCCAGGATCTCAACTGAAGTTCAGCTGTCCAGGATTAATCACAAATGGTGGGGGGATGGATCTTCTTGCTTTACGGAGTTTGGTTCTCCTTTGGAGATGTCAGGTAGGGTTAGTTACAGCAGCTGGGCTGATTTTCCAGTGAAAAGATACAGTTTTGTGTGACCTATTTGGTTGTGTAGGACCTGAGTGGTCCTGTTATCTTAAAAGGCCCTGTTTGGGTGAGTAGGAGCTGTTGGACCTGGCCAGGTTTGGAAAGATGCACCTTTCTGTTTTGCTGTTACCATTTTCCCCAGGAGGGCATGGAGCAGACGTGTCCAACTTGCAACATGACACTGAGAGTGATTTCAACTTGTTTTCTGAAAGAAATGCCCTGTTTGCATCTGGTGATCATTGTTTAGTATGGATCTGGATATTTTCCAGGTGAAAATTCACGAGACTAAATTCAGAGTGTTGCTTCACTCTAATGAAGTTCTCTTCCTGTCAGAATAGCCGGCCGTGTCCAGCACTACTAACTTTCAAAAAAAATGTAGTACTGCTAAATTGATGTTATTTTATTTTTGCTGCATTTGTGATGTAATGAAATAGACATCGAAGGAGTTATTTGATTGTTAGGGTGGAGTTTTACTTTGCTGTCGCATCCTCAGCCGGAGAAGTGGGACGATGCATCTTTGGTTAGAGCTGAACTGACCTGATCTGAGACCTATGTCATGTCGCTCTTGCGCACGTCGACAGTTCGGGAATCGTGAACTATTTATGAGAAACTTGTCACTTTAGATGTTGAATGACCGTCCTACAGCAGAATGTCATATCGTGAGGTTATCAGATACTGGCATGTGGGAGGAGGTTTCCGCAGCCTGTGGAAACCCCACGAAACCATCAGCGTTGCCAGTTTGCAGTGCTGAAGCCAAACTGGCCTGTAGAAATTATATCTGTCCCTGCGGTGAGCCTCTCACCTACCCCTGGTAGCACGGAACGTGAGGCAGGGGACTCCCTGGACGGGATGCCACTCCATCACAGGGAAAGAGTTAATATCATGGTACAGTCAAATTCTCTTAATTATTATAGCAATGACCTCACTATAGCCCTAGAGGGCAGCACAGCACAACAAGCGTAGGAAGAGCATTAAAATCAATAAAAAGACCAACTTGCTCTATACAGTTGATCCAGATTTTTCACTCCTAGGTCATTATGTGTTTTCTTTCTCCTGTTTGTCTTTTGTACACCGGTTAATCTCTATGAACCGGTCGGTATTCACTGTAATAACAAGGAATCTTGGCTCTGCAGACCTCGGGGCTTACTGAGTGCTGCAGGCTGTAAGACTCAGTAGGATCCACTTAGGGCTTTTACCCTAGGAGCATCTTCACAGTTCAGTTTGAATTAGGCCTACTGTGTTAATGGAGAATGCAGGCAGCTCTCCCTCCCCCTCTCTGCCCGGCAATTCCAGGACGTGGCTTGTCTCAGCAGAGCAATTGCTTCTCCACTGAACAAAGTACTTACCCTTGTTTATAGAGGACGATGTCCTCTGGTGCGGCTAGTTTTACTGATGCCTTAATCCATCCATTGTCTTACTGTTTATCCTGGGCAGGGTTGCAAGGGTGGCCTGGAGTCTGTATTCCTTAGACGGGATGAATGAATGAACTAGTTCTTTCTCCTTTCTCGCTTTCAGTTGCCTTAATGCCCAGTGATGATGCCCAGCTTTTGACCCCGGGCAGAATGAGCCAGCGACAGGGGAAGGACAGCCTGCAGATCCCGGGCAGAGACGTCCTCCTCGGTCCCTCCAGTTACTCTCATGGTAAGAGTGTGCCCCCTAGAGGCAGCGTGTGGTAACTGCTACAGACAACTCGGGTATGGTTCTCATTTTTGCTTGCAAATGTTTTGAAAAACCGAAGACAAATTTAAAAGCTATAAATGAACATTTTCCATTCAAGTTCATGAAATTATTGATTAAATAATGGATTACTTTGGAAGCATTTTGAGCATTCACTTTCATTTTATAGATTTTTTTGTTCCACAGCACCTCTAATTGATTTTCTTTGCCTATAGCCTAGTGTCCACATTCTTCATTTTACCACTAGAGGGAGCTAAAAGCACAATACACAGGTTGTTGTGTGGCCCTGCACCCTTGATATGCATAAACAGTTCAATTTTATTTGTATAGCACATTTTCACATTACATTGTCTCAAAGACCCTTTACATTATCCCCGCCCAAAGCTCCCAGTGAGCAAACCAGAGGTGACAGTGGCAAGGAAAAACTCCCTATAAGGAAGAAACCTTGGGAGGAACCAGACCCAAAGGGGGAGCCCATCCTCCAGGGGCTGGCAGAGAAAGTCCAAAATATGAAAGTCTCGATTTATAAAGCAGAATTGTGAATAGTCCAGGTATGAACAACACAGTTAAAGCAGCTTTAAAACATGGTGCTAGTTCCTCAAGGTCATAACCATCCCACAATTTATTGCCTATTGCCTATAAAGGGGAGGGAAGCAGGAGCCTGACTTCACCATAATATTGAAATGTGCAACATGTTCTGTACCTGGTTTGATTAAGTATGGTTGTACCTTAATATATGTCTTAATTAGAAATCTTAAGTATTGTTACTTTTGGATTTTTGGTTTGGTTTTGGTTGAGTTTGAGTTCATACAGGTATTATTCTACAGAATCTCTAAATTAAAAAAAAAGTCATATTTCATGATCAGATAAATCATCAGATTTAAAAGTCTGTCAGATTTAAAGAATAATTGTCTGACTATGACGTCACAAGTAGCTTGAGTAGGTTTGCAATTTAAAAGACTTTATTTAGGGCTGTGTATCTCCATGGCATCAATGATCGAATTTCCATTTCAATCAGCAACAGATATAACATTCTGAAATTGAAATTGACTATCACCTGTTTTTTTCCCATAAGAAGTAGTTAAGGTCAGCTGGGCTTGGTGAAAGGGGCCAACTGTGGAATTATACCACACTGAACTGCATTCCAGTCACAGCCGGCCAGTCTGTGGTTTCCACTCAGCCCCTGACCTCGGCCCGGTGTGGAACCTGCCTTCTGAGGTGGGGAAACCAGTGGTGGAACTTCTGTATGGTGACCTGCTTCTTCGGGATTAGGATCAGCAAGGGGTTCTGGCAGTAGTTTTTGGGAGTTTGGTCCTCTGATGGGACGACTAGAGTTGGCAGCTGAGAACATACAACATTAGTGCTGATGGATTGGATTTTGGGTTATCGGAATGCAAGAATGATGTTACTTATGAGGTCACTTTAGGATGGATAAGTGGATAAGAGGTGAGTAGGAGTCTTGCTGGTAGTATTAATGTCATCGACGGGTGTTGTGCTGAGCTGCCCTTTCCCCTTCGCTGGAATCCTTGGCTTGTCGTACTATACTGTGCGCTGGATGGCAGAGTGAAGTACCATCTGGCTTGGAATGCAAATCAAGGTGAAAATGCCGTGCCAAATTTGTTTCCCTTCTAGTACCTACATTATAGGGGTGCTGCCATTTTCCACAGAAGCATCTGTCCCGCTTCCTGTCATTTATTGTGGAAGAATACACTTCAGATAAACACTTTGCTCAGGAGACTGATTGGAAAGCCTCTACTTAGGGATAGGTCAGCGAGTTTTGGCCTGGAATTGTACAGAAGAAGTGAGGGTGCCTGGCTCTTCAACTCTACACATAATATTTAAGTATGTGCCATATATAAGGTCATATATAAGTGTATCTAAAGGTAGGTCTTGCTTCACTTAATTAGCTGTCTTTCTTGGTCGTGAGGAACCAACCGTCAAACTGAACATTAATGCTCTGGTGTAGATTTACCAGGGCCCATCAGACCCATATTTGCAAGCATTAGTAAAGTTAGGAAAATTAGTAATGCAGAGTAGAATATCGCATTTGGCTTTTAAGGTATGGATAAATAAAAAGCATCATCATTGTCATCCTGTAGGAAATGTGAACAAACTCCACCTTCTGTAGAAGAGATGGACCAAAGACCTCCAAAATCACAGTCAAATTTAAATCCTACTCCTGAACTACATTGGAATCACTCTTAAGTTATACAGGTAACTATCTGTCCGGAAACGCGATCAGTGTCAGCCAAGACTTCTCAGTCATCCGTCCACCTTCTCACCTTATCCTGGCCAGGCAGTCTGGCTGAGTTAAACTGTCATCTCCAGACCCGTGTGGATTAGGCTGAAGGAGCTTTCGGTTGTTTCTTACCGCCTATCCCAGCGCTCTGTGTTTTTGTTTTGCAGTTAATGCGGCCAATTTTGTGTTTTTTGGTAGATGTGATTTTGGAAGAGGCTTAGTCATGGGGACAGGTAGAGATCTCGATTCTGCTTTGCTGAGTGTTGTCCTTTTTGTCGGAGTTTACCTCTGACTCCAGAAAGCCGAGCTGCGCTAATCCACCAAGTAGGCTGCCCATTGTCTGCTACGTGTTCGTCTGATTTGTTAAATCCCCTGAAAGGCGGAGCGACAGCATGTGTTGAACCTTTTTGTATCAGTGGCCATTTGGGCTGGAACCGCTTGAAGCGTGTCTACCTATCAGCACAAGCGATATCAACAGAACCCCGTCTCCATAGCAACCGGCCAGTCAATGACTGGAGTTGGCAACGGGAGCCGGTGGGCTTTTAGTTGTAACTTGGCCAGCACGGGTCACGTGACCTGCAACTGGCTTCTCGCAACTGGGTCTCTGCACACCGTTGGTTAACGACACACCACTTCCTGACATGACATGCTATTGCTTAACTTTACTGTGAGAAACCAAAAAGGGTGGATTTTACTATACCTGTTTGTAATGCATTTCATAGATATGTGATTCATTTGTAGTCAGACCTGCCCAGGCCCTAGATCGCCCAAACTTTGAATTCATGAACAGTTTCGATAAATGGATGGATGTATGGATCAATGTCTGTATGGATGGGTGTCTGTATGGATGAGTGTCTGTATGGATGGATGTCTGTGTGGATGGATGTGTTTCTATATGGATGGATGTAAGTATGGATGGGTGTCTGTGTGGATCGATGTGTGGATGGATGGGTTTCTATATGGATGGATGTAAGTATGGATGGGTGTCTGTATTTATGCATGGCTTCATTTTAATGTCAATGTTAATGTTAATGTTAGCATGCTCAGGAGGGTTGGGCAATCAGTTGACCTTGGACCCCCAGCGTTTTTTTTTCTGCTTACTTGGGAGTTTTTGGTTTCTCTCCTCCATTGTCAACTGGTCTTCCTTCTTTCTTAAATTTTTTTTCTTTCCTTTTCCTATTTTGTTCCTGTTCTTTCAATATCATGAAAAGCACTTTGGAGTAACTTTGTTGTGAAAGGCGCTATATAAAAATAAATTGAATTAAATTGAATTTTGTTTGTACAGCTGTTTAGCTATCAGCGTATGTCTGATTATCTTCTGCACCCTTGTGTGACTTGTATAATTTCATTATGTTCCATAACTATTGCTGGCACCTTTCCGGAAGACGCTAGCAGGTGATGAAAAAGAGACACTGTGACCCATCGAATTCTATCCCCAGCACTGCGTACCCATCGATGAGAGAGCCGTTTTGGGGGGTCATTTTTATTTTCCCTTTGGTTATCTGTTCCATTCCTTTAGCTGTTTAATGGGCCCTTTGTCTTCTCGACAGTTTGATCAAAGATTTGTCCCTCATTCTGTTTAGATAATGGAACCCTTCAGTGTCTTGGCGTCCTCTTAAGCGAGTCGCTGGCCACTGAAGAGGCCTTTCCAGTGAGGTGTCCCCACTAATGTCACCACACAGCACTGTGTTTATAATTCATTTATGTACAAAGGTGGACGGTTCAGGTCCAGAAAGTAAAAATCCAGACCAAGATTTTGTTTCAACCATCCAATTAAACATAAAGAGTCAAAGTCACAGAATGCTCAACTGGTTGGCTGAAACAAAATCCTGGTCTGGATTTGTTCTTTCTGGACCTGAACTTTCCACCTCTGTTTATGTAACAGACACTTTTTTTCCAAAGCAATGTAAAACTGAGGGAGCAGGGTTGGGAAATTACTGGAACAATTAATTAGTGTTTAAGCGCCCTAAAAACTTGCTGGTTAAATCAATCTGCTGACTGTGGTATTCAAGGCCACAACCTCCCAATCACACGCACAGCATCCTAACCCACTTCTATGCTATGTAGTTAGGCTTCCACCGAAGAACAAAGGATCACAGTTACATGCAGATGTAAAGGAAGCTTTGGGTTGATTGGGACGCTGTTTTTGTTAAGCGGGTGATCCAGGATGGGTGTGCTGAGCAGTGTGAGGAGAATGTGGACCGGAGGAGAAACGGGGAGGTGGGTACCGATTGCTTCTCCCATATTTAGGCCCCACCCCCCCATTTACTCATATTGGGGATTAACGTGGCATCCTCCTGGGGTGCCCGTGTACCCCAGCATGCCCGCCGGTCTTGCTGCCCTGTCACTGGAGAGCTCGGCCACTGTGTCCTGCTGCATGAATAAGTCATTTCACCTTATCTCACCTGTTGGCCTTACTTGGTGCTGGAAGTGATACCCCAAAAACAAAAGGGGGCTGCCAGTGTGCCTCCTCTCCAGTTGGCCCAAATAACACAGCCCGTATGCGATAAACTCATACGGTGGGAATGGATCGCATGCCTCGCTGCCACACCGCAGCCTCTGACTGCATAGAAATGGGCTGATTATCTCGGATTTTCCGTTACCGCTGTTTAAATACTCTGCTTTATTTAGCCAATGCTTTTAGCCAAGCATTTTTTGACTGAGCTGGGTCAGACATTTGCTATAACGATTGGGGGTCAAGGTCCTTGCTCAGGGGCTCAACGATGACATCACATGGAGGACAGACTCATTGATGGACTTCGGCTTGATCTTAATCACAGCTTATATCTCGCTTTTAGGAAACAAGTCCATTCTTTTCTGTTCAATAATGTTAGCATGCCCAGGGGGGGTTGGGAAACCTGTTGACCTTGGACCCCCAGAGGTTTTTTTTCTCCTTACTTGGGAGTTTTTGGCTCTTCTCCTCTGTTGTCATCTGGTCTTCCTTCTTTCTTTAGTTAATGTCTTCTTCTTTTCCCTGTTTTGTATTACTCTCTCGTAGTATCAAAACACGAAGCACTTTGGGGCGACTCCGTTGTGAAAGGCGATATATGAAAATGAATTTAAGTGAATTGATCTCTGCCGACCCTGGGATTTGAACATGTAACCATCTGATCATAAGCAGAGCGTCCTAATCTTGACTGTTTCTGATGCAGTTGGGGCACATGGTTAATATCTTTGGGTTCTATAATTTTACCCCAGGCTGTTTATTTCTTTATTGATGTCACTGAATAGTGTTAGTCCATTGTGGTTAGCGCTACATAAACCCCCTTAACACAAAGCTTTTTTTAGCCTTACAATAACAAAGTAATCAATGAATAACAAAACAAAGTGACAAACGAATAAGTCATAATGGTCTATGTCGAGCCACCTGATTATTTCACATTATTTCAAGTTTAATTGCATGGATAAAGGGTATCATTTTTGCCCTATAATACTACACTTTCATGCGTGGTTTATTGTATTATAGTTTACGAGGGTGAAGGGAGTACACATGTCATGCCATCCGTTTATAGGGTCTATTTAAAAAGCAGGAATAATGTGGGTGTACTGGAGGTATTTTAATAATATGAGCTACAAAATTAGACCTGATAAGTCTGGACCATTCCTCAAGGCCATCTGTTTAATCTTTAAAATTGGTCTGGTTGCCAAGCAACCCAGACCAGGAGTGGTTACCGGAGAGACAAACGCGTCTGCCCTTTGCAAAACCCAGAGTTAGACGCCCCCCTGATGTCAGCGTGAGGAAATTCTCTATCGTTCGCTTTGGGGGAAAAAACGACAAGAGTGGAAATGGTGCAAAAGCATTAAAAGGAATTTTTGAAGTGTTTTTAGTGAAAGTCTGCTTTTCAGGGAGGCTGTAGGTTTTTCCTAGAAGGCTGAATCATCCTTGGAAATTCAGGTGCGATTTAAAGCCAAGTCAGAGGAGCTTTGGCAGACGGGGTGACAGCTGTGTGTGCGATGTGTCGGGCACAAAAAACCTTTGAACATTTGTCGTTTGCCTCGTGAAGCCTTTCCGTTCGCAAAGTGCCGTGCCCTTGGGTTAAAAGGGATGGATAGGCTGATTTTGGCTGACTGCAAAATGTGCGGGGGTCACCCCGACCTACTTTAAAGTCCTGAAATCCTCCTAACAAGATCACAGTGGTGACCTTTAGGGGCGTTTAATCCATGTAGAGCTTGTAACTGACAGTTCTCCTGTGCTGACATTGATAGATGAACTCTTTTCCGGGGGGGGCTTACTCGCTTACTATTACCTCTGAGCTGGGTACCGTGCCGTGTAGGTCCCCTAGCATGACTTTGACCATTAATGGGGTAGATTTCCTGAGTGCGTGTGAAAAGGTTCTTGGTGTGGCAAAAACGGGCCAATCCTATTATAGCCAGTGCTGTGGGAGAGTGCAGTTGGCCAGATGGAGTGGATCTACACTGCCGGATGGTTAGTAGAGTACAAGGAGCCGTTCGCTCCAGCAGGAACAATTAAGTCAAATTGTGGCTCCTGCGACAGGAACATGCAACCGTGCGCAGGAGTCCGGGGGCCGGGTGGCGGGAAAGAGCGGGTGGCCTCTGCAGGTGGGAGGGAGGAATGCAAGTGAGAGGAGAGAGAGAAAAAGAGAGAGGAAGCGATGTTGCGCCTGGGTAGGCTGTGAGCGGGAGGGAGCGGAGGGGGCGGGGGAGGCTACCCGCTGATTGGCCTGCGGAGGATCCGGCGGCCATTCACAACCGAAGACACACAGCAAGAGAGTGAGGGAGCGAGAGAGCGAGAAAGAGGGAGGTGGAGAGAGGAGAGGACACGACGGCGTGTGGGGGGGACTGTCAGAAGGCCAGGTCGCCCCCACGGGACGGAGCAACTCTCAGCTGCCTCTACCTGCCCCCAATTCTGCCGCAACCCCAAAACCCCTCTAAGACCAACAGGACCCCCTCCCCCCCTCACGGGCTGCACACACAAGTACCCTTACGCCCTTGCTGGGGTCTGGCTGCCCCCATGATGAGAGAGGAGGGAGTTCTGAGCCGCCGCCGCTTCTCCACATGTGGAGGGGTCCCGGGAATCTCCCCCCCCCGACCTGATGGACGCCGGCTTACCCGCAACGCCTCCTTCGGGGGCTACAACGAGCTCAAGCCCATCCTGCCAGGTGGGTACGGGACCTCGTCCTGCTCCGGCTCTGACCCCCTAGGCTGCTTATTTTGGGGATGAGTCCCTCTTCCTCTCCCTGGGACCACTGTCCACCTCGCGCTGCGTGCTAACCTCGGGTTACGTCCTGCAGGCGGGCCGTCTTACAGCGATCAGATAGCAGGCTGAGTGAGCAAGCGCCGCTCAGTTCTGAAGGATGTCCACACGGGCTGTGGGTTCTGTCCTGAGATTGTAGCAACCATCTATTTTCTGAAATCGATTTTCTTGATCAGATTAAATGCGGCCAGGTTTGCTGGCTGAGATACTCAAGAAAAACACGCGGCGAAAATAAGACAAAATATTACCTTTACCAGAGGACTTGGGCTTCTGATGAGGAGTTAAAGGAGCAGACGAGGTGGTGCAGTTTTGCCACTGACCAAGTGGAGTTTGAGCTTCACAGTTAGATTCCCATCATGGTAATTTCAGCGTAGTTGGATGTGAAAAAAGCACGCTGTCTGTTATCAAGGAGCAATAAATTTCAAAGCAAAAAAAGTATCTACCTAAATCGGGTGTAAAAAATAATGGACTGCATTTACTGTATAGCAGTGTGCCCTAGTGATTTGTCGTAATGGGCGTCGGTATTTAACGATTAAATATTTAGCGCATGACCAATATTCATTTCAGGCTCCGTTTTTTCTCCTGGGCCAGAAACTATTTAGTTCCTGTGGTGGTGGTTTTTCTGTGTAGTTCTTTAGTAGTAAGGTTTACTGATTTTTTGCAGCTGACTGTATGTCATGGATCTCTCCTTCATGATGCAATGATTCTCTCTAGCTGTTTCGTTGTAAAAGTCCGTCCATCCATCTGCCACAGCTGCTTCTTTAGTACGGGGTAACACTGAGTCTAGAGCCAGTCCCAGGAAACAAGGGGCACCAGGTAGGGGACATGCTGGGCGGGACGCCAGTTCATCACAGGTTCGGTTTACCTAACTCGCATGTGGGAGGAAGCTGGACTGGAACCGATGGGAAAGAGATGCAAACTCTCACACACAGAGCCTGGGCTGGGAATTGAACCAGCAACCAGATGATGTATGATCCTACAGCATGTCAGCAGGTTGAATTTTTTTTTAACAGTATTGTGAATATTTGTACTGTTCTCATGACAAGCCTATTAGGGTACACGCAGCTGGATGGTGTACCCCCCAGAGGAATGTGGAATTTTAGGCTGGCGTCACACTGCGCCTCATCACCGTTCCGTGCAGGTGCTGCCATGCCTGGAGGGGGGGGGGCATGGGGCAGCTCGGGACTCAAGGGGCAACTGACTCTGGAGACTGTGCAGGGTCTTATAAATAGACCCCAGGCCCACATTAACACCTGGGGTCTATTTAATGGCTGCTCGTTGCCCGGTTTTAGTGTAGACATCCCGTGACTTGATCCCCAGGAACCGCAACACTGCCTGCATAGTGTGGCCATAACATCTGACTTGCGGCGTTGCAGAAAAGTCATGGTGAGCTCTCTCTGAAGCGTGTCCACTTGATGGGGGGGGGGAGATAAATCGAGCTCAGGGATCTGCCACGATGCTCTCTCATCAAAATCTGAAGGGTTTCAAAGACACCTAGTGTTTGCGGGATTTTAGGACAGTTCCAAACCCAGCCTCAGAAGGCAGTTTTTTTTTTCATTTTGTCTGGCCTTGTAAGACGCAGTGCTTTCTAACACAAGGACCCTATCTCATTCTGCTGTGACAGCCGCCCCGCCTTCCCCAAGGCACTGAAGACGAGCCTGCTTACAGAGAACAAAACATTTCTCCCATAACCCTGTGCCTCCCAATCCACCGTGGTACCAGAGGCACCTGATCTCCCAGTTCCTCTCAGACTGCAGTGTGGCTATGAGCACCTGCATGAGCCATGTGGTGCTCTTGCACCCCCTGCCCTCGAACGGGAACCCAGACCTTCTGTGAAGGTTTGTTGATCAAACACTCATTTTGCTCTCTACGCAGCTAGAAGTAGCAGCTGTTTAGAAGTTGAAGTAGTTCCTGAGTTGTCATGGTCCTCGTCATGGGAATGTCATAAGGGATCGGTGAAGGAAATGAATTTGCACAGAAAGTGCCCCCGGGGGTGGGGAGGGGGGTGCTTGAGATTCCTTCTGTTGTGCGGGGCCACCACGACTGATTTTACTGCTGGCACTCTCCCCTTCCTGTTGTTGTGCCTGACTGATGCCCTTTAGGGCATTTGTTCTCAGACTGTTTCCCTGGTTCATTTATTTGATGCTTATCACACTCAGTCCGTCTAATGCAATAGCAATGTCATTTACATAACCTTTTTGTATTATATGAGATATTTTAGATGATTACCATTCACATTAAAATGACGGTATAATCTTTCTACAATAGATGCGGTGCATCATAATCACGTGTATGCTGATCTCAAAGCCAGAGATTTGGGCTACATGACTGTTTCAAGGGCACCGCAGTCACTTTCGGAGTTGCTGCCAACTCGCTAGAATGAAAGTTTGGATTTGGTAAACTTTGGTGACTTTGGTGACTATTTTATTGTTGGTCTGTCATTCTTTTACGTGGCGTTCTCATTTTACGATGGCTGGTGCTCATGCGGTCCTCGGGGACCCACGGACAGTCCATATTTTTGCAAACTTGCTTTAATGTAATGCTGAGTTAGGTGTAGACCCACGTGGATCATTTCTATAGCATGAATGATTTCTACAGTATAGATGAAAGGTAAAATAGTTGACAGAGCAAACTAGCTTCATTAGCGGTAATCACAGTAACCTCGATTTAGGAAGGTGGTTGACTGCACCGTTTCCTGTTCAGAAAGCCCAGTCCCATTAAAAGATCCAGCTTGTGATTGAGCTGCCAAGGACTTCTGCTGTGGTAACTCCCTAATCACAGATCTGGTTCTTCTCTACCTGGGGCTGTGTCTTCTTCTCATAATTTGGATAGACTTAATTCCAGGCCATCTTAGATCTAGCCCCTCATTTCCCTTCTTCTCATTCCTGGGAGAACCGAGGTTTCTCAGCTCAGCAAGCCAGAAGAGACCAGGCCTGCCGAGTGACGTCAGCGAGCTGTTTGGTGTTGAGGATGGTTTGCGAGTTCCACTTTGAAGTGGGCGGTTTATCAGAGTGTCTGGATTGTGATGCTCTTTTAGAAGCTGCGCCAAATGAGCGAGTTTCTGCTCCTGAGTCGTGGTGTAGTGAAGTTGGTGGCTCGATGGATATCACTGACATTCGCTGGGTTGAGGGCTCAAATCCAGCATCCACTGTGTGAGTGTGTGTGGACTTAGCATGTCCTCCCTGTGTTAGAGAGGTCTCCTCTGGGTTAATTCCAAAAAGGCTATGTCATTAACAAGAGTAATTGGTGCCTCTGCATTGCCCCTTAACTTATAAGTATGTGTGTACCCAGCGATAGGCTGGTCCCTTGTGTTGCCTTAGATATACCCCCCCACCCCCCCTCCAGACTGGAAGATGGATTTGGTGCAGTACCTTTATTTTTACTTGCTTCATTTTATTATTTTTTCACACTCCTACTTCAGCCCATTCTCTCACTGTATATGAATTGCACCACTCTGTAGTTATTTGTGCCCATCTTCACTGTTTCTGCAGCCAGGGTGCTGATCTCAGGCCAGCGATGGCAGCGTCAGGTTAACGTACAGCCGGTAAGTTTTAAATAGCCTGACTGCTGATAATGAGAACGGCCTCAGCCTCGTGATCTCTCAGCCTCGTCACGGTGGCTTCGCATTGAAAGATGAAGACTGAGGCCATGGACACTTGCCTCAGTCAGGTCCCTCCGAAAGTCCACCAGCCCGAGCTGTTTGAAAACGTCGACGTTATCAGGTATTTTTTGGGAGCATCCTTATGCAGCATCTCGGTCTTCTCTGTATCTATGAGAACATTGTAATGACAGCTTTTTGTATGTGTACGTCTGTGGCTCCTGCAAACATTGCTCCTCGGCCGAGATTCTCAAACGAGCCGTATCCTCTTAAGGAAAGGTGCTCGATCAGCTCCTCGCCTTGCGTTGACCCCCTAAGCCCCATCTTGCTTTAATCTGGACATGGTGCCACCAGAGCAGAGCTTTGTCAGCGAGTCAATCTAAGCCGGACTGGACCTGCCGGTATCAAGAGCCTTTATTTTAGAAATATCTTTAGAAAGGTTATGTGATATGAATATACTGATAAAACCCTGGTCTCCATGTTGACTGTCTGCCTTTACTGCCGGCAGTTATTACGGTGCTGTTTGACTAGGATCTGCCGTCGGTAGAGGTGTAGGCAGCATGGCTGCGGAGGCTCTGGCTCCATGGGGGGGTGGGGGGGGGACACCGGACCATCGCTGACCCTGATCTTGGCTGCAATCCGGATTGTTCCGGATAAAAGTTCAGGATGAGGTGTACGAAACACTTTGCTGGCAGTTCTGTGAAACTCAGTTCCCTCCATGACGCATCTGTGTAACGGTCTGGGAAAAGAGAAACATAAATAAGTCTAAACATGAATAGAGCAAAGAAAGGAAATGCCATCTTTGTGATTTGTTCTTTTTCTTATTATATATATATATATATATATATATATATATACACACAAAACAGTGCAGCAGTTGTTGGGCTGGATGAATGGGGTCATTGAAATGGTTAAAATGCAGTGTTATTGTCAGAGACATTCTGCACAATGCTGTCTTTGGAGTGATGTGTGTACAGGGGCACTGTATATTCAGCCTTTCTGTTCACTGCATGAATGGTGTGGCCCTCAGCGTATAGGGGGCCTTGAGGGTCAGGTGATCATGAAGAGTCTGCATTGGCAGGGATGCCCGCCAGTCCTCCCCCCGCCCTGTCCCCATCAGCTGTTTGTTATTGTAATGAGCTGTACGAGGGCCGTCGGGTAGGGCTCTGTTTACTCTGGCCCTGAGTGCTTGGGGAGAAGTTTCGAGTGTCATTGAGGTGGGGGCAGGCTGTGTCCAAATGTCCCCACAATGTGATAAAAACCTGTTATTTTGATGTTGGGGGGACCATTTTTTTCGGTCCCCACAAGGAGAAACTCAATTTTATAAAAATCTGTGACTGCAATCAAAAAACTGAAAATGTCAAAAGTCTTGTATTTTGTTTGGTTATTTATGGTTAAGGTTAGGGATGGGTAGGGGTTAAGGTCGTCATAGTTGGGATTAGGGTTTCTTCCATAGAAATAAATGGACGGTCCCCACAGGGATATGAGTTCAGGCCTGTGTGTGTGTGTGTGTGTGTGTGTGTGTGTGTAAAGGACTTATATGTAACACAAATCAGCACTAGACCTGTGCCAGCTGTGTTTTTGCTATGGATATAACTGTAGTTTTCTTAGTGGTCTTCCAGTACCTGGAAATGCAACCTGATATTCTACAGCACAATTATTGGTGGCATCCTTAATTTCATCACAATAGTGTTCCGAATTTAGAAGCATATTTTTTTCTTACTCTGCTGAGGTGCTGAATGACCCTGGTTCAAGCTGGGGGTTGGCCACATCAGTTCTGTTTTGTTCCCCTGGCTTCTCGTTCTTTTGTTTGCAGTGTGTGGCTCTGTGTCCGGAAGGTTTTTGGTTCCAATCCCATGGTTGGCCTTAACCCCAATTGCTCCAGGGACTGTCTGACCCTTTCTTGCTTGATCCACTTAGAGTTCAAGGCTTCATATCTGGTGACAGAACTGTAGATGAATAAGAAATTATGTTTTCCAGAAGAAGACTGTGTCATGGTTACACTGGTGATCTGCCCTTTGCCATCTGCACCTGTCCATGCCAGTTAATTGGTCATAACAAAGGACATTTGTTTATCACATGCACAGATTTCAGGGATATCCGTATTTGTCTGATAGGAATATAAATTTTGTTTGCACACGTGACTGCAGGAAAGCAGAGCCATGTGAATGAGGGCTTGATTTCAGTCTAACAGCATCTCGGACCACAGACCGGCCTTTAATGGGTGCTGTAGAGAAAGCCAGCACTTTGCTGGGTGACGGTAAGAGCTTATTGATTAATATAGGTACCCACTTTCTCTTGGAAAGAGCTAATCTACTGCGTCTAGAAGGAGCTTGGCGTCTGCCTACTTTGTAATTATTGCAGCTGTCGTCTGGGAACACTTCCCTGATGTGTGACTCTGTTTCTGAGTAATATACTCTGCTGGAAAAGCTTCCAGGTTTTCCTCCTCCATTAGGCACTCTGAACCTTACTGAGCCTCACTGTGCTGTCTCTTCATGCCAGGTTAAGGGGCCCCTGGGCACCACTGAGGCAAACCCACCTCTGGGCCGTAGATGGTCCAAGGCCTGAATCAAATTAAAAGCTGAAGATGCAGGATTCAATAGGATCGATGCTACATAATCTCCCCTAACTCATCAATAGTTATAACACTTACACACGCAATCTATGGATGTCTTTAGTTATACTGGTTGAATGGACAGCTTCCTGTATACCCTTTGATTTTACTTTTCAGCGCAGTGATTTTTAAAATGACATTGTTATTTCTGCTCCAGAGGAATGACACTGGTCCTAACAATGGTGAGGGCAGTGACCTTATAATGCATTCTGTGCCTGTGGTAAGACAGCTCCACCCCCCCCCCCCAGATGCCTGCCCCCTGCTTTCCCCTGTCTTTGCCCTGGGGAGATAATTAACTGGAAGCCTCCGTATCGCTTCTCTGCCAGTGGCCATGGTGGATGGCATGATGGGGGGTGGGGCGGTGACTCACTCCCATTGATCGACAGCAGACATCGATCTTGTCTCCGCAGGATTTGACAGGGTGAGGGATGACGTCCTGCCACTCAGGGAAGACTCCGCCCACTCCATCTCCAAAAGTAAGGTACGACAGGCTGCTCTCTCCCCCACAAAACTCTTATCAGAAAATTAAAAAAGCCTAGTTACACAGCTTATCGCAGTCTTGCCGTATTCGCATCTTAATCTCTTCCCATGGCTTTTGGCCATTTTATGGTCCTGTGATATAATTTGCCCGACCATTTGCTGAACTGCAGCCCAAGCAGCGCTGACAAGTACCGTCCTGTAACGCTTGATCTTGCTTTGCTTAGAGGCTGTCTCCATACCACGGAACCACACAGGAGCCTGTCAGGCACTTTCCCCACAGTCTCTTTATAAATTTCCACTCTCATCCCGTTTCGCTAACCAGCTTATCATTTGCGCCTTTTGCCCGATTTGCTAAAGTTGGTTAAATGCTCCTCCTCCTCCCCCTCCTGGTGTCGGCGCCTGGGCTCGGAGTGGAGCGTGCCATGTGCTGCCTGAAGGGGGGAGGCACCATTTCAAACCCCGATTAGTCACTCCATCTGAGGCTCTCCACAGTTATATAAGGTCCTGGGGTGCTTTAACGCAAACCCGGCCTCCACTAAAAAGGGGCTCCAGCTAACCTTGTCTAATAAAATTCTAACCCCTCATCTTTTAACAGGCTCCCGCCTACCTCCTTTCAACAACTCTTACCACCAACCCCACCACTTTTGGCAACTCTTACTGCCAGCTGCCCACCACCAGTCAATAACTTTAAGTAAAATAGTAGGGGACCTCTGACTCTGTTAATGCGCCCCTGGCGAGGTTTTCGTATGACCTGCGCACTGTTCACCGTAAGATCGGCAGCCATATCTCAGGTGGCTGTGATCCAGCCGCCGCTTGAGACGTCGGGTGCAGGCAGACTTTTTCACATCTCCGTGTCTCTCTCCCTATCAGCCCTGGTGTGACAAGAGCTGTGTTTCACCACAACCTTTGCTGTCCCCCCTCACCCCTCACCAATATTCATATTACTAAAGTGCCGAGGGCGTTGCCTTACTCTGAGGTGTTGGCATTTGTGATGCATAGACACGCGAGAGTTCCTGGAGCAGATAGCACCATGAGTTTTCTCCTAATCTGGGAAAATTAGTCAGCTTAGAGTGAGGAGTTTTCAGCAGGATCTGCGCCCCCCCCCCCCGACTAACAGACTGACCAGCTATTTACGTAACAGGGAGTCAGTGTCCAAGGCACACACTGAGCCAGGCTTCATGCTGTACATACGGAGATTTGTCCAGTTTCTGTGCCTGACACGTGTGTTTAGCTGGAAGTTAGATGGTTAATCCTCAAGACTAAAACTAACGTGAACTGAGATGGGTTATATTTTACTGTAAAGCATACCTAACGTGGGTTATTTTGACCATGTACATGTTCGTGATTAGGTGACAGCCTGGCAGTGTGATTTTCACTAAAAAATTATGCAAGTTTCGGCATAAATGCCAGTGTTTCGGACACGTATCGGACATGCACCGCATCTTGGCCGCGTGACTCGCTTTGGACTTTGATGCCCACATTCTGGACTGTAGCGGGGGGGAGGGTGCGCTGAGCTGAGCTGTGCTCTGTCTCTAGGTGGCAGAAGCTGTTCTGTCTTCCTCTTGGCCCCCAAGTGCTCATGCTTTGTCCCACCCATTTCCCTGATTGACAGTAAATCAGCCAATGGTCTGCCCCGCCAACCCCCTGGGTTTTGGTTGTCTGTTATCAAGGGTGGTTGCACTGCATATCTCTCTAATTAATCCGTACTGGTGATACAGACCACAATCCAACTTCTTTCTATCATCTAGGTGCCATCTATGTGTATGTGAGGCTGTGCCGCAGTGCCATTTTACACTTTGCTGACCTGTCAGACACTGAACCCTCCCTGTTTCCACAGTCTGAGTCTAAGCTCTACAATGGGTCCGACAAGGACGTGTCCACCACTGGGAGCAAACTCAACAAGAAGGAGTCCCTCAAGGTAAACCTGCGGAGTCATGTGATTCGGTAAACGCATGCTGATTGGTCATGTTGGTCGCATGGCTTTAAATAGCATTGTTGCGAGCTGGTTGAGTTGAATTAAGAAGAGGCATCTCTGCGAGAATAGAGCATAAATCTGACTGTTATCCAGTCACCCTTGTCTGCCGCGGGAACTGATGTATGGCTGTCCGGTTGGCAAGCCTTCCCTGGTCCGGCTGCTGCCCGTGCCGCTGTTGGGGACGGCTGATAGATCACATTTTAGAGAGGGTCATTAGCCTTCCGGTCCTGGCAGGTGAAGACCGAGCCCCTGGCCGCTGCCATGTCACCCATCATTTTCAGAACAGGAAGGTGCTACTGGCATCTTTGCTAATTACACGCGCCCGTCAGTTAAGCTTTTACAGGCCTGTTTTGGAGAAGTGGGAGCTGTGAATGCTGAATGGCATTTGGAAATGGCAGATATATTATATTACCTGACATCATGAAGGTTAGGCTAAGGCTCCATCTGCCAGCATGCTACCCAGCCATGCCCATCTATGCATGTATCCATCACTGGCACACAGAGACATTTTTAGCTATTTGGCCTTGCAGATTTAAGATTTCTCCGTGCTGCTTTACATATGTCCATTGTTCTGCTATAAGCCTCAAATTAATGTATATAGAATATTGATTCTTAGTGGTCTTACTGTAAACATGCTTATCCCTTTTCTAATTTATTTTCTTATGCTTCTCAAATGTGCTAGGATTCCCCGACCAGCCTTAATGGCTGATAAGCTAATGCACTGTGTGGTAAGAACAGTGTACCCCTGCCATATGGGTCACATGCCAATGGTTGCGCCCCCTACAGGTACAGAAGAAGAACTACAGGGAGGAGAAGAAGCGTGCCACAAAGGAGCTGCTTAGCACCATCACTGACCCCTCTGTCATCGTCATGTCTGACTGGCTCAAGGTCAGGGGTCAACTAACATACTGATCCACGTTGTCAGCTAGACTGCTGAATTGTGGCTTAACTTTAAGATCGCAGAGACACTATTCAAATGCAAAACAAATTAACTTTACTATATTAACTGAATGTGAAGTTCCTGCCATTTCTATCTCGTTATATAACCTATTTCTCAGTTATGGTCATTGATACATATCCCAGGACTCATTGGGTGTAAGACGTGGTCCACCGTAGTCTGGAAGCCAGTGCATCACAAGGCCTTCACACAGACTGTCACACTAACATGCTTCAACAGAATGGGCCTGGAATATTACTTGACAAAGTGGCTCACTGGGTTGAGGCCTGTTGCCTTACATTTACATTACATTACATTACAGTTTGAGTCGCATCAGTGTGTGGCTTAGCGGTTAGTGTGCTGTGCTTGTGATTAGTTGATTGCTGGTTCAAATCTCTGGGTGGGCAGGGTGATTTCAGTGTCAGGCATTTGAGCAAGACCCTTAACTCCCAATTGCTCTGTGAATTATTTGACCCTTTCTTTCAAAAATGTGTCCACAATTTTGCTCCCTCCCAGCTCCCTGCCAGACAGTCCATGTTTTTGCTCCCTCTGAGCTCCTTGCCAGACAGTCCACGTTTTTGCTCCCTCTGAGCTCCTTGCCAGACAGTCCACATGTTTGCTCCCTCCCAGCTCCCTGCAAGACAGTACATGTTTTTGCTCCCTCTGAGCTTCTTGCTAAACCATCCACATTTTTGCTCCATTTCAGCTGGGAGCTGGGAGGGAGCAAGAATATGGACTGTCTGGCAGGGAGCTCAGAAACACTGTGCTAAATAAATCAAATGAAAACTGTATGGGAAATACCCAGTTGAAACCTCACATAGATACTGGGGTTATGTGAGCTGCAAGGCAGTAGCACTGCACAGTGAGACTCTGTCCATACATTGTTCTGCTTCTTTTATCCTTTGAGAACAGAGGATGTTTTATGTTTCTTGTTCGTTATTAATGTTATCGGCTCGGTCTCTGCACTCACGCCTTCGTGCTGCTGGTATCGCTGAACTGCACTTTAAATGGTCCGTGCCACTCGGCACTGCAGATCCGAGGCACGCTGAAGAGCTGGACCAAGCTGTGGTGCGTCCTGAAGCCAGGCGTACTGCTCATTTACAAGACGCACAAGAGTGACCAGTGGGTGGGCACTGTGCTGCTGAGTGCCTGCGAGCTCATTGAGAGGCCCTCCAAGAAGGATGGCTTCTGCTTCAAGCTCTTCCACCCGCTGGAGCAGTCCATCTGGGCCGTCAAGGTGATGTCCCACCCCTCAGCTCGTCTCTGGAGACTGTGTGGGGGGAGGGGGGGGCGTGTCTGCACTACAGCAGGTTGCGAAACCACATGCGTGAGAACGTGTCTCTTCTCGTAGTGAGACCACACGTCTGCTCTCTGTCAGGGTGAGAATATGCCACCTATCACAGTGAGACCACACGTCTGCTCTCTGTCAGGGTGAGAATGTGCCTCCTATGACAGTGAGACCACACGCCTGCTCTCTGTCAGGGTGAGAACACGTTTCTTCTCGCAGTGAAAGCACACGTCTGCTTTCTGTCAGGATGATAACATGTCTCTTTTCCCAGTGAAACCACACGTCTGCTTTCTGTCAGGGTGAGAATGTGCTTCTTCTCGTAGTGAAACCACACGTCTGCTCTCTGTCAGGGTTAGAATGTGTCTCTTTTCCCAGTGAAACCACACGTCTGCTCTCTGTCAGGGTGAGAATGTGCCTCTTTTCCCAGTGAAACCACACGTCTGCTCTTTGTCAGGGTGAGAATGTGTCTCTTTTCCCAGTGAGACCACACGTCTGCTTTCTGTCAGGGTGAGAACACGTTTCTTTTCCCAGTGAGACCACACGTCTGCTTTCTGTCAGGGTGAGAACACGTTTCTTTTCCCAGTGAAACCACACGTCTGCTCACAGGTAAACGACACACCGTAGTAGTTCTTGACTTTTCCACTCTCTTCAGTTTTACTTAGGGATCTGTTGACTGCATATCTGCCAGACAACACCAGTTGACAATGGCTTTTCACATGGAAATTATCTTTTGATTCTTTAATTTTTAATGGAATCGCCTGTCCGATCCGTCAAGGCATGTACACAAAGAGGTGACTTGTGTTCTCTCGTCACCATGCTAACTGACGCTGTGTGGGAACGGCTTCCTATCGAACCATCAGGCCCTGAAGCCTCTCAATAGGGAAGAGAATGGCTTTTTATTTCAGCATCAAACACAAAAACCGGACGTGCCGTCGTGAGCCTCGTCGGCCGCGTGACTCACAAAGCAAACACCAAGCCCTGTAGCAGAACACCATATAATAACAGCTCTCAGAACGAGCCTGGGCTTCTTTGGAACAATCACTGCTGCTGCTGGTCTACAGGTGGGACTGATGCTTCCATTCTAACGAACCTCATTATGACTTAGACTTGATTGAAGTGTTGGTCAAAGAAACCAAAAAAATTAATTAAATTGCTGTTTGAGGAACTGTTTCAATCTTCAGTTATGATTGTCATTTTTACATGTGATTAAAATAATTGTAAATAATGTAAGTAAATGCATGTAATGACACAGCTAGTGTGATATGACTCTTTTTTTGTTTTTTTTGTTTAGTACTTTAAATACATGCAGTATGGACTTTATTAGCACGATTGATTCAGTTTTATACATTTTTAATGAAGTCATGCCGTTTGTAAGCTTGCACAAACTTAACATAACACATCCAAAAAAGACCTAATTTCTCTAATCCATCCATCCTTCCGTCCATTTTCTGTAACCACTTATCTTAATTGGGGTCGCGGGGGATCCGGAGCCTATCCCGGAGGCTACGGGCGCAAGGCAGGGAACAATCCAGGATGGCTTGTCTGCCTGACCAGCGCTCTCTACCTGTCAGTGCTGACTGCCCGTTCACTCCCGTTGCAGGGCCCCAAGGGGGAAGCCGTGGGCTCCATCACGCAGCCATTACCCAGCAGCCACCTGATCTTTCGTGCTGCCTCAGAGTCTGACGGTAAGAGAGGGTGTAGGTCTTACATTCAGCATGAGGGATTCTGAGGAGTCTGCTCATCTGTCAGATGGCTGCAGACAGGGTCAAGAGGTTCATCTTCTCTACAGCTACGCATTATACCAGCTACGGCATGTGATCTAAGTGATTATTAACATGCTGTGATTGTTTGTGCCGGATATGGTGGTTCTGGCATTTTAGAAACAGCCCACTGCACTTCTGTGGCAGAAAACACCTTGTTAATGAGAGAGGTCAGAGGAGAGTGGCCAGACTCGTTAAAGCAAACAGGCAAACATAACAGCTCGGTACAGCAGTGGTATGCAGGAAGGCTTCTATGAAGTCGTCGACCCTCCAAGTAGTTCCCAAGGCAAAGGGAGTTCTGCGTAGTGTGTACAGTGGGGCAGTTTGTGGCTCGGTGGGCTAAGCCTCTGTGCTTGTGATCAGAAGGTTGCTGGTTTGAACCCTCCCTTGGCACATCTGCAGGTCCTTAAGCAAGGCCTTTAACCCCTGGCTCCCTGGGTGCTGCTTAAGTGGCTGTTCTTCATGGCCAGCTTACCCTCATCTACAGAGAACATATTGAAGGTGGTGTAAAAAGAGAATTTACCCATGGGGATCAATAACATATTAATTATTATGTTAGGGCTGAGGATGCAGCTTACATTATGACCGATTCTAAAATCTCCCTGTCTTATATGGAGGGGAGTTTCAGATCCATTGCTGTGGGTAGTGATTACCTGGCTTACTGTGTCCAAGCTACAGCTGAATGGATGCCATAGAACAATGGATTGTGGGTAGTGATGACATGGCTTACTGTGGGTGAATCTCAATATGCGTATGTGACCGTACTTGTGTTCTTATGTACCTGTTTTACGTCATCGTCCATTGCTGACGACCAGTTCCAATACTAAGAACACATGTACAGAGGACGGTAATAATCCCCGGATATTGGTCTTGCTCCCAAATATTCAATTCAATTCATTTTATTTTTATATAGCGCCTTTCACAACAGAGTCGCCCCGAGGTGCTTTACATGGGTGTGCTGTGATACAACATCGTTAAGAGAGAGTAATGCAAAATAGGGAAAAGGAAAGACATTAACTAAAGAAAGAAGGAAGACCAGACGACAAAGGAGGAGAGGAATCAAAAACTCCCAAGTAAGGAGAAAAAAAAACTCTGGGGGTCCAAGGTCAACTGGCTGCCCAACCCCCCAGGCATGCTAACATTGTTGAACAGAAAAGAGTGTGTTGCTTGCTAAAAGCAAGATGTAAGCTGTAATTATGATCATACCGCAAATATCAAGGATACATCAGGTGCATCCTAGCCAAATGAATTCAATCCCATGATTCATTGCGCCTCAAGTTCATTCTTGGAAGGCAAATTAGCAAGACCGGTCTTGACAAAACTACAAGTACGATCTTTGCATTCTTGGTATTAAGATTCACCCTTGTGTCCAGGCAGCTGCTGGATGACCAGCCTAGAGCATTGGATTCTGGGTAGTGATGACATTTCTTACCGTATCCAGGCTGCTGCAGGATGGATGCCCTGGAACAATGAATTCTGGGTAGTGATTACAAGGCTTACTGTGTCCAGGTCACTGCTGGATGGATGCCTTGGAGCAATAGATTCTGGGTAGTGACGACATGGTTTACTGTGTCCAGGCCGCTGCTGGATGGATGCCTTGGAGCAATGGATTCTGGGTAGTGACAACATGGCTTACTATGTCCATGGTGCTGCTGGATGGACGCCCTGGAGCAATGGATTCTGGGTAGTGATGACATGAATTACTGTGTCCAGGTCGCTGCTGGATGGATGCCCTGGAGCTGGCTCTGAAGTGCTCTGGCCTGCTAAAGCGTACCATGATCCGGGAGGGCAAAGATCAAGAGCAGGGGTCTGTGTCCGAGCACTCCCACGTCAACTTCTACCACCTGCTGAGAACCCACAACCTACAAGGGCCTGAAGGCTTCCAGTGAGCACCGCCAACCTCCAACCTTACATGCACTTCACCATTAGCCAAAGTTAGCGCTACAGCTCCTTTATTACTAAGGTCACTATTTCTTTGCTTTGACAGTCCTTAAGTTTCAGCTCGAAATTGATTATAAAAAAAGCTAAAGTTTCAGCTCTTTTACACATATGGTTATATTTACTGCTTCAATTCATGTTAAGTTTGTCCAACAGCAGCTCCCCTGCCAGGGAAACCTGCAGCTCTGTGGGAGGAATAATGTCTTTTTGACACTTTTCACATCAAAGTCTGGAAAAACATCATTGTAGCCCACTTTCACATGCTGTTGTTATCTAATGGCAGACGGCCCTTCCAGAATGCTTTATAGTTTTGTGCCCGGTGTGATATCCGGTGGGTGTCGGGTATTTTAACAGGGGCAGAGCGAGAGACATGCTTCTGTCTGAAGTTTATTTTTAGCGAGCTGCATGTTGTTTTGTTGATTATGCATTGAGACGTTACCTTGTAGGCCTGTGATGCTTGTGAAGTTGGTTTTTAGGGATCTAAAACCCCTTCCCTCCACCCCCCACCCCCCCAGGATCAATGACGGCGAGCATTTCAAGGACCCGGACCTGTACTCGGACAAGTCAGACCGGGAGAACGAGCAGGACCAGGAGTCGGAGAACGAGGGCCCAGAGAAGAGCGAGGAGAGTGACAGCGACACGTCGGAGCGGCAGGATGACTCCTACGCGGATATGGAGCCCGGCGAGGGCCTGCAGGAGATGCACTACACGGAGCAGTCCCACGAGGAGCTGGGGGAGGTGAACGCATATGAAGCTACCTCTAATGGAGCAGTCTGGCCAACATCGTCTGGGGGCAGCGTTTGCCCTGCAGTCAGTCAGTCAGTCAATCAATCAATCAATCAATCAATCAATCAATCAATCAATCAGTCAGTCAGTCAGTCAGTCAGTCAGTCTGTCTGTCTGTCTGTCCTTTTGCATGTCTGCCTATATGCTTATATATCTATCTGTATGCTTTAACCTGAAAAAAACAAAGGCATTAGTGATTTTGTATTGCTTAGGCAATATACATTACATGGGATTTAGTACATTAGTAGATTATCATGGAAATCAAAGGGAAAATCCACACAGCCTTAGCAATACACAGTGGGTATGTGTCTGAAGGCTCATTCTCCAGTATGCTTGTCTGTTTTAAAGGCTGGCGAGGCGTCCCAGACAGAGACCGTGTCAGAGGAGAACAAGTCTCTGATGTGGACCCTACTGAAGCAAGTCAGGCCCGGGATGGACCTATCCAAGGTGGTTCTACCCACGTTTATTCTGGAGCCACGATCTTTCCTGGATAAGCTCTCTGACTACTACTACCATGCGGACTTCCTCTCAGAGTGAGTGTACTTCCTCCTTCAGCGCCCCGTCAGTTCTGATTGGTTCATTAGATGTGGACAGCTGACAACGGTCCTCCTGATTGGTTGGAGAGTTGGGTAAATCGAGACAATTGTGAGTTCAGTCTAGAATTATATCATGCAGCTCTGTTAATAAAGCTTTATACTAGGTAAATGTTTGGCGTGTGTGTTTATAATTAAAGCAGTAGAACTTGCATTATTATGGAGCCACTTTTACGCCCAGCTCATTTGTGCCTGTGGCGTCTTGACATGCCTCACTAGCACTCACACCCATGGGCCTCATTGTTTGTAGATCTGCATGAGCGACCACTGGGCAAATCTGATTTCCCTTTGTAAGGCCGTCTCCCGGCATAGGGAATCATGTGACCCGGGGATGGGAGGAAGGAATAAGTACTTTATTTGGATATGGGAGTGGAGATGGGAGAGGAGACATTAAGCACAGAGCGATACTCAAAATGGGCATCCAATATGGAAAGGACTCAGGCACTGGGGTCTGGGCGGAGCAAAGGAAGTCAGCCCTCTATTAAATGAACACTCCCTCCCCCAAACATGATTTTCATTGTCAAGCAAATTATGAAGCTGCCCAACAGCTTCACACACATATAGACTGGGGTAACGTCGCATCACACCGCAAATGACCACTCATCATACCACTGCTACGACAGGCATAACAGTATAGACTTGCACGCCGGTCTGTGTATAAGCTGCCTTACTGATGGAGTCAATTCATAATGGTAATCAGGCCTGGCAATGATGGTATGCATGATAATAAGCTGGCAATGAGCTCGTAATGAGGTTGCAGCTAATAATGAGCTGGTAACGAGATTGAAGCTGATACTGATCTGATAATGAGCCTGTTACATTCGTCACACTCTGCGTTCTGTTGCCCAGGGCGGCAGTGGAAGAAAATGCCTACAACCGCATGAAGAAGGTGGTAAAGTGGTACATCTCTGGATTCTACAAAAAACCAAAGGTGACACATTTGCTGCTATGTCATTCCAACCTTTCTATTCTATTCTTCTATCCAATGACCTGCTCCATCATAGGCCATCCCTTAGTTGTGGTCTCTAGGCAACACTGGATGCTTCTGTATTACCCTTATCTGATAGAAGCCTGGTGCTCATGATGTTCTGATTTGAAAAGCTCTTCTGCTGGGTTCTTACAGTGTTCTGTAATGTATAGTATAGCTTCAATGCTGCCTTGCATTTCTCATTAGAAGCTCGTCTTAGCTGCACTTATGCCTAAATTGGCTCCTTGTGATGTATTATCTGCCCTGCTGTACGTCACTTTGAACAAAACCATCTGATAAATAAATAAATGTGAATGTAAATGTATTCATTTGCATCATATCTAGCATGTCTGACATGTCTTTGTTTTTTTTTTTCTTATTCCAAACTCAGGGTTTGAAGAAACCGTACAACCCAATTATTGGCGAGACCTTCCGGTGCATGTGGATTCATCCCAGGACCAATAGCAAGACCTTCTACATTGCAGAGCAGGTATAGTCCTGCCAGAGGTTCATCAGTCCATTTTATCTGCCATAGGGCAGACAGGTACTGTATATGATGACATGCATATGTCATACCCTACAGCTCAGACCATTGAGAGCTGATGCTAATGTACAGTAGTAGATCTCACATGTCATGCAGTCTCCTTATAGTGCTTGGTGGCATCAGATACCTCACTTGAAGGTACAATGGCGGGGCTGAGCTGGGATTCTATCCCATTGTAACCCTGTTGCAAGCCTGTGACATGCCTCCACATCCTGGTCTTTTCTCCTGGCCAGGTCTCCCATCATCCACCAGTGTCAGCCTTCTATGTGAGCAACAGGAAGGATGGTTTCTGCCTCAGCGGGAGCATCCTGGCTAAGTCCAAGTTTTATGGTGAACAGAGCGCCCCCTTGTGTTTTCTAGCTATTATTGCATGTCACATTTATCGCATTTTTGTAAATATTTAGTCTATGGTAACGATAGAGCCTAATCTAAGAGCCTAAATCTGTAGCACCCCAAACTCTGTTGTACTTTGGAGTTCTATTTGGTGTTCATAATGAGGTTATCTATCCTTGTTTCTCCACAGGAAACTCTTTATCAGCCATATTAGATGGAGAGGCGCGACTGACCTTTCTGAACCGTGGGGAGGATTATGTCATGAATATGCCTTATGCTCACTGTAAAGGTGGGTCAGTTCAAGCTCAACTTTCGCCTAGCACACCTTTACACAGTTTACAAAGTGATTAAGAAAAATATGGGGTCATTATTTGGGCCTATGGATCAGTTACCCAACCCGTGTGCAGGAAATCTTCTCCGTTAAAATACTATAATCACAAAATGGCACAGAGCATTTTGACTGGTTCCCGACTGCCTTCCTTCTACAGTAGATGAGAGAAATGCATTTTCTTTTTGTGAAGCAGTTGTTTGCAGGGCCGATTCTAGGATTTTTTAAGGTGAGGGGCCTAAGTGGGCACCTAATTCATAAAGACGGGCCAACCTTATCAGTAGCCAATGGTATGTTTTGAATTGGTGAATGACAGGGGATAAGGCACCCTGGGAGCCAATCAGCTTTTAGCTAGGGCCGTCATCCCCATGGTCCCGCTGCTGCTGTTTTCCTTCGCATTTGATGCATGTGCAAGGGGCCGAGGCTGACTTCACTTCCCATGTGCTGCAGGTATCCTGTACGGCACCATGACCCTGGAGCTGGCGGGGCAGATCTCCATCACCTGCGAGAAGACAGGCTACAGTGCCCAGCTGGAATTCAAGCTGAAGGTCCGCTGGCATTGGCTGGGCCAGTTTAGCCCACTGGTGTTTCATTCAGACCATATGCATGACATTTAAAACAGAGGTTACAGGAACCGCTGTCACTTTGAGTCTCAAGCCTCACTGCTGAATGACCGATACGGATTATGTCTAGGACACTGGCTGACGTAACTGGCTAGGTAGATCGAAGTAGCCTTTAATCATGTAAAAACATGAAACAATGGTAAGTAAGTTATGGCTCTGGAAGACAATACAGAACAAAAATGCATCTATCCATCCATGTTCCATACCATCAGGGCCATAGTGAGACTGGAGCCTGTCTTGGCAAGCGTAGGAGGCAAGGCAGGGCACCCCTGGTGGCTAGTTTATTGCAAGGCACACACATACTCACAGACTAAGAACATGTTTTTGAACTGTAGGAGAGAACTGTACCCGACAGATGAACACATGCCAACTCATGCTCAGTCAGGGACAGGAACTGAACCCACAACATGGGAGGTGTGGTGCAACAGTGCTACCCACTGAATTGCTAAGACTAATTAATGAGATGTTCCTCAAACCCGTCACACTCAGGGATCACATCTGCTCTTGTTTGCAGATCTAATGAAGCTGGTTTTGTCTTCTGCAGCCCTTTCTAGGATCCAACGACAGTGTGAACCAGATCTGTGGGAAGATCAAACTGGGGAAGGAGGTGTTGGCCACCTTGGAGGGACACTGGGTAAGACCTTCATCTGGAGACAAGCATGGTGATGATGATGATGATGTCATAGGTAACACCTATGGTGCCTTTAAATGAGGGTCTTCCAGCAAACCAGTTTCCCTATAGCAACTCAACCCCTCCAACCCAACCACACTCCTAGGCCCTGAAGGTTCTCCCTACTTGGATCGCACAGTAAACTGGTACTGAAAAAAGAACACAGTACTAGAGTTTTGAGAACAGTACGATACCAGCATTTTAAAATAATCAATACTTTTATTACGCGAATGGATATTTGATCTGGCTAAAAGGAATCGGCCTTTTTAAGCTCAACGCTGACATTTTGTGATGGTGACTAGTTCGCTCCCCTATTATGTCCATGAAAGACATCAGAGTGATAGAAAAGTCTCTCCGCAACAGTAATATACATATTCATTCTGAATCTACAGTGATGCCCAGGTCCGTTTTACCGGCGACCCAAACTCTCCGATTAATTCAACTCCACCGTGACTCGAACCGCTGATATTAATAAAGATAAAATGATGCTTGGCCTGCTTTTTGACTAATGTATAAATTTTACTTTAACTGACCTGCCCACAAATAACCTGTACACCATTACAGCATTTTTGTTTGAAATAAAGCACAATGAGGACATTTGACAGTGTTTCCGCCTTTTTAGGAAAAATATCAAGAATTAATGAAATTTATGATTTAGTGCCAATATCAAAACCAAATACTTTGGTATCGTGACAGCGCTACTAGGCTACCACCTACATATGATTTGAAAATAATCTACGAGACAATAATTTTGTAAACCAGAGTTATGGCTTTTCCCTCCTCTGTGACTGCCAGTTGAAAGATATATTCACTCTTTTGTCTTTTTTATGTAATTTTATAATCCTTTGCTTTATTCTTTATCACATTTTCTGCATGGGCACTTTTACGATGTTTTTAAGAAGAACCGTAAGTCATACAGAGGGGCCAACTGTATCATTAGCTGATCATATGTTTTGAAAAGGTGAGCCAATCAGCTTTCAGCTGAGGCCAGTGTTCCTGTAGCCCCGCCCCTGTATACACCCCTGTCCTTCTGGCCATTTATGTGCTCTGAGGTATTCCTGTACCGTTCCTCTCTTGAGGGTGTGAAGGGCCTGCCCCCCCCCAAGAACTCTGGAGGCAGTTTCCATGTTTACAAGTCAGTCTCCTCAATCCCAGGCCTACATGCTGCCATAGTGTCTGTGTATCCCTCCCCCTTTCCAGGACAGCGAGGTCTTCATCAATGACAAGAAGACAGGTCTGGTGGACACCTTCTGGAACCCGACGCCGGAGCTGAGGCAGAGCCGGCTGACCCGGTGCACCGTGCCCCTTGAGGAGCAGGGGGGCTTTGAGTCTGAGAGGTGGGTCCTGGGCATGACCGTTCAGCTTATCATCAAGACAGTGGTGGCTTCTAACATGAGATCTAAACATACTGGTCAGTCATATTCAGAATATCATCAGGTCATCATTTGATGTTGACTGCAGTCTTAGTTATTTATCACTTTGAGAAGTGAATTGGGATTAACTCTAATAACCTCATGGTTTCTATGTATGTATTTATGATTGACAAAATTATGCTTCATGAACCATTTGCTGTACTCTTTGATCCCTCTAGAACAGGGGTGGACAATCTTATCCGCAAAGGGCCAGTGTTTGTGCAGGTTTTTGGGATAACCCTTAGGTCAGCTGTTCAAACCCAGGCGTGAGGACTCTTCAGTCAATCGGTCCTCTAATTAGTAATCTAATTAGGGAGCTGCAGCGAAAACCCGCACGCACAGTGGCCCTTTCTGGATAAGATTGCCCACCCCTGCTCTAGATGGAGCTCTCTGTACAGATTGGGTACAAAGCATGCCCCAAAGCAAACCAAGAGCACCATCTAGTGGGGTCATAAAATACAGAAAACGGTTCATGCAGAGTCATTTTCAGGGTCCATCACTAGCATCTGCTTCATAGTTACCATTAGACTGGGAAGTTGGATATTTCATCACGTGGCTTTGGACCTAGTTACCAGCTTGGCTGTAGAACAGTATTGTCCTGGGAACACTTTCTCAAACCATAATCCAGTCAGACTTGAAAGGTCATTAGCTCTCTGGGCCTCCCCCCTCGCCCCGTCCCCCTGACCCCCCCCCCCCCAATTCAATGTCCCCAGGCTGTGGCAGCACGTGACCCGGGCCATTGTTAACAAGGACCAGACAGAGGCCACCCGGGAAAAGTTCCTGCTGGAGGAGGCACAGAGGAAGTCGGCTCGTGAGCGTAAGGCCAAGTGCGAGGCCTGGAACCCAGCGCTCTTTGAGCAGGACCCCGTCACGGGGGAGTGGCACTACCGCTATGCTGAGTGAGTGCGCGAGCAGGCTTGACACGATGCCCCCTTCTGGCCGACGTGTTCCTTAGCCCCTGCAGTGCAGCCTCCCTGACAACCTAGCCCGTCATTAACTAAGATCATTCATTGTAACTCCAATTTGACTTGTCCTGACAGTATGAGTTTATTTATAGCTTTTAAAATAAATGATGAAATTCATTAATGAAATGTTCATTTAAACTTAATTATATCATGCATTAATTTTTATAATTAAATGATATAACCCTGCATAGGACAAGCAGTTATAGAAAACGGATGGATGGATAAATGGCTCAGTGGGTGGCCCGTTGTCTCATGATTCCTGGGCTGAGGGATCGAATCGCACCCCAGCTC
Organism: Mormyrus iriodes; assembly: GCA_011763525.2. NCBI lineage: Eukaryota > Metazoa > Chordata > Actinopteri > Osteoglossiformes > Mormyridae > Mormyrus > Mormyrus iriodes. The sequence goes on from JAAGVU020000001.1 coordinate 13,007,359, forward strand.
TCCATGTGGAGTTTGTCTGTTTCCTCTTGGTACTCTGTTTCTTTCCCACACTCCAAAGACATGAAGTTAGGCTTACTGGTTTCTCATAGATAGACCGGCACCCCAGCCAGGGTGTTCCCCAGCATTGTATGCATGTATGTGAGGGAGTAAAGGTCACTGAGACTCATACCTTTGGCTCCTTGGGCTTTTTGGTACGGTGTGAGTTTTTCTAAACAATGCTGGACCTTAGTTTTGAGCTTTTTTCCCCACACATCATACTGGTGCCTGAAATTTGACAAAACAGCCAGAGAGTCTTACTGGTTTATATATTTTGAAGATTCTGTACGCAAAAATAACATGTATTTTTTGTACTATTTTGTTCATTCACTCATTCATTCACTCATTCATTTATGCATTCATTCATTGGTTTCTTTATTCCTTTGTTCATTCTCTGATGGCAGTACAATTATTTTTAAAAAGCCATATATATGGGTTGTCATGCTGAATTAGGTAAATTCTGTGATTAAATGACCCAATAAAATAGTGATATACAAAAGCTTAGGAGAGAGTTTGAGACTGGGGGTGGGACACAACTTAATAATTTAAATACAAAGGTCTATTTATTGGAGGAATGAAGGAAACCAAATTAAATATGATTATGCAGGAATGTATCACAACACATCCATGTAAATTGCCTTGGGCCGACTCTGTTGTGAAAGGTGCCATATAAGAATGAATTGAATTGAATTGAAATGAAATACAGGGGTGTACATGTTCCCCCCTGCATCCCCCCTCCTGTTCCTATACCCCTGGTGAAAAAAATGACTCCAGTTGTAAAGTGAGTTGGTCATGGCGGCCATACCCCCTAATGAGAGCCCACCCCTCTCCCCCTGCAGCACGCGGCCATGGGACCCCCTGAACGACCTCATTCAGTTTGAGAAAGATGGCTGCATCCAGACCAAGGTCCGCCACCGCACTCCTATGGTACGTTCTGCCAGCGTAATTAGTCTCAGTAACCAGGGCTCCAGGAGAGACCGTTACAAATGCCAGGTACGTCGGCTCTTCGGCTCCCCGAGTTCCCTCGCTTTGGTCACTGCGCTGCCTGCGTTCTGCCTCGCTGCTCACCAGCGTCATCTTCTGGCTGCTCCATGTGGCCTCTGATTTTATACTTCACATTTTTTTCCCTTCTCCATTTTAATCAGATTTGCTTTCCTGATTCTATGAATCTCATGTTTTACTCCATCAACAGGTGAAGCTTTTCTTGTCCATTTGGTGTTGCACTCCTAAGCATCTCAAACACAGCCGTTAGGAGGTCTGGTGTATGCAGTATATTTAGCAGTATACATACCACCTGTACCACCTGTTTTTAAGGACAATCTGTATATACCTGAATACAGTAGCAGATATTAAGTGGTGGTTGCTTAACTTGTTAATTGGACCGGTTAAGTGTCGAATTCTTTGGAATGACAGCTAGCATACACATGACCCATCAGGATTTGTCAGACTACTCGCTTATGTTGGGTCATTTGTCCTTTTATAACCTGTGGCTTGTGTTTTTGAGATGCACTCAACAGTGCCCCCTGGCTGCCACCTGGTTATGCTTACGCGCTTCGCAGCCTCACCTCCATAGTGTTAGCATTCGTCAGCGTGCTGTCATGCAGAGTTGCTGACATTCTGTATGCTCCCCCCACCACTGACCTGGCACCCCCCTCTTCTCCCTACACAGGTCACCGTGCCCAAGCGGAAACACAAACAGAGTGACAAGAAAAACAGCCCTGAGAGTGGAGCCTCCTCCCCAGAGCCCGACCGCCACGACTCCTCCGGGAGCGAGAGTAAGGCCTCAGCTACACGAACCAGTCTGCACCTCTGGCGCGTCTGCAGTCCCAGTCTGAGACAGTGCTGATTTTGATTGGTTACACACAGCTCCAGTGCTAATCCCCACTAATGAGGAGCAGCAAGTCATTAAAACATAATGTATAGACTTTTGTCATAGCAATGTGCCAAAATTTGCTGTGTGTAAGTAGCTGACATGCCACTGGGGGGCACCTTCCTCTGTTTCAGGGCATAAGAACAAACAGGGGGGCTGGCTGAGGAGAAAAGCCACAGACCTGAGTGAACTTCAGCGTGCCATTGACTCCATAAAGCAGACACAGGAGGACATTAATCGGTAATCAGTGACTAAAAGGCATCCTCTTCTCGATTCGCACTTTGTGTTTCGAGTGGAATTCCTCACATTATTCCTCTCGTCTTCAGTATTTAACCTCTTCAGGAAATGTATTACATGTGATATATGTGTACATTCAGATTTTAAAAATATTTTTCCCTCTTTGCATTCATTTTAAATTCACGCCATCGCTTTTGTAAGAGCAGAGGTGGTATGTTTTTTTCGGGAACAACAACGGCATGTTGTTATGGACACATTGTGCTGCAGAAAGACAGCTGCAGCCTGTGTTTTTTTGGCGATTGACCATTATAAGTTGCAGTTCAGTGGTTCCCCTGCCATTATCCCCTGAGCCTTGCATTAGATAAATAGCCATATGTGACAATATATGGGATCTAAGTTCCTTTCAGTTAAAGTGATGGCAATAAACGATAATTTTATTAAATAGTAATCATATCCCTATATTATCTCCCAGGAGCATCACAACGCTCCGTAGCCGAGCCGTCAGCGACCAAGTGCCACCAGAGGGCAGCTTCCTGCACCATCGTGACTACGTCATTGTCATCTTCCTCGTCCTTGTCCAGGTCATTGTCAACTTTCTCTTCAAGTGACGGCAGCAGCACCCGGAGGAGAGCCATGCTACACGGGGACGTCCTCCGCCGTCGTTCAAGACGGGGAGCCCAAACTGCACACTCACTACTGAAATGCATTCTAACATATTGCCAGCAGGGGGCAGCAGAGCTCACCTGACACACTTGCAGATGCTTAAATTTAATGTTCTAGTATTTGAACATTCTGTGTATTTTAAACATCTAAATGGCAGTAAGTCCATGTGGCGTAGAATCTGTTTAAAGCCTCCACATATGTTAGTGTGTTTTAAAAAGGACATATGTTGTCTCAGAACAGATTCATCTGACCATTTCAGGATGACGAAGCCTTTAAATAGCTGAAGAAAGGGTGGTTTACTTTGTTAACGTTTTAACTTATTTCCTCTGCCTTTTTAAAGATATCTTTTTTTATGTTCCATTTTTGGGCTTTTCTTTACGTTTCTACAGTACACGATGCTCTGTGAGCCGACCGGAAGGGGTTGGAGGGACTGTTTGGGGGGGGTGTGGGGGAGCAGTGTACCTTTTTAAAGAAACATTAGGGCATAACTTAATTGTGAATCAGAATTTAAATAACAGATTAGTCATACCTCATTTCCAGTTCTCATGGAAGGCTTGGATGCTAAAATCATATATCGGGAGACTATTTAAAGTAGAAAAATGAGCTTTCGTTTGAGTTTCGGTCCCTCTGGAGAATATTGATAGCCGACTGAGTATGAGAATAAAGGATATTAAATTTTCATGTTGCAGTTAATGTAGGTAGCTAGGAGACCTCGTCGTTTCCCTTGGTTAGAATACTAGATGTGAAAACGTAAGTGAAATACAGTACATAGATTAGAAGCAGCACATGTGAAGAGAAATTGTAAATAGTGAGTAGAGTGTCCTAGCGGTAGCATGTTAGCACGTCCATAGCCGTAAGCAGGCCTGTTGGTGTCTCCTGGTCACTAGCCTCTGTGATACCGCTCGTCTCTCCTTTGTCTGCTAACTGCAGGAAACAGGACTGGAATGTGGTAAAGGAATCGACTTTATAGTGCCTTCCAGGGTAGGTTTTTAGTAGGGACTGCCACTCGGATTGCGACGTCATGCTAATGTGCCATCGCTAATGGGCCGCCACCTATGTGTCCCCAGCGTGTGACCCCTGACCTTTCTCTTGACCGGTTCGAGCCTGTCTGTTCTTTCGCTCAATTTCTGAGCAGGGTACCAGGAGAGCAGAGGTATTTTTACTAACTTGTTTTTTGCATCTCACGTTTGCCGTGAAAGCACTCTGTTTCCGACGCTGTGGCCCACAGCCTCAAGGCTCGGTGAAACTCGTCCAGATGTGACACAGCAACTCGTGATGCTGCCCCTGTCTCCCGACTCTCTTGCTATACTTTTAATACTTTTAATATTTATTTGTATGATTTAAGATTATGTCTCGACGTGTCAAATAAACTGGAGAAACTGCGTAATCTCAGCATCGTTGCCTATTTTCTTGTTTATATGTAGGATGAAGTAGCACAGTGGGCTTTGTAGATGTACTGTGTGCCTGTCCTCTTGTGCTGGTCGAACACTGAGCCTGTAAACGGGGCTGTAGAACCACTTTCAATTAAAATTTCCAGAAACTCCCTTCTGCAGTACGTGTTTTTTTTTTTTACTGGGGTTCAGCACAAATAAGGGCTGGCCAAAAACAACCCAGCAAAGTCACTGACCTTCTCCACTGACTATGCATTTTCTGCAGGGACAACGGAACCATGGGGGGGATGGGCATCACCAAGAGTGCCGTGATGAATGATCACGAAAAAGTACCTACAAAGAATGTTATGAAATTTGATAAAACTTTATTAGTAAAAGCCTGAATTGTATAAAATTGTATAAAATATTATATCTGAGTTTTTCAAAAGCACACCGACGACTCGAAATAACCTTATGTCCCCACCCCCCCCATTCAGATGGTCCCTGGTTTTCTGAATCGCAGTTGCGAAGGTAAGCTGTCCCGCTTCCCGCCTGGTACTCGCCTCATAGCTGTCTGAGTCTGTTTTTAGAGGCTCTATGCTGTCCTCAGCAAACTCCTCCAGCAATAACTTTGCTGGGCTGATGAGTAAGTTAACATTTTCATTTAAACCACCGCGAGTCTAATCACGAAGAATTCAAACGAGTCTTTAAAAGCGTGTCAGGAACAGAGAGCTTTTGTTGTGGCCAACAGGGGGGCACTGGGCTGACTCTCTCTTTCTGTAATTATATATCCATCCATCCAGCCATGCATAGTCCATAATCGCTTTGCCAGTGCAAGGTTGCGTTGAGCCTAGAGCCTATCCCAGGAAGCACTGGGCACATGGCATGAAGTCCCTGGACAGGAAGTCCATACATCACAGGGCGCGCACTCACACATTGTGGGCTGTTTAGAGACACCAGTGCACCCAGCCTCTACTGGAAGAAATGTCAACAAGTCGCAGTTGGACTCCCAACCCTATAGGTACACGGCCACAGGTCTACCTACTGAGTGTGTGTGTATGTGTGTGTGTGGAGCATGAGAAGCAGCTGCGATGTAGTTCAATATCCATGTTAGCTTTACATATAAACGTTATGCTACGCTGTTTTCCCAGTTAATTATGATACACTGCAGTAACCTCGCCAGCATTCTAACCAAGGCTTGTGCTCGTTCACTCACTGGGTTTATCCTCACATAACCTTGCCACAAGCTCACGGCCCCATAGTTGTTATTTATGGCACCAAGTGTGTGAATAAGCTAGCGGGTCGGTACCGATGTGCAAAGGATCCAGCCCCAATCAAACTGGGTACGCTGTGACTTCCCTCAGCTCATTTTTATTTGCTTTTCATCTCCTCTTCTCCCCTGAGCTCAAGCTCCTCTCTTGGTTATTCAACTCAGTCGTTGGAAACAGGATTTGATTAGATAAGACTGTAAAAGGTCCTCTACACCCTTCAACCTGCAGTTTCATGACGGGGTGTTCCGAATTATTTGCACAGAGAAAACCCTCAATTTTTAATCACTTCATCCCTTCAAAGGTTCAGGTGGCTCACAGTCTTCCTTCCCTCCTTTCCTACTGTCTTGCTCTCCATGTGGTAATGTTTATTTATTCATTGGCAGCACTTTTAAATGGTAACCTCTGTCATGACATGGGTATATACAGGCTGTAAAGCTCTTTACTCTGAGCTGTATTGTCATGTGTCAGTCGATGTTAAATTGCAGCTCAATAATGTGGAGCCTGTGTTTGACAACAGCAAAATCAGACCATGTCTCTAAACCAGATGTTCGGGAACGGTACTTTAGATACATCTCAAGGCATATTATTGGCTCACGAGCTGTCTTATAAGCAGAGGTGGATAATTCAGGTCCAGAAGGTGAAACTCCAGACCAAAATTTTGTTTCAACCTACCAGTTGAGCATAAAGAGTCACAGTCACAGAGTGCTCAACTGGTTGATTGAAACAGAATCTTGGTCTGGATTTTTACTTTCTGGACCTGTAATGGTCCACCTCTGCTTATAAGCAGGGGATCCCACGCCCCAGTCCAATCGGCCATGAAATGCTGGGGGTTTTCAGAGGGGTTGGTTAATTTTTGGTCAAGTTTTACCAGTCCATGAAATTTTTGCACAACGTAAACTGGTCCTTAGTCTTCAAAAGGTTGGGACGCCCTATTAGAAGGTCACTTTTGGTTTTATAGTTCATTACAGATCTTTGCTGAAATTATACCTTTATCCTAAAATCATGGATTTTTGGCTAAAGTACCATTTGATGTGAGTCAGTATGTGCAAAGATTCCTCAGCACTCCTGCTGTACTTCCCAAGGGACATTAGTCAACACCTAGCTGGAACCACTAATCATATTCACATAATTTGTCAAGGATATTCTGATGTCCTGTACATCCAGCTCTCATCACTGTGGCGGTGAGCAGCTAAACAGCGGCCCATCAGGTGGGTAATGAATCTCGGTGGTCCGGAGCCTGACATCTGCTGTTGTAGTAGGATGTTCCAGACGTTCCTCAACAGGGATTCTGGGGGAAGGGCTGTTCTTCTGCGATCAAGTGAGTGCCTACCAGTTAATTGCTACCAGATCTTAATTCTACATTTTGTGTTGTTGTTGGCCTGTATTGCCACTTGTGTAACTGTGCTCACAAACACTGCATTTAAATGCATTTCATTTTTTTTTTCCAAATCAGACATTTTAGATTGAGATTTTCTCTTTTTCACAGGCATTAAGTTCCGTCTGCCAGGATATACCAAAGACAGGGAGTTCTGGTTCCTCTATGGCAGCAAAAATGACAGGGTGTCGAGCTTTAGCTGTAGCAATAAGGCCCCTGCGGGGGGGTGGGGGTGGTGGGGTGCAGAGAAGGTGACGGTTTATACACTGAGTGTGGGGCGCCTCTTGTGAAGGGAACAACCACCTGCTTCTTTGAGGGACTCAAGCTATTTACCCCCCACCCCCGCCACATTCCCACCACTAAGCCAAGGACAGCCTCTCACTCGGGAAGGAAGTTTTCCTCTGTTCATTACACCAGAATGGGGACTCTGGAGGGTATGCTGGGGCAGATGGGAGGTGACAAGGTGACATCTTCTCTGACAGCTGTGAGCAGACTGCAGACAGACACTGGTTCTTTTTTACCTCCCAGAATGCAGTGAACGGCGTGTTTGTTGGATGATTTTGGGTAAGTGAAGAACTGGCAGCCTGTAGACAGCCTTCGGGGGTGAGGGGAGTGTTACTCCTGACCCCCTAGTAGAAATTCAGGGACTGCTAAATGCAGATGTCCACGGGTCACGCTACCTGGACTATGGCACCACAAGAGGGCGCTGTTGAGTTTGTGCTCTAATGACACTTGTTTCAGCACAACTACCAAGGCTTTGGCTCCAAGGCAAAGACATCAGACTAGAAGCTGATGGCATTCTAAACGTGCCCAGACTGACCCGCTACCACTGGGGTAAAAAGCAGGCAGCAGCTGGTCAGCCAGGGCAGGTTTGACAGGGGAGCCAGTGGGGCCTAAACACATCCGCTCCCTGCTCTGTCTGCCAGTGACATCTATCACACCTCTGCACTCAGCGGGGCCCTCAAAAGCTAAGGTGAAGATGACCATGGGGTGGGGAGGGGAGGGGGGTAGGGCCTCTAGTTCTCACTTTTATATTTTATTCTGTTTTCAGGCATCTAACACCCCTTCTTTTGTCAAATTGATATTTCTATTTTATTTGTACAGTGAGGTCTGTGATCTCAGAGAAGTTGAAGGAAAATGAAAGGATTTCAAAGATTTTCTGTCAAAACTGAATCTTGCACATCTGCGGGCTCTGATTCTTTTTTTTTCCCTGCTTGCCATCGAAAGTTTTTTTTAAATCTAATTATTCCATATTCAGCTAAAATAATGGTGCCAATACACCTATCACTGTTAATGTAATAACATGCTTCTTTGTGGTTTTATCATGGTATTATTTCAGCCATCATTCCCACCACAGGTGACAGAATCGGTTCAGTCCTCCTGAAATGTCACTGTTCTCCGTATGTTCCCCTCTGTATTCACCTCATTTCCAAAACTGGAAATCCGGGTAAATCCTGCACAGAAGCCTGGCTGCATTCCCTCAAGCTGCCACTGGAATCCCAACCCACTCAGCAGCCCCTGGAAAAACCAGAACGAAGGGATAAACATCAAGATTCCACCGAGGTATCTCACCAGATCTCCTGCCATACTGTAACATCACCTCAGGGAATAATGGCGGTCAAATTTTGGCAGCTGTGTGGAATGTGGCACTGTAAGTCAAGATGTAACTACGGGACATGACTATACCATGGTGGTTACCTAGCGACAGAGGACCGATAACATCTGGTCAGCTTGCATTTTGAGTACCGTTTGACTGACTAGCCACATGTGTTTTGTTCGCTGCTATGCTAACACCATCAGTTCCACGTGGATGAATCCTTTGTCACCAGTGGCCGGTCAGTAGCACAGTTGAACTTTTTACCCTAATTCTATTCAAAGTTCATCCTGCATAGCAAATAGCTAAACAAATAACATGAGGTTGCATGTTTGTACAGTGCAGCTGCACATAATGTAAAACGTGGCTGCTTTCAGGGGCAGTAGGAGGTTAACGGTGTGGGATTGGAACCTGCAGGTTGTTGGTTTTAAACCCTTGAGTTCAGCATCAGTAAATACTGCACCACTTGGATGTGGTTAATGTGAGACATACTCCTGCTATCAAAAGCAGTAGCAAAGAGGTTAAAGGTGTGGGATTTGTACCTGCCAGTTGTTAGTTCTAGGCCCGTGACATCAGCATCAATAAACATGTACCATCTGTGATTGTTAAACACTATAAAACTGGAAGCCAGGAAAGAAAGTGACTGCTGAGCAACTGGGGCTCAGGTAACAGGACACCTTCTTATTTTAATATGCTGTCTTAGACACACGCGGCACACTGGCCTGCCAAGGCTGCACTGACTCAGCAAGGATGCTGCCGGGGATCGATGGAGGATACGAAGGGATCAGGAAGTGGAGACGGAGAAAGGGGCAGAGGAAGTGATCAGCTAGAGCTGTCTTGGGTGTCTCAATCTTCTGCCAGTCCTGTAGAGTGCTGCCTCCTATGGGGGGAGGGGGGCAAAATTTGAACCCAGTCTTCCCACTTATTAGCTATATCATAGTGGTGAAGACGGTGTGTTCGTACCCAGAAGGTTAGTGATTCATGTCCCAGCAGGTACTCAGCAGTTATGCCCTTGAATGAGACACTTAACCTGAATCACTTTAGTAAATTATCCAACTGTCATTCCGTCTTCTAACCACTGATCCAGTTCAGGGTCACCTGGAAGCTGTCCCAGGCAGCTTAGGACACACGGCTGGGGTACACCTCGGATACACGCATATTCACACTACATGGGCAGGAAAGACAGCATTCAGCCCAGGCCTGGCCAATTATTTTCTGTGGAGGGATGAATCTGAGCTTCACTGTGTCAGCAGGGGCCATTTTTAATGATTATTTTCATGTCCCATGAAATTTACAAGAAGAATTGTTTTTTTTTTTTTATTTTGGAGAAGCTCACGCTTGCATGCTGCTTTGGAAGCAGCTTTCGTATTTGTGATTATTCATGGAACTGAAACATAAAACCTTACCCTTTACCCTATAAGCCATAGGCCTCAGCGTGGAGAGAGAGACAAGGTGATGTGGGATTCAAACCTGCATTACCCACTGAGCCACCCTGCTGCCCATATCTGACTGCGCAAAAGCATTTTACATTTATACGTTTACAAAAGAGCAGGGCTCTTCCCAGGATGTCAGATTGCAGAAGTTTGACTCCTGATTTGGGCCTCCCCTCCTGTCTCCCCCCCCAACCCATGAATCATTGATGCCCCACCCAATCCATCTCCCGGCGACTCTTCCTGCCGTGTCCTTCCTGTCGATGTCGGGCTGCTGCCTTGAAACCCCAGGTCCAGCTACCGTGTAATGGGAGGCTCCCCTTTTCCTCCTCTACCCCACGGAACCTCCATGCTGGGGCCAGGAGCCGCTCCTGTCGTCTGCATCCGTCGCTCCATATTGTCACATGACTGGTCCCGCCCCTCGGGGCCCCGGCATGTCGCCGGACAAAAGATGCTGCATTTTAAGCCTTCGCAACAGCTTCTAAATATAGCGTGTGCACTCCATAAGCGGATTAATAATGCAGAAGATAGCACAGCTTCACCCTTGTGTGAGGGCAGGCCGTGGCAGCGCGTCATTCTGGGGCACCTGGGCCAGACCCTACGGGGTTAAACACAGATGCACTGGTGCATCGACTGACTTCTTTGTTTCATCGTGTTTCAAAATGAGAGGAACTGGAAAGTGAAATTGACTGATTTAAAGACCTGACATACATCCATCCATCCATCCATTAATCCATCCATTCCACAGATCGTCAACCTGTCTGTACTTGGACGAATGTGTCTGTGGCAAGACTTGACTTGTTTTGATTGAGATAAAAGACTATGTAGGCTATGTTTTTAAATACCATGTCCGTGGTAAAAATAGCATTTTGATATAAATGTCCACCAGAATTTGACATGGAGTTGACCCCTCATCCATCCATCAATCCTTCTTCCAACTGCTCATCCTAACTAATTTTCTGCCCTGCGTCTGATTAGGCACCATGTGGGTGTCCTTCTATGCAGTTCTGTGTAGCTCTGGCCGAGCACATCCCCCGTACACTCGACGACAGAACATGTGCATCCGTGTGTATTTTTCAGGCATGAGTGGGAGGGGGAAGGGACATGGTCGTCTGGTCTCCAGCAAGGAGAACGTCCTTCATCCCCCCCGCACATGCGACCTCACCACTCATGGTTGCTATGGTCCGGGTAGGGGGTGGGCATTAATCCCATCCCCTCCCTCCAGGCACTTATGAGGGAGTTCCATCCTGTGATCGTCATGTTCCATAACAGATCATCAATAAATCATGACCAATCTGCTCCACCAGTGTGTACAGGCAGATGGCATCCTGCTATGCACCACATATACCCATCTTACCGCTCGGCCTATAATCTGCCAAGTCTTCTGCCTCGTGCTGTCTACGGCATCGCGTTGGTGATATATCCAATGCCTGTTCATTTAACTGTGCCCAGGGAGGCCTCAAGTTTCTAAATACAACACAAATCATTTGCTCATTCATATAGTTATGTGCAGTCATTTTCTATACTTCTTGAAACTCAGGAACTGAATACAGCTGTGTTTGTGGGTTGTACTGGACCACTTAGTCTTGCGGTTGCTTCTTTGTTGGTATAATGGAGTAGCGAGGATTCCCGAATCTCCCTTCCCCTCATCCTTTCCACGGATGCCTGTGTTAGCCTTGAATCACCTGGGCTCTGCCGTTGCCACGGTAGCCGCCATAAGATCCACAGATCCAACCCCCCCCCACTCCCCAACACCTCGAGGTTTCTTTTGAATTTCTCAGAGCCTGGCACTCTGCCACAGACTTTAAAAGGGAAGTAGGGCAGCGGACGCCCATAATGCAATGCAAATGTTATGTTTATGGCATGCAAAATGAAACCAGTTCCTGTAATCAAAGCTTGCCTGTGAGGAGAAGGGAGGCAGTATTATGAATTAGTACAGGCATATACAGGGATAAATATAAATTAAAGATTCCCTGCAATTTTTTGTGGCCACTTGAAACATGTTTCCTGCCTGTAATGGCAGGAGGCCAGACTTTTCATGGTGCACTGTCAGGGGCTGGCAGATGTTTCACTCAGGTGTTCATCTTCAGGTTGTCCGTCTGGCTCTTTTTGATGACATCAGCATGCAGATTAGACATGAGGGGAGCGGGTATAACACCAGCGCTAAAGAAGTGCACCGGTGGCGACCGCAGACCTTCTGACTCACACACCAGAACCCCACCATGACTCTGGCAGGAGCTCCCCCCAAAGAGAAAAAGCAGGAATGCCCTTAACACAGAGAAACGGGGCTGGGAGCCACGTGAGCACGGCAGCCTGCTGACTCAGCGGTGTGTTTATCCCCATGCGGAATCGCCAGCAAGCGGATAAAGGAAATGCTGCCGCCAGGCTCCCTTTCAGATGGGGATTAGGGAGGCATTACCAACCCCCCCCCCGTCCTCTACAGAGTGAGCATTTGCTTCCCAGCGGCCGAGCGTGACCTCCGCATTCGCCAAAACCGCACTGTCGTCAATGGATACCCGAGGGCCCTGCCGCTCTGCCCCTCCCCACTCATTCTCCTCATTCCGTACGGTTTTGGGAACAGCACCATTCCGCCAGGTGCTATCTGTCCATCAGTGACCATTACTATTTAAGCTTTGTGTGAACAATGGTATTATTCATTGTGACTTCATATCAGAAGTGATACTTTATTTTACTGTTTTTATAAGTACAGGTATAAAAGGATTTTGTAATTTAACACATCTTATTCTCCTATGAGACACACAGACAACAGCAATGATCAAAGCTTTGGTCAGAGTGAAGGTTAAGCCATTTATCCGGTGTCCCTGGAGCAGTTTACGGTTAAAGGGCTTAACGGTGATGTGGTTGCTCTGCAGGCCAAGGGATTTGAACCAACAACCTACCAATCATATGAACAGAGTTCATCCATCCTTCCTTCCATCCATTTTTTTGTAACCACTTATCCTGTTCAGGGTTATGGGGGGTCTGGAGCATATCCTAGAGGATACAGTTGAAGGCAGGAAATAACCCTGTGACTGCCTGCCCTGTAATGAGGTGCCAACCCATCACAGGGAAGCAGGCACACACACAATATAGTAACTGAAACTCACTTTAGCATGTTTTTGGACTGTAAGGGGAAACCAGAGCAACCTGGAGGAAATCCCACAACAACACAGGGAGAACATGCGAACTCCACCTGTGTGGAGCTATGGCAAAGACTCAAACCCTGGTCTCTTAGGTATAAGGTAACAGTGCTAACTACTGCACCACCACGCTCCTCTCATGCAGAGACTCCTAGCCTGCAATATCACTTACTGGCAAAGAGACATCAAACGCAAAGTAGTCTCAGCGTATGGAATTCATATTTCTGTAGGATAACACTATCATGACCAGGATTCAGGGTGATCAGATAAAATACAAAACCTGTCCAAAAAGGGCACCCCTAAGTGTCCCATCAATCTACAGAGTACAGAGTACTGGGAGAACCTGGAACGAGAACCAGAACACAGGAACCAAGAAATGCGGCTAAAATACAAACTCAAGACAACTACAACAAATCTAAAACCAGACGCAAACACTGAAAGGATACGCTGGCTAATGAAGGCGAAGGAAACAGGGGCGAGATGCTGGCTAACTAAATACCAGAAGACAGATATTGACATACAGAACGGTTACAAGACGTAAAGATGGCGGATGACACGGTGACTTTAATTTCAGCAATTAAGAGCTGAAGGAGCTTAGTGTTCACTAGTCTAACTAACAGAATGTCTACAAACACTGTGCATGCCTTTAGAGGTTTATAAGCGGAACGCATCGGTAGAGAAACACATGAACGTGAGGTTTTGCGATTCACTGACACGAGAATAGAAGAAAATGTCCTTTTCTGAGGATAACATACACATTAACGCTACTACTTAAATTATGAGGAAGTATTTTAAAACGTTACAACTGCCAGTCATATAATTTTAACAAAAATATATAAAGTCTAAACCACTAACTAAACTAATGCTCACAGTGTCATCCGCCATGTTTACATCCTGTAACCAGAACCCTAACTCTAATCCTAACCCTAACCCCCTGATCACATAAGTTCTGTCTTGAAACTGAGGACATAAAAGTATTGACCTAAAACTCTGGTGACGTCACGGTTCTGTGGCTCTGCAGATGGATGATATTGGATTAAACCCAGCCCCAGAAACCTGAAGACTAGACCGCAGACTGAGGGTGCTCTTCCACTGCACCAGTCACCATACTTTTGGTACTTCACGGTGCTGGTTTTCCACTGCCGTATAAACTGGTACCGGTGCCGAATGACATTACAATGCCAGGGTTGCCAACTTTGGCCAGCTGGCTGGAGTGAGATTTTCAATTCCAGACAAGTCTGCACACGCATTTACATGTATATAACAGTTTTATTGCCTTGTAAATAATCTGTAGGGTTTGCAAACTACCCCAACACTTTCGATGCAGCTAATTTTAGGTTTATAATGGAATAATATAGATTTGCCGTTTCTTGTGTGAGCGTGAGAGTTGGCAACCCTGCAAGCAAGGCGGGGTATTTTGTACTAAATTCAAAAAATGGCTGCAGTATATCATAGGGCTGGATGATGTACGATATTAATACTAACACCGCATGTTATCCACATACAGTTCTTACGTCGCTAGGCGGCTAGATTAAGATCAGGCTTCTTCTTATCTTCAGTTCTGTAGTTTAAGTTTTGGTAAAGCGTAATAATTAATCACAGGTAAGTGGCAGTAGGGTTGAAGCTGTCATGCACATGTACATGGACACCCTCCCCCTGTGGGAAAAAATCACAAAACCATCCCCTTTGAAAATATACCACCTGGTAAACCTACCAGCTATATCAGGGAATCGGGGGTGCTCAATTAGCAGACGCCAGATCAAATTTAATCCAGACTGTGAGATCATCGCCTCCCCCGAAATCCCTGCTCAGCAAATTTTATCATCAGGAACTCTCTGTACCCCCACTCTGAAATATTTTTACAGCTCAACCAACTAAGTGACTGGGATTGCCCTCTACCCTGTCTGTTCAAAACAGAGCCCCCCCCCTCCCAAACCAGCTCGATCACCTTCAGCATAGTGCAAAGTTATGGTAGATACCTACTGAAATCCCTGCTTTGAATGAATAGATAACAGCAGGGGTGATATGGCAGTTCAGTAGGTAGTACTGTAGTCTCACATCTGCAGGGTTGTGGGTTTAATTCCTGCCCATGGCTGAGTATGTGGGGTTTGTGTGGGTTGTCTCTTGTTACTCCAGTCCCCCCCACAGACCAAACACATGCAGTTTGCTTGTTTTTTATATATAGTCTTTTTCCCATCTGTATCAACGCTTCCTGGTAGGACGTCTAAGGGATTTCCCCACAGTGCCACTCAGGAGAAGAATTGCCATCTCTGGAAAGCAGCAAACTGAACCATAAGTCAGGGCTGCACCAGCCTTCTGGGGTTCAGGGTCCCAGCTAGGCATGCCTCTGGCCCATAGGGGGCAGTAACAGCAATTACAGTCAATGAGTTTGAGGTTTGAATCGCTGTTCTGCCATGAGGAAGGGAAGTCAGTCCAGACCCTCCTCATGAATATCCAACTGCAAAATACCAAGTGATGTGGATCTACTTCCCTGAAAATGCATGCTAAGCAAATGAATACCAAACTGCCCCCCCCCCCACAGCGAGAACCCGCGTGCCACATATTTGCATAGCTTCCTTCCTCCATTGTGGGAAGAGTTCCTGCCAGCTGACTTAGCAGAAGTAGGCCATGTGCACGGGGAAAGCCCACTCCCCACCGCATCTCCAGAGCAGAGCTCCATCCTCAGAACCGTCACAGATGAAATGGCTGAATACTGTCTCCATAGATGCCTGAGAAAGGGTGGCAGAAGGCTCTGGAAAGCTGCGGCGCTCAGTTAATCGGAGCTGTGATTTCCTTGCCTCATCTCCAGCGGGTAACTAATCTGAAATTGATCCTGAATATGTGTTTATATCTGGTGTTTACTGAGTTATGATGATTACATGCCTTGACCTTTGGATAAGCTAGTTAAAATACCTGTTACTACTAGGTTGGGTAGTACTACTGATTCTGATATAAAACTTGTGTTCAGATCAGCCGCTGAATTTCAGCATATACACAGGTGTTCCCTTGCTGATTAAATACTCAGAGTGTGACTGCAAACCCTTTTAACCTCCTGAACATGCTTTCAGATATGAATATCACTTAATCATAATTAATTATGGGGTCAAAGTGAATTCACACTTCCTGGGCTAAGGATTCAGATCCCTCAATGTGGAGTTTGAGTGCTTCTTCTTGATTTCCTTCTCCAGTACATGAACATATGGTCAAGTGAACCTCAATCGATAAATGTGTAGTCCTCTGATGAACTAGCATGCCATTCAGTGTGTCCCCCCGCCTTGTGCGCTTTGCATTCTGGGATATGCATTTAACTCACCATGACCCTGTACTGGATAAGCGGTTATGGGGGTAACTGAGTCTGAACAGCTTAGGGTTCCCAGACAGAAGAGTAGGTTGTATCTCCGGCATTTAGAGAAATTCAAATGTAGAACTCATTAGCAAATGCCTAAAGATGAACAAAGGGTGCCATTACGTGTTTGGCATTTCGGGCGACCTTCGCGATGAGCCAAACTGGATCTTCTGGGGAAGGGAAGGATGATGTAACTGGAAGGACTGCAGCAGGCACAAGCATACAGATTGTCTCTTCTATGCCAGCACAACGTTTTGGCACTGAGCTCAGTCTGTGGAGAGGATTGCTGCTTTGATGAAAGAAAACACGTTAAGAGAATGGTAACCTTGTATAATGTTATTATTGGTGAATTGTCGTACTGTTCAGGAGTGGGGTAGAGGTGGTGGTGATGTGCTTTTAATTTGGATGACAAAAGTGCCACATTCTCACCATGACTAGTCTGTGGGCTGGACTCCTCCTCTGTTCCATCATTTGAGAGGCGAGAAGCGTTGCCATGGGGACAGCACGCTGCTGCCAGCCTGCCTGTCTGTCTGCCTGTTACAATTCCAGATGTTTCTGGCTTATCTGGCTCTTTTATGTGGAGGAGGAAATTCCTGTTTGGATTCAGAGCCATCTGTAATGGGGTCACTGTTTTTTTCACATTTTCAGATGCAGATAAGTTTTGGAGATCATTATGCCTCTTTCTGCACTGTGCGCTGCAATCTGGGATGCATCATTTTACAATTGTTTGATCCCACTTAGATACTGAAAACGAAACATGTGGTTGCCATTCATTCTCCTTACCCTCCCAAAGAGCCAGATAAACGCGCTTTATGACCGGCTGCGTGTAAGATTCATTTTTAATGTTTTCTTGAAATTATGCTTTATTTGTCATTTGCAGAAGTACAGGTGTATTGGGATATCAGCAGCCATACCACCAGCAGTTCAGACTAGGTAACCCATCTCAAGATAAGTAGATTTGGGCCTGGCCAGTACATGGATGGGAGACCAACTAGGAAAGCTGGGTTACTGCTGGAAGAGGTGTTGTGTGGATAACAGGTTAGCCCATCGTGTAATCTGTGTGGAACCCAGTGCAGTGACAGGGATACTGTGCTGTAAATATGGTGCAGTCCTTTGGATGAGAGAGAAAACTGATGTCATAAATGATCCCTGGGCATCTTTTGAAAGTGTAGGGTTGGTACCCTGATGTCCCACTATGGCCCTTTCAAATCTGGCCTACTAATCACCCCCTATATCTAACTGGTGAATTCTCTCCTGCCCCTTCACCACCTTAGCTACTGTGTGGTGAGTGTACTGACACAAAATGGCTGCCATTGCATAATCCATGTGGCTGCTGCACAGTGGTGGTAGTTCAAGTGGTTCCCCATTGCTTCTATAAAGTACTTGGGGTGTTTTGAAAAGCGCTATATAAGTGCAACATTCATTCAATGTTTCTTCTCATGTATCCCATCATGCACTGCTTTAAGACATACAAACACACACACACACAGGTGAGAGTGAAGCCTGGGGTCCGAGCTCAGGCCAAATCTGCTGAGTCACACGCCGACCCATATGGGTACAGAATCTTACGTTCCTAAAGCAGAAATGAACCACACACTCCTGGTATGCAGTGTGGGCACCAGGGGGCATAGTCCTTGGAAACATAGGTGCTGAGATCCAATATATTCCAGTTGTTTCCTCATACCTGGAGTCCCATTTAGGGGATCCTCATGTAAATTTGCCCTTGTAATGAATAATGCATCATAAAAAAACACATCTAGCGAGATGATGTCTAGGCTTCCTTACTCTTTGGGCATTCCCTATCGTCACACGTCACTCTGACACACTGTCATTTTCTGGGCACGAGTTTTGAAGACTGACACTTCCACTCCTCACCTCGACTGCCTGCCCTGCCGATTTCTTTTGCCATGGGCCTGTCATCCCCACCTGCGCACAAGGGCCATTGAAGAAGTAAGCCTAGCAACTCCCACGAAGGGTTAACGGAGCCAGTGTCGAGCATGAATATTTAACCATGTTTGTGAGCTCTATGTCATCTCTGCTTACGGTCGGCAGGAAACGGGCTGGAGGTGGCTGAGGGCACAGCAGTAAAGGAGAGTGCAGTGACAGCAGTTTGTAAGGGCGCGGCAGGGGGCCACCTCTGAAAGGTCAGCATACTGCTTGTCAAAGGGCCCTAAAATACAGCAAAACTCTGGTGAATGATGTCATGGAATCTTGCTGGAGCCCCTTCTCACTTTAGTGGACATTGCTGGGGGTTACCAATTGGCCGTTCTCTAATATTGCATTTTACAATTACATTTTGCAATTTTAGGAGACACTTTTGTATAAAGCGACATACAAATCAGGAAAATATACGCAAACATGCTTTCAACGAGTCGACTTGGAATAAGTGTAGCTAGGTAGAGCTTCCAGTGAATGCCCAGGTACAGGTGTAAGCAGCCTTGGAGCAGGAGCTACATAACAACTTCTAACAAAACAAGAACCTAATGAAACTATCTAAGGGCCAGAAGTGCAACATAAGAACGCCTTTGACTCCAGATCTGTTCTGATTCCCGTTTTGGCATTTCCAGTGTCAGCGGATTCACCCGATGGTTCAGGTCCCTCCAACCACTCTCCTTTTGCTGTCTCTCTGGGATATTCTGCTTCAGTCGCCGCTTCCCTTGATTACCCAGAAGGCACTTCAAAGCAAGGGCTCACCTTCACCGCTGCTGCTGCTCTGGGTTCTGCGATCTAAGGCCCAGGTGCTGTGAAGTTTGGACTCCTCCCATCGTTTGCATGCCATTACCACAGGTCTAATAATTATTTGCAAGTGCGATATCTCTCAACTATGGAGTCTTTACAGTACAGTTTTGCTCATTGTGTCTCCTGAGTCCTCGTGGGCATGTGAAGTTCTCCACCATCTGAACCACAGGAAGATCTGAATAAGTGGGCATTACTTGAGTAACTGTCTATGGATTTTGGCTCCTTACGTACATTTCACACCTGTAGACAAAGTAGGGAGTAATCGGTACATGTTAAACATTAATGTACGAGCACTGGTTACAGCGACTGGAACTGAATTAGGTTTGCAGAGGGGCAGTTTTGCATACTTACTCACGTAAGGGTGTAGTTTGACGAAAATAACAAAATCCCTCAGTGAGACTACTAGCTTTTGACACCTACTTTTTTCCCAGTATCAAGATTGTTTCTCCTATTTGGATTTCATCTGCTTTTGGGGAAGTGTGATTAGGGTTCAATGGAAGGTTAAAGGACTGGGCCACACCATCAGTGCTGGCGAGTCATATCGAGATCTCAGATGAGTGTGTACCACGCCAAGTATGGGAAGCTAAAATTGTCATTCCTTAGAGGGCGGTGCTCATCTTTTTCACTTTACCGTCGAAGCTAATACCTTCAACCCAGATTGATGGAAAAAAAGAGCCGATGTGGATAAGTAATTATTCCAGCCTTCGTGTAATTATTTCTTCTTTCCGTGGAACACTATTAAAAATGCAAATCCGGAGAGCAGCTTTGATTTTCAGGCTGAATGCTTCTGTGTTAACTCTCCTGTGAGCCTCTTGTGTAGCATATTGGGGTCAGTGTCACAGTTACGGAGTGCAGCACGTTTGCAAGAACCAATAGCCACAGTGAGATAATGGATATATGGAAACTTCAAACTGAGGTGCATGAAGGGTCAGTATTTATGGTAGGAATTCATGATTGTTATAAGTTGATTATTATAGCTGATTATTATAAGTTGGTAGGTAAGAGTTCCGGGAATTGATTCTACAAGGCAAATTTTTGGAGCATTGAATGTCTGATTCTTTACAAGTGCATAATTTTACATCTCATGAAAAAATAACGTTTAAACATGAATGTTGATGATGAAGCCAAAAGAGAGCATGGGCATCTGCAAGCAACCCAGCAGGGGGAGCAGTGCTTAAAGACATCGATTTATAGCCTGTAGATTGCTAGCCTGCCCTGCTAATTGTCTTAACAGAACAGTTCTAAAGTTGGTTTCTCAAGTACCTTCCAGCGAGTTATTCACTTTAAATTCCTTCAGTTAAACAATGAACTGTACAAACTGATAAACACTGTAAGATGCCTTAGGTCAGGGCTATTCAAATTACGGTCCTCTAGGGCAGAGTACTGCTGATTTTCCAGCCTTCTCTTACCTCCGAACCAGGTGTGAAGCCTCTGTGGCCAATCAGAATCAGTAATTATTAAACTAACTACCTGGGAGAACTGAAAACACGGTCTGGATTTGGAATCGAGGCCCAGATTAGACTTTACATTTCATTCTTTCATTTAACACTTTCATCCAAAGCAACTTTCAGTAGAAGAGAGAATTGCAATTAATGTGTACTTCCTGAGGTTTGAACCCACTACCTTCAGCATTGCTACTGCAATGCTCTGCTCTGCTTGTGCAGCTACAGGAGACAAAAAAAATGGGCAGAGGGTTCACAAAAGAGCTAGATTTGTAATGTAATACTCCCTCAGGATAATGATGTCATAGGCACCCAAGTCCTTACGTATGATTACGGAACTTACATGGCACTCTCAAGTCTGGAAATGGAGCTGAACAGCATGAAGAGTGAAAGGCGCTTATAAGCTGATAAAGGGAGAGAAATTAGAAATTCATCTATTTTTCTTTTAGCTCCAGATTAAAGCGTCCGAGGGTGCTTGTTCATAATTTGAAATGTCTTACAAATGAAGGCTGCTATGATTGTTTTTGATGCTGTAATCTAGAACTGATTACTGTCAGAAAGGACAGAAAATAATTGAACTCATACCACATATTGCCAAACACAACTTTAATAAGCAATATTTGCAACAAACTGTTATTTAAATATTCTCTTTGGAGGTCTACTTTATCCTACCGTTTTATTTGAAATGTAAAAAAACTTGCCTTACTTACAAACTAGAATTAATTCCTTCTTTTAAATCTTATCACAGAACCTTGCAAAGCCGAACAGCTGCCAAATAGTTGGAAACAAATCTGCCTTTTTGGCAGGTAAAAAGAAAATCTAGGAACAACGTGAAAGGACAAGATGACCAACATTTTCCTTTCTTTTTCCAGTTCAACTAATTTTTAATTTCAGCTCTAAAGATAAAAGTCAGTTTTATGTAATTCAGTAACCTATATTGAAAAGTGAAAAAAACAGTTATTTCTAATTTCATTTATTTCCTAATTTCTTGACATAAGATATTATTAAGTAACATTTATTGGTTTTAACTGATGATTTTGTCTAAAATGACACACAAGCTTGAGGTTAGAGAGTATGGTCAGCCTCTATCCAGCAAGCCTGGAGCAGTTAAGATTAAGGGTCTTGCTCGAGAGATTGGTATGATTACTCTGTCAGCCATGGAATGTGAACCTATGACCTTCCAGACACAGATTCCTAACCTACTGAGTGACACACCAGCCATTATTCCTGTTATAATTGCTAGTGGAACTATGCTAATTTTGAAGTTAATTTAGAGTTCTGCTCTGCCTGGGGTTGAGTAGACTAATCTAAGCAGATCCTTACATTTGATAAGGTCTGCCTAACAGATTTACAAGTGAATAAAGCTTATTTTTTGACAAAGAAGAAACATACACTGTCAACTAAATCAAGGGTTAGGTTAAAATTTGATCCAGCATTGTTTGGTTCAAGACCTAAGGCCACAACTGAACACCAAGAGGTGTTATCTTCTTTGTCAGGTTAGGGGAGCCTTTACAAGCTGCCAGGTAAGTGAGCAACATCTTTGAGCATGGTGCTATTTTTCGCTTGGTCTCTTGGCTATTGGTTTCTTCATTCCAGTGGTTCCTTGGTTCTTTTTTATAGGTCTGTTCTCAGAGGACTA
Organism: Mormyrus iriodes; assembly: GCA_011763525.2. Lineage (NCBI taxonomy): Eukaryota > Metazoa > Chordata > Actinopteri > Osteoglossiformes > Mormyridae > Mormyrus > Mormyrus iriodes. The sequence continues at coordinate 13,029,511 of JAAGVU020000001.1, forward strand.
AAAGCTAGTTGGTCCCTCTGTGGTTTATTGGACCAAAAGAATATCTCACTACAACCAGACATTGACTGGAATGTGTAATTACTCCTGATGTGAATGAGTTTTTTTTTTTTACCAGAATCTTGAGACTGCATGGAATGCAGCCAAATGTAGCAAAAACTATCACCCCTCATTGCAATACAGAGCCATGCATTTTTTTCATTCACCCAGGAATGTGTGTGTTGCTTTGGACAATGTGCTGGTATAATCCAATCTGAAGCCTAGCCACTTTGTGGTACACACAATCCCCCTGTTGCAAACAAAAATAAAACAACATTTCACCTCCTTAAACTATATCTGTTTGAGATTTGAGATCACTGCCCTGACATATGTCTAAACACCTGTTTCTGAAGTTGTTTCTACAAATAACAAACAAGCACAAAACAACCACATTACAATTTGCCATGCCCTGCCCATCATATCCACGGGCTCGCGAGTCCCAGGGTCCCAGCCCAGGAAGGACCACATTGCATACACCTGGCCCTGCTGCACCTATACTGCCTGAACTTGACTCAGGTGTTCCCCGGGCTGTGCCCTACTCACCTCCAGGTGTCTCCCCGGCTCCAGGCCTGGGGCCCCTGCCTCAACCCGAGGCTTGGGCCACTCTGGTCCCAGGTGCTTGGGTGACCACTGGTATCGGCTGAAGCCGAAGGGAGGGGAGTCTCTGTCAACCAGAGGGGGAGACGGGGGCACACCATCCATGGCAGCTGTCGGGACCTCCATTTGCCCAACGTTGCCCGTCTGGGTGACCCTTCTGCTGAGGCCCAGAGGGGAGTTCTCTCGGCGCCGTCTGGCCCTGCCATCCCCTCAACGCCATCTGGTCCCACTGGCCCTCCGAGGCCCTTCGATCCTATAGTCTGGACAGGTCCCACTTCGCTGGGGAATGTGCCCAGGATGACCCACGAACCACATTTGCTGCCCAGCTCTCCAGGGTCTTGGAGGCTCCTCGAAGGTCCTCCATTTCCAGTCACCGCACCTCTGTTTCTGTCCCATTGCCCCAGTCTGCCTTTGTTTTACCCTGGCTTGTGTCCCCTATGGTCCTCTCCTGTTTCTGTTCTTGTTGTTCCTCCACCTCTCTACCCTGTCCTGATGTGTGTCATGCTGGATGTCATCTTTGCTGTCCCTAATCTTGCTGTGATCTGTTCCGTGTCCCTAGTAGTGCTTTGTGTCTTGTCCCGTGTCCTGAGTTATTTTCCATCTGGTGTTCCCTGATGTGGTGGTCTCCGTCCTGTCCTGTCCAGGGGCTCTGTCCCTTCAGTCACTTGTGGTGTCTGTCCCATGAGTCTTCTCGGTCCTGCTGTACCCTGTCTCATCCAATGTCCTGTCTGTCCCCAGCCCTGTAGGTCCGGCCTGTCATTCGGCCCCCATGGTCCCTTCCCTTGTTCATTTGTGACCGGGGGGGGGGGGGGGGGGGGCAGGGGGTACTGTCACTTCCTGCCCACCATGTCCAACTGACCCTCATGTCTCCTCCCTGGCGTGGCCCTAACAAGCCATGCCTGTTACTCGTTTGTCTTACCTCTCGTTCCTAACCATCATGTTAATCACTCCCAGTTGCCTCTCATTAGCTCCCTCGTTAGTCTAGTATATAAGTGCTTCCCAGTCCTGTGTTCTCCGGTCCAGTCATTGACATCATACCCTCGTGTCGCCTGTGCCCTGCCCTGCCCCGCCCCGCCCCTCCCCTCCCCTCCTGTTTTAATCACTCACGATCATGTTCATTTTCATTTGTTCTGTGAGTTTAATGAAACCCCTTTTGTTTCACAATGCCTGCCCTCAAGCCCTTAGTCCTTCATTTTGTGAGACAATGCAGCCTCCTGTGTTTTTTAAAAAATATTTTTTGTAAAGGTACATAAGAAGATTACACATTAGCAGATTAAATATTTCACTGAAAAATGTGATTCATTTGTACAATAATGTTGTTGGGAACTTGTAGAAAATTCTTTACAAATCTAGGGTTTCTGTTGCTTCACTCACAGGATACGAATTGAGGAGGATCACATCTTTATTTCTTCTCATTTGAACTGTCACTCCCTCAGCTGTTTAGTTTTCATAGCCGAATTTATGCATGCATATAAAGCAAACAATAGGTTGAGGAAGTCACATAAAAGCAAGGGATACTGCTTGTGAATGCCTACTTCAGATTATGCTATTATTTATTTTCAAACAGGCACCGTTAACTGTGGCAAATTGCATTGCATAAAGGTCTACAGAAACACTTTTACAGCTGAATAAATTTACTGGTGCAATTCTTAATAGGAAAAAGAAAGATATTTGCAATGAATAATCATTGGGTGGTGAATATGGTACTATCAAACATGTTTGGTTTTAGGATGTTGGCCTAACAAAGGAAGTTACTTAAAGTTACTTACTTTACTTAAAAACAGAAATCTTCTCTGTTGGACATGAGCCATGTAAACAGCCAGACCTGGATTTTTAAAACTTTATAAAAAAGTGTGAGACCCCTTTCAGAAGGCTAGTGATGCCAGCAACCTTGAAAACAACTTTGTTAAAGGCACCACTAATTTCCCTCTAATGGCTTACTTTGTCATATTATGAATGAAACTCCTATATTAGTAACTGCTATTGTTGGCATGCTAAGTGACCAACTTGACTGTTTTTTGTGGTTGTTTGGAGAAAGTCCTTTGTTGTCATTTCTAAGGGATTCTATCTGAGCTGCTGAAAACCTGCGGAGTAAAATATAACCCTTAAAATTCAAATTTAAAACTATACCCTTGAACACTTTGGAAAGACAGTAGGAAGAGTAATGAGAGAGTGAACACAGCAGGGCTAACAGATTTGCTGTTATTTTTACTCTGTCATACCTCAGCAGTCTCAGCTGTACTTTGGCTGTTTGCAGAACATCTTCAGCTTTTAGGAACAGAAATACACAATGTTTTAAGTATAGCAAAACCCCTCTGCTGTACATCATTAACACATATCTTCTATTTACTGCTGAGCAGGAAGCCAGTGGTGTGAAACGAAAGATTATATTTAGTTTACAGATAAAAGAATAGTTAGCCTAGAACGTTCTCAAATCTAAAGGAGTATGAGTTCTACAGTGGACGTTAGTTTGAAAAAAATATGCTAAAAAGTGATAATTTGTGATTTTGGTGACAGTCCGTGAACTACACGATACATAATATGAACCTAAGCTATTTGCGTAAATTAAATTATGTGAATGGGTCTTGAATTGCCATTCACCACACAGAGCAGAAGTGGGACTGACAGAAGCACCCCCATTGCACAGGAGTGAGGCTATTTCCACTGAACTATCTCACTATTTGTTTTGAACAAGCTATACAGTATGTAAATATCGTTCAATGGCCTGAGCGCATTGTAGAAACAAACACAACCAAAAATAAACAGGAAGCTAATATTTTAGAATGACTTTAATCTTTGTAACTCTAACTCTCCAAAGCTGCCCGCTCACAAGAGTATCATGCTTGAATCGGAGCACACCGAATAACAAAATATTGGCTTTGTTTATTACACGTACGCAACTTCCAAGCACAGGTATAGTGGGCGTAAGAGAGGACGGTAACAGGATTTTGGGAGCAAGGATTCCAGTCTGCTGGATCGGGGAGACATTGGACTCCCACGGAGTTGTAAGATTTCCTTTTGCACCATATCTGGAACCAAACTAGAGACAACTGGCATGGGACCAAAATACCTGGAAAACATGAAATTGTTAGGTATGATCATTAACATTTACTGTGTTGGAAAAAGACAAAGTCCCATTACACTTTTCATATTCTGCCTGAGGCAGATTTAAATGTCAAGGACAAAGTGTCTGACGGACAATTGTTTATAGACTTGTTCCTTGTATTGCTTAATAGAATCAGCTCTGTGCCTTTGTGAACGCCTTTGTGATTCGAATGGTGAGTGTGAAACGCCGTCTGGGGCAGCAAAACACGGACCCGCCCGGTCCTGCCTTTCTTGTTTTCATGCAATGTGTACATACATGTTTGAGTAGATCGAAAAAATAGCGCGACAAAATGAATTTCAGTTATGCAAATTGTAACATTGTACCGAAAATAGATCTGAATTTTATAGGTAATAGGAAACAGTTATGGAATAAGAAATGAGTGTCTGCACATCAATAAAATGATTACTTCCAACAGCAATGGACTTCTGAACAATGTGGTCTTTGTTGGTTGTTTTTGCAACTAGGACAATCATATCCATGACATTAAAATAGTTAAATTAAAATAAAAGTGCGACATCAGACGGGGCATGGATATGGCTTGGACTAACGCACGAGAGAAGCTGGCGGAATTAGGTTACTTTCAGCTCGTGCCGCGGGGATAGCGTTGCCCTGGTGACTGCCGGGTTACGTGATGACGCTAAATGTATATGAGCGCGAGCGGCGGCGCCTCGCTCCCTTTTACCGCCTTCACAGCGGACTGTTTTTCCCGGCCGTGGTCGCTTCGCTGCGCAGTTCTACACGCGCCCAGCCGAGGCGACAGGAAGGTAGGCGAAAGCAAGTCTCGTCCCGCTTCGCTCCTGTATATAGTCAATTTCGTGCTTTTTCCTTTATTATTATTATCGTGGTGCGTGTGTGACGCGCACAGCGAGACTCCCCCAGGACGGGCGCGGAAATACTAAAAGGTTCTGCCCGCTAGCCTCCGTGCTAACCGTGGGGGCGCCGTGTTACTTCTCCACCTCGGATCCGCTGCTGTCTTCACAGCGGGATTTACCCTCTGGCGTGGGGGGGGCAACTTAATAATAATTATTTTTTTAAAGGCGTGAATCTCAGACGGCGGTGCGCGTATGTTGTGAAGAACCGAAGCGCTGCCCACGTTTGTTGAAAAGGAAAGGAGGGGTGGGGGAGTGTGAGACTGGAGGGAGAGGTAACCGGAGTTAAGTTTTGGTGTTTGAATGAGACCGGGAGTTACGACTCCGAGTCACGCCAAGATTTCACGTCGGAAAAGCGTGAGATTGTGCGCTTCACGGGTCCTGCCTGCTTCCAGTAATACACCTGGTCGGTTGCCTCGGCGCTGCTCTTCTTAACCACCAGACCAGCTCGGTAATCCTGAGTCCAGCCTATATCCGTTGTGATTTGAATGACTAGTTAGGCGCAACGTTGACATGTTCTGGAACATGGATGTAGACGTAGGGGCTTGGCTTTTTAAACCCGCTGTCTCGGTCGCTTCATTTCTGCTAGCCCTGTTAGCTGTTAGCCATCAACACGTGGCGACCGGCGGGTCCAGTGGCTTCGGAGGCGTGAGCGGCCGGCCGTCGCTGCCCAGCAGGCCGGGATTGGCTGCCACCCAAAGGTCGCCGCACGGTTCGGTGGATTGATCACCCTTTGCGTTATTTTTATATTTGCCGTTTTCTTAAAAGCTGTTGCTAATTTTGCACGTTATTTTCTCAGAATTGGGGTCCGGAAGAACACGTTGTCTCATTGCATGTTCAGCCGGCGTGTTGCTCGACGTACGACTCCGGCCTTTAGACATAAAAATATGAGGGCGAGTCCTGTGAACGTGAAATCCATTTTTTTTTCTCACCCACTAAAGACCCCAAGTTTTCACTGATATTTTAATGAAATAATTTGTTTTAATGAGAACTGAATAGTTTTAGCCTCTGTCTAAATATACATCAAAAATCCTTGCAGACAATGACTTTGGTATTTTCAGTTATCGGTCTGTGCACTTATTGTTCTGGCTATTTACATTAATTACTTGTATGACTTGTAAACGACCTTGGTGAGAATTCTGTATCTTTGGAAATTAATAAACCGACATCTGATATTAATGGTGACTTATTTGTAGGGTTTATTTTGCCCGCCATGTGGTTTGATACAGGTTGATGTGACCTCGAAGATTGTGACTGGAGTTTCTCTCTGCTGAGACAGTGGCCTCCATCTGGTTCACAACTGATGTGTCTGCCTGTCATTCTCATTTTATCTAGATCCAGGAGGTGCTGTCATTTCTGGCCCAGTGGGAGGTGGTAGAAGATCTTTGCTTTCAGTGAAAATTGGGAAATTGTGTAGCTGGTAGCATAGTACTTGATGCATTTGGGCCAGGACCTAAAAGTGGCTTATTTGGGCCTCAGGGATAGCCTCAGATGAACCTGGAATTGATTGCAATTACCGATCCCTGGAATATTGGATGATCAACTTGAAAAATAACCTAAAAAATCAGGTGATTCAACCTTTTAGCTTGTGCACCTTTTTTTTTGGGGGGGGGGGAGAAAATGTCTGCTAAGTGATTGAAGAGTGGTGCCTTTCCAACATCGATTTAGTCTTTCTCTGCCACTGTTGAGTTTGCCATTGTGTGTACGGTTTAAAAGCCTGCACCCTGTCTAGAGGGCTGTGATGTCGCTTTCTGTAAACAATTCCACGCACAGGGATAGAGCCTGTTAGCTGTTTTGTTCTTACCTCGGGCAGCTGATCATTTTGTACCTCATTGACATTTTAGATACTTTTATGACCTCTCAGCACATCTACGTGGCTATTGGGTTACGGTACTTTGTATACCCCCAGCTCATTGTACATTTCTGACCTCTTCCCCCTCTGGATGCATGGATTTTTTCATAGAATGCAAAGTAGCCAATTTTGTGCTGTTGAACTGTGTTTTGGTTAATATTGGGTTGATTGGTCTGGTCAGTGCCTGTCAAAATCCAGATATTCTGTGGATTCCCAGGTTTTTGCTTAGTTGCCAGCAGCAATACATATAAAATGAGGCTGAATCTAATTCTGCCTGTCTCATTTCCAATTATAGTAATTAGTGGCGTGCATAGTGTTTATGAATGAAGTTAATGTTTGCTAGGCAAAATGGCTTTAAGTCTGGTTTCCGTTTGTCTCATCCATGTCATCTTTGTAAAAGCTCTTTTTAAATAAGCTATTATAGTGCCTTGTTGTCAGATTTAACGTGAGTGTTAAAATATTTCATGGTACTCTCCCTGATGACAGCTTCCCTGCTGTTGGTGCACTACCATAGCAAAAGGTTTCTGGGCTCCAGGTGCTTCCACAATTGATGCTGCCGTCCCCAAACAGAAATTTATGGGTCTCATCCAGGTTTAAGATAACAGGCCAACAAAGAGCATGTAGTTATTCTGTTCAATTATACAATTCTGTTTTAAACAGGTTAACAGTTCTATTCAGAGGACAGTCCTGTTGGCTTTGTAACTTACTGCAGTAAGGATAATTTTTGACAACAAAATGTGACTTCTGACCAGGCCATAATTTGTAGTTTTGTGCTGTTAATTGTAATGTGAGGGTTTCATTAATTTATCCATGTACCTCTAAATGTTTTGAAAGGTGGCTTGGAAATTGGTGGCATGCATGTAAAACTGGCCCCTGCCTGTCAAAGAGATGGCTGATTGTAGTGGGAGAGAGAACCTTTAGGTTATTGTCAGCTGGGCTATTTTAGTGAAACCTCTTTGGAATTTTAAACTGACAAATTGCAAGGCCAGTGAGTAATAAATGTCCACATGCAATATACAGTACTTTATAAGTGGGAGATTTGTCAGCTGTCCCTTTCTGGTTGGCCTTTGTCCCATTGAGAGCTGGGATCAGTCCAGAACCCGTCCACCTTCTGACTACTGTCAGGTGCCACTTTAAGTATTGGTCTTGAAGACTTGTGATGCTACAAAAGCAGTTTTATTAAGTAATGGGATCTTTTTGTTTGTTGTGTAGAGCTGCTGTTTGTGCATATTCTCCCTTTTCTGTGTGTTCAGGAAGAGCCCTGTCGTCCTGGAACCTCAGAGCTTGGCCTTTGGATGTTCGTGGTCTATAATCCCCTTTGCACCATGTGGCTGGATTGATTCTTAGTGCAACAGTGCTCTGCCAGTAACCTAATGGATGAGGCATCTGAATAGGCCTGATATAGTTACCTGCTCTGCCAGCAGCCAATTAACTGTATATGTATATATAGACATGAACAATATATGCTTTTGTAAATTTAACTGTGCTTACCTGTTTAGCATTATCTTCTAAATAAGAACAGCTGAAATTTTAAAATGGTACCAGCCCCCACCCACTGTGTGACATGTAGCAGAGTGGATTCACTTGTTTGTGGCTGATGTGCTCTAAGCGGGGCTTGTGAGAGGGATAGAAATGTTTGTCATTTTAGCCACTGTGCGTATGGCCCTTGAGCCCCAACAGCTTCCTGCCTGTGTGGAGCAGCTGTCATGAGCTCCTGCTTTGAGGTGGGGTGACAGCTAAACAAAGACTGCGTGTAGCCCTTCCGGTGTGGAAGGGTTAGTGTTTGCTTCAGAGGAGTATTGATTTTGAGCCTGAAAACCAGAACTTTGGCTGATGTTGAACCTATTTAATATATAATGACTTTATATTTTTCTTTTCCTCTTGTAGGACTTTGCTGGACTGTACAAAGATGGCTGACATGGATAAGTAAGTATTGTGGTGGGTGGGGGTATTTTTCATCCCTACATTTGCACTCTCTGTCCCCTCTTTGTGCTGTCCCTGTTCCCTCCACCCACTCAAAATGCTGCTACAGTATTTAATACTGGTTCTTCCTATCTCAATGGGATAGAGCTTGGTCATGCATAGAGAACTGCTTCCTCTGGCAACTGTATAGTAACCCTGAGGCCTTTTTCCTGCAGACTGGTCCTCTTGTGGTTAATTTTGACCCCCACTGCTCCGGGTGTGTGGAGACTATTAAGCTGGTGGTGTGCTGCCACAGCTCCGATCAAGCACCCCACGCCATTCGCTTATGTTAATGTGGTGTCTAACCTTAGAGCAGTGACCCAGTTCTGATGAACGCGGGGGGCTCACTTCAGGACCCAAGCTGAAGTTTCTGTGTGATGTCACTTTCTCCTATGTGGTGAATAACCAGGATTAGGGTTGGGGAGAGGAAGGTGGTGCTTTAATCTGCACTGGCACATCACATTAAACTGCAATTTCCAAGCACTTAATACAGTTTTACTGACCTGGTAGAATTGTGTGATTGACTTAACCAGAAGGTTGTAAGTCTAAATCCTAATTGAATTTGTACCTGAGGACTGTATAAATGTAAGGGTCAGTATTGTAGCATCTTGTAATCACTTTAACAAACCTCCTGTTTGGGAGTCTTTTATTATCAGTTTTGAATTAACATGCAATGGAAAAAGGCATGCAAAGAGAAGTGTGTGAGAAAGGTGGCAGACTGTTTCATGCTTGTGCTAGCTCACTACTGGTTTGTATACTCTGCCTTCAGTTTTAGGCTCTAGGACTTCCCTCTAACACTTGCCCTTGAATGAGTGGTGGTGGCCGTTAGGCTGGTTGTGCTTCCCTGGGCTTTATTAATAGTCCTCGAAGCCCTATGTGACAGAGTGGCGCCCGATCAGGGGCTCCTAGAGCCCTCCCAGCCGGAGGAGTCACTGGTATTTATAGCTGTTGGCTGTGCAGTTTGCTGATGGTAGATGAATTGCCTGTTCGTCAGGTAAATCTTCAATAGGATTGGGAAGCAGGGAAACCTTCTGCGATGTGAACAACGGTAAGCCTACATCTCTGAAGGAAGCGATACCCAGAGCTAGCTGTGCAGAGCTTAGTCTGTGGATGAGGACAGAAATGTGTGTGGCCACCTAATGTGCTTGATATGCTTGGGTATATTTGTGTGGAACCAGGGTGCTCATGACATTGACCCCCATCCATACTGTGCAGTAAAGACCAGGCCGAGCTGGACCCTGCAGATATGGAGGATGTGGAAGATGTGGAGGAGGAGGAGGCAGGGGAGGATGTTAATACCAAAGGTAGGAGGAACGTCCCATTCATTCAGTTCTTAATGAGGCACCTCCTCTGCCTGGTCCCGGCTCCTGTTGCTGGTTCCATGTCATTTGAAAACAATTGATTTTGTTCAAAATTGTATTTTTACAGTTTAATTCTTGCATGCAATCAGTCATTCACTCAATATGCCTTTCAGGTATGGGATATAATCCTAACATTTTTATAAGGAGGTGCTGTTACACATTCTAATTGTAAAGTAAGTTCTGACAGGCCTTACTCCTTTCAAAGATGGCCCCTGTCTCCTCAGATTTCAGATCGCATAGTAATTCTCTGAAAATCATGTCTTTATTGAGGGACAGCATCATCTTGTATGGTTAAAGTATCATTAAAGTGTTGCCTTGTAGTTTGGTGCTGAGAGACTTGTGGCTATGGAGGTGTGTGCAGAACAGCTGTGTTTTGTTTCAGAATTGTAATGTGGACTTGACTTTCCCTTATTTCTTGGAAAAGGACAGTGGCAAGCTTAGAGATGTGTATTATTTATGGTCCAGAACCTAATTTTTGCATTAGGGCTTCAGTAACCCGAAATCTGTCTCCAGAATGTCGTGCTACTATGAAGGTGAATATGGTTTACATGTTCACTAAATGTAATTAGGAAGTAATTCTGGTATTGCAGTGGTTTTATTTGGTTGAGCATTCTGCAGTTTACCCAGATTGCTCTGCTTGCAGCTCGCCAGCTCACGGTCCAGATGATGCAGAACCCACAGGTACTGGCGGCGCTGCAGGAGCGGCTGGATGGCTTGGTTGGGTCACCGTCGGGCTACATGGAGAGGTGAGCCTCATCCTCATTCCTGGAGGTCTCTTTGGGAGGTTTAGGAATATTGCAGAAGTGTTCATGCCAGCTGTTGAGGTCAGCTTCTTGCAGCTCTGTTGTGGTTGTTTTTCTAATGGCTGCAGTGATGGTCCTGCCTGGTGGGTTTATACGTAGCTTTGAGTTGTCTCTCTGCCCTCTGCCTTACATTACCGCAGCTGGTTCTGCTGTGTATAAAAATGGTGCGATCAATATTAAGCTCATATGTATTAACGACCTATGATTTTTATCTTCCATTAAATGTTGCAAAAGCCCATAAAATGTTCTTGCCAACACTTCTGCAATACATTTATCAAAACAGATGTAAGAAATGCCTTTGGGTGAGTTACTGGCTGTACTGTTGCTCACAGTATGACACTGCAAAACTCAGGACGGATCAGTTTCCCAGGGCTGGTTCTGATAGCTTCACTTCCTCTGCCCCTATTCCATCTCTTAGCCCAGGCCGTGCTAGGACATTTAGTGAAGGTCACATCCCTGATCCTGAGATCTCACCGGTGATTGTACCCAAGTCGTGTTGCTTTCTGCTGATGTATGCGACCCCGAATGCCAATTTTCTCCTGTGTTTCAGACCTCTAAGGTTTCACCTTTAAGAGAACCATAGCTGAACGACAGTCCTGCTTTAGGAGCCAGCATCTGGTGCCTGGATAGTGCAGCGTAGAACACCTATGTGGAGACTGAAAAGCCATATGCAGAACACTACGGATTAGCAAGCAGAGGCCTGTGCGAGGATTTAATGGCTGTGGTAGCAGGCTGGAGATGCTCAGAGTTTTCTGGGGTCTGTGTCTCATGGAACAATGCCAGGGCTTTTCTGTTCCCTGGAGGGTGACTCCAGGCTGGGCCAAGCCAGCACCGGCTGCGGGTGTCACACTCCTTCCGTCGGATAGACTCTGTCATCAGCGTTCCTATCATCTTTCCATCAGCTGACCTTTTTTTTTTTTTTTCTTTTTGGCTTCTCCCCAGTTTACCCAAGGTTGTCAAGAGGCGTGTCAATGCCCTTAAGAATCTCCAGGTGAAGTGTGCCCACATCGAAGCCAAGTTTTACGAAGAAGTTCACGAGTTGGAAAGGAAATACGCGGCTCTGTACCAGCCGCTCTTTGATAAGGTGAGCCTGCCGGGTTCTTGGGGTGGACTGAAGGGGTTACCTTCTTTGAGCCCATGGATTTATCATTTTTCTCTCTGCCACATGGTGAAAGGAGCTGATCAGATTATGCCTGTGCTCTGACCTCACTTCTGAATTGGCAGGTTGCCGTCGTTCTGATTTTTATGACCATTCTGTAACGGAGAGCTTTTACCGCAAACATCAAAAGATGGAAATTGTCTAATTTTAGGTTGAGGTTGGATGTTTAGTGATCTGGGATATGTGCTTAGCACAAGCATTAAAACATTCTGTAGTGTTACACTGCTGTTCAGTATGGTGTTAGCTGCTTAGCCTATAGACCTGGTAACCCCTTGGTGAAGCTGTTGTCTAGACTGGTTGTGTTTATTCTGAACTAATGTCTCTCCCCCTTTACAATCCAGCGGAGCGATATCATCAAAGCAGAATATGAGCCTACAGACGAGGAATGTGAGTGGAAGGCAGATGAGGAGGAAGAGCTTACAGTAAGTAAGCAGGTACAGGTGACTGTCCATGCAGTTTTAAATGGCTGTGTTGTCATGCGATGTAATGCGCAAGCAATACTGATTCTTTGTGTTAGCCCTTTCCTGTTTTATAAAAAATAGGGCCGAGAAGTTTCAGATATGGGCAAACGTGCATCGTTTGTCATTTTGTGCTTGTAAATTTTAATTGTCGTTAATCTGACATTCTGTGACCTGCAGGAAGAAACTACTTCCAGTTCTGGCATTACTCACCCTGCACTTAATTTAATCTGTGTTAAATATGAAATTGGTATCTGGCTCTAAGTGGAAAGAGCTTGAAGAGGCAGCGGAAATAGATGTGGGTATAGGACACTGGGGACTTTTGGTGCTCTTTGACCCTCAGGGTCATTTCCACGACAATTGTCATAGTTGGCTTCTCGTATCCTGTTTTGTAATGGTTTGGTGGATCAAGATGCTGGTGCTGGTGTCATTGACCCCTGGCATTCTGTTGGCATTTACTGATAAGAGCGTAGTCTGTCTGCATGACTTTTTAAAATTCCGAATGAATCAAGCAGGTGAATGGTCTGCCTCATGCAAGACTGTTCTATACCTTTTATTTCAGGAGGATATGAAGGAAAAGGCCAAAGTGGAAGAAGAGAAGAAGGATGAGGAGAAGGAGGACCCGAGGGGTGTCCCAGATTTCTGGCTCACAGTGTTCAAGAACGTCGACTTGCTCAGTGATATGCTGCAGGTATTGTCAGCAAATCGGGGAGAGGGCATGTTCGCCTTCATGCTGCACAGAGCATTTCCCGCCTACCATTTGGGAAGCCTGGCTGCTGCTTCCCCCTACTGGTTGGTCCTGAAATTTCAGCTGTGAAGTTTGGCTGTTCCCAGTTTTTGTGCCTTAATGCAGTATAAGTGATCTGTACAGTTAAGTTCATCTGCTGGGTCAGCAAGCAGATGGACTCAGCTGGTCCTGTGCCAAACACTGCCACAGCATGTTAATACTAATTCTTTCCTTCCAGGAACACGATGAACCCATTCTCAAGCACTTACAAGACATTAAAGTCAAGTTTTCGGATCCGGGCCAACCAATGGTACGTTTGTCGGTACTTTGTTTGCTTTGAGCTGACCATCAGTGCTTCATCAGCGAGGTCTGTATCCTTCACCACTGCCTGTCACCTTGTTCTCCTCAGAGCTTCACGTTAGAGTTCTACTTTGAGCCCAACGACTTCTTCACGAACCGAATGCTGACGAAAACCTACAAGATGCGGTCGGAGCCAGATGAGGCGGATCCGTTCTCCTTTGATGGGCCTGAGATCATGGGCTGCACTGGGTAGGGGCCCGTTCTAGTCATGTGATGATGGACAGTCGCTTGGTGCTGAGGTTGCCTGCGCTTACGCTTTCTTGTTAGTTGCCAGATTGACTGGACTAAGGGCAAAAATGTCACCCTGAAGACGATAAAGAAGAAGCAGAAGCACAAGGGGCGTGGCACGGTGAGGACTGTCACCAAGACTGTGCCCAATGACTCCTTTTTCAACTTCTTCAGTCCTCCTGAAGGTAGGAGCAGCTCCAATGCTGGATTTTACAGAAGGTCTTATTTCTTCAGTGCTGGCAAGTCATTTACGATTTATTTTTTGTTTTGTTTTTCAGTCCCTGAAAATGGAGAGCTGGTAAGTTAACTCTTCTGAGCTTTGGGTATACCAGCATGTGCTAAATTTTGCTGTATTAAGTATGTTTTGACATTCAGGATGAGGACTCGGAAGCCATCCTCGCTGCCGACTTTGAGATCGGCCATTTCATCCGCGAGCGCATTGTGCCAAGGGCGGTGTTGTACTTCACGGGCGAGGCCATCGAGGACGACGATGACGACGACGTGAGTTTGCCCAACGAGACTAATGCTTCTGTAGCCTGCAAAGGCTGTTGATTTTTCTGTCATGCCATTTTTAATTGGTTTCAGAGTAATTCCCTGGTTTAATTAGTTTGGACCAGCAGAACTAGACTATACAAACTGATTTCCCCCAAAAATATACAACACTAGTGTTACCTGACAACAGTACATGTGGGAAAGGGCTTCGGGATAAATGTGCAATTTAAAGTGCCGTGGAAGTTAAACTGACTGTGATTAGAGGAAGTGTGTGGGTGGGAACCTCCAGTGTTGCGCAGGGAACTGCGATCAACACCTCAGTAAATCTTTGGGGAACCTGCCATGCATCTTGGTTCTAAAGAACTCATTTCTTTCAGTATGATGAAGAGGGTGAGGAGGCAGATGATGAGGTAAGAGCTTTTGCTGATTTTGTTAATTGACTAAACTAAACATTTAGCTGCAGCATGGATGATGTCCCCTGTCAAATGGTGAGATTTCCCCCCCCCCCTATGATTTAGGAGGGTGAAGAGGAAGCAGATGAGGAGAACGACCCAGATTATGAGCCCAAGGTGTGTATCAGCCTCTGAGCGCTAAGGTAGAGACGCATACAAAGCCCAGTCAGAAAATTCAGCCTAAGGACCTGTACTTTTCTCCCTGTTCTGAGTGTTGTAGGCAACAATTAGGTTGGCACGTTTCACATTACAAGCCATTAATGAAATAAGCTCTGAAGAATTAGTCATTGCAATTGCTCTGTTGCACCTTTCCTAGCCATGTATTTACATGCATACCTGCTTGTTTTTAGTTGCTTGTCTGAATTTAATTCATACTGATTAAATTGCCTTTAATACTTTCGGAAAATCTATCCCGTTGTCTGGTGGAGTGGGCATGGTTGTGCAGATTGACTGGTGTTCTGGCTTGACTAGAAAGGTTTGCTAGTTTCACTTGGATTATGTAGTTCGGCTCTGTTTCAGCCTTTCGACTGAATTGCTGGCTGACGTGGCATGTAAATCGGTCCTCACCCCCTTCCCCCCTCCCTGAATGCTTCTAGAACATTCCTGGAGAATTTAAAGTTTGCTTATTGGCTTGCTATTGCCCCCATGAGTGTGCACGTTTTTCCATCGAAGATGAATCTGCTTTTACCACCCGTCTGTCTGCCAACTGTCTGCCCCTCCGATGTGGTGCACTGTGCACCTTTTAAAAATGGTTTTCATCTCCTTTCACTTGGCCCCTTGTCAGCTGCTCTCTAAATCTTTCCTCACTAGGTTTAAGTGATGTCTGTAGAAATAACCCTCTTCTGGTAGGTATATCCCACAGACTGTTTGCTTAATGCCCTCCACCCACTGCTCCATTGTTTCCTCATTTTCACACCTCTCCTCACCCCTTGCCGCTGTACGCTTTGCTGTTTCATCCCCTCTAAGTTGAGGCTAGATTTACAGTTCAATCCAAATATGGCATGTTTGTTTGTCAACACCATTTGGCAAGGAGTGAGGGCACACTTGTGTGGTTTAGTGTGGAAGTCACTGTGATAGTTTAGAAGTGTTCCTGCGTTGGCCTTAGAAATGAGAGGAGGATGATTGCTTTCTTGTGTATCCTGGAAGGACAGTTTGTCCCCACAGCACGATTCCGGAACCTTCCAGAATACTCACGTGACCACCTGTGCAAGTGCCACCCCATGTCATAGTAAAACCCCTTTTGTGTGTGTTTTTAATGTGATTGGTGATTGACTTACTGTGATTGACTTGTTTAGTTCACATTGTTGTTAATGTGCCAACCTATTTTCGGCTTGGACACCCCCAAGCGGTTCTGAAGTGTTAGACACTGGGCAATAATAGTGTAATGTCCTTAACTTTTTAGGGGGTTTTGCTAGTGTATTGCAAGCCTAGTTCACCCCCCTGGGATAGCAGAACACCTATAGTGAATGACCATCTCAGAATCGCAGTCTTAATGTTCATTGTCAGCCAGTAGTTTGTTCCGATTTGCAGCAGATGTGATGAGCAATGGCACAGTACATCTGTCTCTCCACAGAAGGACGCACATCCACCAGCAGAGTGCAATCAACAGTGAAGCCGGAGCCTGTGGCCTTGGGGATTAACTGCACTGTAACAGCTTCTGAAACAAAACATAGTTACTTACAGCCTTATAATGTTTTATATATTTTCTTGGTAGAACTTATGGAATTTCAACATTTTTGTTACCAAACTTGTATAATGGGGGCCAATTCCAAGCCATGGCTCATTCTGCATAGTATTTTTAGTTTTTTTTTCTCCCGTTTTAGCATAAATAGAATGCAGTAACTCACTCAAAAGCATGAACTTATTTCTCCACTGCTTGATAGTTTTGGGTTCTTTGTGAAGTCTTGCTGTGCTGCTCTCGGACAACAGCTGTGGAAAGACAAATGAGTTACTGGTGTGTGATAGCCCACGTTCACAAACCAAATTCTTTCTCTAAACTGAATAACCTAGCTGGTTGCCCCCCCTGCCCTTTTATTTTTTTTTTATCTGATCGTGACCTTTCAAGTTGCTGGCTCCACCGTGACCCCTGAAGTTGACACCACTGCTCAGTTGTGTCTGCCCACACTTTTTGCACCAGCAGCCAGTCTAAGTGGGTGAAATTCGGGCAGCTGCGGGTGTTGCTTTGTACTGCTTTGACTGTTAGCAGCTTCTGGAGCAACTGGCGCTGGGCGCAATCCATTCCAGTGTACAGATGGGACATTTCTAAATTTATTTCATTGGCAGCCGTGTTTGCTTTTGGATAGATTTGTGAAATGAATTGCATGTCAATGTTGCTGAATCCTGAATCTTGTTTGGGTTGCCATGTTTGTGACTTTAGTTTGTGGAGCTGAAGTGACCCGGTCTGAAGCATTCCAAAGTTTATGTAGCAAGTCAGTCAGAGCACTATGGGTAGCAGTGAGTATTGGATTTTTATCTACACTTCTACACTGCTAAAGTGCTGTGCTGTCCTAAACTGCTACAGAAGAAATCTTCTTAGGTGCCGTCTGAGCACTTGTGCATTCATTGAGTGGTAATATTGTGTGGCTGCAGAGGGCTGTTTGACTGGAATCCTGTTCGTCAGTCTACTAATGCCCACAAAGTTTTATTGGGGGGGGGTGTCCAACACACAAACTTTAGGGAAGGAATATATCACATGAGCTTTTCGAGCTGGCTATGGTTTGAAATCCAACAGCCCTGACTTTCATTGGCTGGAAGGAAAGGGAGCAAATTACAGTAACGCAGGCCAGTTGCCAGCTGGTTCCCCCAGACTATCACTGTGAATGGATGACTTTTTTTTTTTTTTTTTAAACCTACCTTTGCAGCTGGAGAGGTGGTGTGGGGTCTGAAGTGGCAGTTTCTGCCAGATGTTAAGCCCTGCCTTCCCAGTTTGTCCTTGGACCTTTTCTGATGGTTTCAGTAGGATCATTAACAGCACTTGGTTAACAGGAGCAGTGGTCACCTGGTTGGTCACGACATGTAGCCCACTTAGTGTGGGCAAAGTGCTCCCTCAGTCGCTGCTGACGCAAGTGAACTCCATCGTAGGGGATGTGCGATATCGATGCAGTCCCATTATAAAACTGGATTCTGCTGGGGTCCCTTTGGTGCAGCTGTTGTCAAAGCATAATGCTATGCTACACAAAACTAATGTACTCAATTGTATGTGTATTGTATATTCATTAATAAATTGGTTAAATGTGTGCCTATGTAGTCTGGTGCTTTTGTTGAAATGTGTGCTCAAGTAAACAGATTTAAAAATGTATTTATTGTATGCTGGTGATAAAGGGGCAACTACCCTGGCAGTAGTCAGCTTTGCATTCCTTTGTCTTTGAAGGGCATTAGCCCAATAATGTCCAGCAACCGCTAGGCGGCAGCCAGTTTTCTGAGCGCCAGGACATGCCTTACACTATCGATCGGTAGATTTAAAAACTTTCTTTGCGTTTTATTGTAAGATGTTTTTGCGGTGTAGTTTGTCCAGAAATTGATTAGGTGATGATTTTAAATTTCCACATGGTACAGCTTAAATGTGAATGTCCATTGAACCGAATTGGATGAACTTAACAGGAAACCTGTGTTCCAGCTAGGTTATTCGAATTCTGGTTAAATGTGTTGGTCTCGTTTAAAAAAATGTTTATTTCGGTCCTGCGACCTGTCAAGTTTCATGAGGCATTACCACTTCACCACGTTTTCAATCTGACGCGCTGCGTATTAAAGCAGCTCTTCAATCCTCAGCGCTCTCTGCGTTGGGGGAGGGCGGAGGGGGCGGTCCGCACGAAGGTCCCGAGGAAAGCCCATGTCACATCGGGTTGAAGGAATTAGTCAATTTCCCAGTGCTACCGACTGGGCTTGTACGGAGCTGCAGAGGATCAGCAAACGCAGGCTGCCTGCAAATATCAGACAGCCGAAGCCGATGTGCACGATCTTCCTGGTCAACAGAGGAACAAGCATTGCCTTTGAACTAGGAACATCGGGCGATTTTTCACTATGTTGGATAGCAGCGGGAAGGTGCTGAAGGAGGGGCTGATGGAGAAAAGAAGCGACGGCTTGCTACAACTGTGGAAGAAGAAGCACTGCGTCCTCACGGACGAGGGGCTCCTTCTGCACCCCCCGAAGCAGCACGACAATCCGCATCACCAGCAGCAGGTCAAGGAGCCGGGCAAAATCAAAGAGTTGCATTTCTCCAACATGAAGACGGTGGATTGCGTGGAACGGAAGGGCAAGTACGTTTACTTCACGGTGGTCATGTCGGAAGGGAAGGAGATCGACTTCAGGTGCCCGCAAGACGAGGGCTGGAACGCCGAAATAACTTTGCAGATGGTGCAGTACAAGAACCGGCAGGCGATCCTGGCGGTGCGGTCCACAAGGCAGAAACAGCAGCTGCTCGTCGTGCAGCTTCCAGGGCACAAAAGCATCAGGAATTCGCAAAGTGTGGCGTGAACTGCGATGGATGCTCAAGAAGGGTAAGATCAGATTTAAAGGATGTTTTTAATTTAACAGTTATTTGCCAACTCACCTCCAGCGAAAACTACTTCAGAATCAAGAGCAGCCGGCCCGACTAGCAGGCATCATGCGCGGGCTGCTTGATTTAAGTGTAACCTTATTTTAACTTAGTGTTCGTCAGTTTAATATATTGCCATGTACAACAGTACAATTTACGCAATTAATTACAGCGGACTACAATTAAAACTGCTCCGTTGTTGCTTGTAACACGATTCGTTCCGGCAAGTAACGCCAAATGTCCTTAATGTAGCCTACTAATAACTTATCACGAACTTTTCTGAAACCCGTTAAAAAAAAACCTGAAATAAAACTCTTTAAAATCTGCGAAGAAGGAAATCTGAGAGAGCCCATGTTTCTTTCATATTAGGTCATTTTATTATATACCATATAAGTACACAAAATATGAGAAATTTTAACATCCCACATAAAATTTCATCAGTGTCTAAACGAGTCAACCATACGGTTTGTGGGATACTTAAAGCCCTACATCCACAAGCACAGATCTTTCTCCATATAGGCCTACATTTAAATGCCATAGCTGGGTGAACATTAATATTTGGATAATATTAAGCACTGTGCTTTCCCGTGAATTCCCTGCGAGAGCTTCACCTCTGCCGGGTCATTATTGGCCGGTGCGGGGTATCAGTGATATTACCTTAACATATAACTATTCAACTCGTGTTATTTCCGTATTTAGGCATCTGACTGCGCACTATTTGCTGCATTCACAGGTCAATGGGACCACGGACCGAGGCACCCCAGCCGCTACAGGCTCCTGCCGTCCTCGCTGCGCTGATAACAGGGGCCATTGGATCGCAGTAAATCGTTTTGTTTGATCCCGAAGAACAACACCCATTTCTTCAAACTCCCCCCCCCCCCCCCCCCCCCCCCCCCCCCCCCCCCCCCCCCCCAACACTCCCACCCACCCCCCGCACCAACACAAAAACAAAA